>BPLQ01003786.1:117500-484301 GCA_021605075.1 Caerostris darwini | reverse complement strand
AATATAATGAATTACGAAATATATTATAAATATCTATATATTACACCAATAATATAAGTGTTACATTTAAATGATAATGATAGTTGCATCTTTTGACTGTTAACAACATTTTTAAAAGTGTGATCCTTTCTATTTCCATTGGAAAGAGTGAAGTGTAAGATAATTGCTTGTTTTCTTTTCTCAATGAAATAACCTCCTTTTTTAGCTTATCTAAAGAAACAATTAAATGAAATTTTTTTTAGCTAATTAAATAAACACTTAAATGAAAAAAAAATTTAGCTAATTAAAAAAGTTTTATTTCTTTATTGGAAACAGAAAACAGAACCGAAGCCTGATTTTTTTATGATCATTCCTCTCGTTTTTCATGGTTTTCCAACTCAAATTTGAGAATTGATTCCTGAATTTAACCAAGCACCTAAAACATTCCTGTAAACATGTGGTAAATTTAGACGTGAAAAAATTATAAATTTTATCATCTTTATATTGGGAGATTACAAGTAAATAATTTATTTTCGTAAAATAGAATAAAAAGACCTTCTTCCTCCTCTCTTTATTAGAGAAAAAATTTTTTTGAAGATAATTTATGAAAAAATAACTCTCATTTGGTATGGTTTTGTTGTTGTATTTCAAGTACGGGGATGAGCAAATACGATGTATTCAAATTTAAACGTGCTTGCTTAAAATTTTCATTAGAAATTCAAATTCTTGTTTACGCGTGGAGCAATGGAGATGTGTACGCTAGTAATTCTTTTGGCGGAGTGCATTATAGTTACTTATTTCAGAGCTGGAGAAAATTGATGGCGATTTGATTGTGATTTTTGTTTGTCCAAACTATTTGAGTTTTTCCATCTCTAATTTGAGAATCGATTCCTGAATTTAACTAAGCAACTAGGTTATATAACCCTGTAAACATGTGATAAATTTAGAACGAAAGCATTATTATAAATATTATCTACGCGAAATCATTATTATAAATATTATCTACGCGAAATCATTATTATAAATATTATCTACGCGAAAGCATTATTATAAATACTATTATTATATTGTGAGATTACAAGTACACAATTTATTTTCTGAAAATAGATTGAAAAGACCTTCTTGCCTCTCACTTTTGAAGAGAATGGATTTATTAGAGAATTTATGAAAAAAAGAGAATTTATGAAAAAATAACTTAGCTGTTACGGTTTGCTGTATAATTTCAGTCATGGGGATGTGCAAATAGGATGCATCAGTATTCGAATTAACAAGTTCGTTAAAAAGTTTTATTGGAAATTAAAACATGGCATATAATGGTAATTCTTCTGGTGGAGTGCATTATAGTTATTGATTTCAGAACTAAAGATATTTGATGGCAATTTGATTGAAATTTTTTTGTTCACATTATTTGAGGTTTTTGAGTTTAATTTGTGAATCAATTAATCAGAAATATCTAAGTTTAACAAAGCCCTTTATTCGTACTTTTGGGTTTTTATCCTGCATAATATGCAGATGCAGAACAATTACTCTTAAAAACTTCACTGAAGGCAATAACGCCTTCAATATACCTTCAATGTTAATCATGGAAGATTATATATTAGGTGAAAATACATTATTGGTGGAGGGAATTATAGTTACTGATTTCAGAACTAAGGATATTTGACTGCGATTTGATTGTGATTTTTTTGTCCACACAACTCGAGATTTTCCAGCTCTAATTTGACAATCAACTAATCAGAAATATTTTATCATGCACAGGAGTTGTATCCAGAAGAGTTTTATCCTGCTTATTATGCAAATGCAGAACAATTATTCTTAAAATCTTCCTAGAAAGCAATGGCACTTTTAGTGTCGTTGAAGGCAATATACCTTCAAGGATAATCATGGAAGATTATGTATCAGGTGAAAATAATTAAAAAATTACTGTCGGCAAAGAGTGCATAAAAATTAAAATAAAATACACCAGAGTGAAATGTTGATTTTGATATTTATCAACTTTTTAATACTCTAAGTTTAAAATTATTAGAAAGAATAATACTGGCATTTAATACAAAGAATAATACTGACACATTTAGTACAAAGAATAATACTAACATTAAAAAAATAGCATTAAGAAATAATACTTTACATAATATCAAAGTAGTCAACCCTAAAAAAAGACTTTTAACAGTTTTAAATGCCTTATCTGAAATACTACTGCATTTATCAATAACAGTCTGTTCTACAAACTAAAAATAAAGAAGCTTAATTTTCTTATTCATCAACTAAGGTACAATCACATTGAAATTTTAAATTAACGGATTTAAATGCGTTTCCTTAGAGTGAATTGTAAATCATTAAAATTCGATTTAAAAAATTCGAGATTGTAAATGTTTAGCATGGCAAGGTACCATATATTTTAAAAAGGACATTTAACTTCGGTTCCTTAATGAAGTAATGATGTGGATGGAAAATGCGGAGAGTTAAGATTTCTGCTCTTGCTGAATGGGCATTCTAAGCAAATGGCGTTTTAGAAATGGGTGCTTTAAGCAAATAATGGGCTAAGCACTTGCATTAAGCCTCCTGTAATTTTTCACAAATTAAGAAACAAACTTAAAGATTTATACGTTGCATTAAAGACAGTTAAGAGCTGGTCTAAGTATGAATATTTTCTAATGCAATTAATTATTGACTGAATTATAATGACAATTTTGGACTTATGACAGATTTCCGTTTGAATGTCTTTGTTATAAGACGATGAGTTCTTAATAATTATTGGTTTAATTGTTTTCTATGTTTTATTAATTTAGAATTCTATTTAATTTAAAACAATATACATTTGCTAGTGAAATATGTAAATTTACAGCATATGTTTATGTTTATGATATTCGCTATCAAATCGAAACTAACAAAGAAAAGTTTCATATAATTTTAGATAACATCTATTTTTTTTAATTTAAATTTCTACTTGGATTTGTATCTTGATTTACTTTGAATAGATAACGTCTTTAACTAATTTGCTTTTCCTAGTAGTAATTGCTCTTAACTATTTCTTCTAATTATTCCTTTTTTCTTCTACTACAATACTTTCTTCAGGTTTTGATTAAACACTTCTTTTTTTCATCTGCTAATAATCTGCTAATTTTTTGTATAAATAATGATGATTTCAAGATATCAATTATTTAAAGAGTTTTTTTAGTAATTAGCTTAACAATGAAAAGGTGAATTTTTAATAATTTCAGTTTGTTTCGTTCTTTGTTAAATTTGGGTATTTTTGATTAATTGTTTCTTATTATTAATTGATTCTCTCCAATTAGAGCTCGAAAACCTCGAATTGTTGGGCGAAAACCATGATATTGATATTTACACTTGCTGTCGATATCACCATCAAATCTGATTAGTTCTCGTAGTTAAATCAGTAACTATTATGTACTGCCGCAGATGAATGGATTACCATTATACTCATCGTCACTACGCCATAAGTGAACAAGCGTTTTAATTTCTAATAGAAATTTTAGGTAAGACTGTTTAAATTTAAATATTAGCATATCTTATCTGCACATCCCCATACTTGAAATAATACAACAAACCATAACAAATGAGCTTCCTTTCTTTTATTTTCATAAATTCTCTTGAAAAAAAAACCTATTTCTTCACAAATTATGTGTTTCATCGTAAGTCATCATAAGTTGAGAACTCTTTATATATATATAAAAATCTTAAGGACATTTTTTTTATGAAAGTACAGTAAAATAATTTTTACAGGTCATGGTTAAAGAATAAGAAAACTTGCCGTGTCCTTAGCATAATCTCTAAAGTTGTATTAAATGCTTGGTTGATTATAAATTTTATGACTCTGAATTCTCCTCGGATATAATGCACCAAACACAAAAAATATATCCAGCTAATTAATATGTAAAGTAGGTGTAAAGAACAATAGAAATATTAATTTTTTTATATAAACTTACATTAATTTTTGCAATGTAAGATATATTGTGATAATATTTTCTAATGGTATTTGAAAATGATTATTTGTTAATCCTCTTTGCATCGAGTAGAAATTTCAATCATTTTATTTAAGTCGATTAACAACAAATTTAAATTGTGTTGCAAATTGAAACTTTTAAATTAATTGACAGTTTTTTATTGATCTAAATATATGTTTTAAGTTGAAAAGTAATTAAATTTTTTTTTCTACAAATAAGTATAGTAATACTTGGCACCGCATACTTCTGTTGTTGCTTCTTATCCCACTTGTTAGACAGCCACATCTAGACCGAGTCCAAGAAACCGTGTGGTCTCATGGAAGGTGGGAGAGGAGGTGCAGCTTCTGTTGTGATGGAGCACCCGTAGGTAGAATTCTGACTTGGCTCCGTGACGCTGAAGGAGAGCAGTGCCTTCCGAGAGGACTCCCGTATCGTATGGGAGAAAACCGAGAAAACTCCTGCGAGTGACCCTATTAACGAGACAAGATGGCGAATATCACAAACACCACCGAGTCTCCTCCTTTTTTGAAACAGGGCCTACAACAAAGTCGCCAGTGGATTGAACCTCCACCCTAATGTTCACTAGCGGTGCTCGCTGCTACTTAGCCACCAGTTGGGCCCTTAAGCTTCTAATTATTGTTAACAAATTAATAATGAATTTATTTTGTTAATAAAGTTGATATGTTAACTGTTACTTCTAACTATTTATTAACTAATAACTTTAATTTGCAATAATGAAGTTATTTTGTTAATAAAGTTATTAAGCAAACTGCTACTTCTATTTGTTTACATAATTTTATTTTACTTAGTTCACTAATAAAAGAGCCTGTGTTTTGCTAATGAGCTTTCTAAATATACATACATTATTAAATTAATTTATACATGCACATAAGTATAATTAGCAAAGGTAATAAAATAAAGTCTACAATGAAGAAAAAAACTATTTTCTAACTCTGACAAATTCCCAATTTTATTTTGAATGAAATCAGAAGCCTTGAAAATTGTTTGTTAGAAGAAATGTTTTTGACTGCAACAGAAAACCACTATCCCCAGCGGAATGAATGAAATGTCTAACAACAGTCCCGTCTCTGTGGAGAACTACAATACTTTCGATATTTTTCGTAGTTTCCAACAAAGAGGAAGAGAAAGATGCAGAAATAAAGCAAAAATAATAAAAACATTGCCAGAATGTAACAAGTTTTTTAATGTACTGCGAAAGTAATGTATTCCCTAAGAGATCTGAATAAATAGAGAGTTTTTGCATACCGTACGTTAGTTACCGTAGGACGTCCGTTAGCTTTTTCTCCCTAGCGCGCCTGGTCATAGGAAACTGAGCACGCGTGCTAGGGAGAAAAAGCTAACGGACGTCCTACGGTAACTAACGTACGGTATGCAAAAACTCTCTAATATCAACACCCTTTTCACACTAAAGTAGTTCCATGTAAAACTATTTCTTTGAACACCACAAAACACGCACCATAATTAGTTTGTGTTTGAAAACTTTCAATAGGGTTTTTCTAAAGAAAGAAATTTATAGATATCACAAAAGGAAATACTAAGAAATAGAATGACATACAATTAGGAAGTCGAATATTTGAATATTAACATTTATATATTATAATTTTAAATATTAACATTTATATATTATAATTTTGAATATTAACATTTATATATTATAATTTTAAATATTAACATTTATATATTATAATTTTGAATATTAACATTATTATTATTTTGAATATTAACATATTTAGTCAAACATTTGAATATTTACTTTATTAATGACTTTTTAAACATACGGAGTATAGTTTATTCAATTCTATTTTGAAAATGAACCACAAAGTTTTTGCCACTGTAATACTGTTCCAAGAACTTTTTTATTGTTAAAAAAATCATAAACCAGAAGGAATTATTCAAATGGGACAAAAATTGGTAATTGTGATATATATACAAAGAAAAGAAAATATTAAAATTACAAACAAACAAACTTTATACAAACTGTTATCCGGCTTGGCATTCATTATGAGTCAACGCCAAACCAGATAAAAGTTGCAGATGTTCTTCATGCTATTTCTTGACAAGTGCTTTGCCAATTCTTTAGTTATATCGCAAAAATCCTGGAAAGGTCGTACGAACTAGTTCGTCAGACCCCAAACGTGCTCTATTCCTGAGGGATTTGGCGACTTAGCTGGGCAGAAAACTGACCGAGAAGCATGATGACTATGAAATGATTGCCGTATACAGCTAAGTATTATCCTGTTTAAATGTAAGCTCGGGGTTCCACGAAAGAAAATGGGCGTTGAATATCATAAACGTACCGCCTGCTGACAACCAAAATAGCATGGCTATCAAATGAAAGGGCATCTCGGACCTTAACTTCTGGTTGTCGAGTTGTGTAGAGGTCGACACTCAGGTTAATATCTCCCAGCTGTTCTGAATGTCTCCAGGCATGTCTTCTCTGGTCATCGAAGCTCATCTCGAAGTCGGATTTACTGGAAAAAAATGCAGCAGTGGCTACATTACAAACTAGAAATCATGTTCTTATAAGACTTTCTCAGTAGAGAAATAATTTGGTATTTCAGTGGGGTATTCCATAATGACAATTCCAATCGTTCGTTTTATTTAAATAACCAAATTCTTAAAAAGTAGAAATCAACAAACACACGCGGTGAAAAAAAATTTTTAAATGAATAATTCAGTGTTATGGAAAAATAAGGATTTTTAAAGGGTGTCAGTTATATTTCAAGGAAGTAAAAAGGACTAAAATTATTCAAAAGCAGCAGATGTTACATGGATCATAAATGAATGGAAAACAAAACCATATAATGATTAATTAAGATTAAAAAAATGAAACCAGTTTAAATTGGGATAATATTTTGAAAACTATCGGATAGACTGCATGTATTCACTCTGTGAAGGACGACATCGGATTATAAAATTGGAGGGCAGATTTATCTTGCCAGAAGCCACTATTATTAATCTATGTTCTGTGATCTGCAGTAGTTTGTCAAATAGTAATAGAAGTTGTAAAATTTACTGATTCGAACAAAACTACATGCCCACTATTTAAAGTTGGAAAGAAAGACCCTACCGTACTGACCTCGCATAGCTACTATCCCATTATCTAAGAGTTATTTATTGTGGAAGAGAGGATTCTTGGAGTTAGATAATTTCCTAGAAGGAAGATATCCTATCCTATTTTACAGTCCTCTGCTATTTTACAGACCTTGTAGTGCTGATCGCCAGGCTACAGAAAATCAAACATTTTTAATAATTCATGAAATTCAAAAAAAAAAATATTCAGTTATATATCCATCAACTTAAATTTATAAATCCCTTTATTTTTCGTATTTCCCATTCAATTCTATTTTCACAAACACTTTGATGAAATAATTCATAAAAATCTTTTTTGAGATTTCGACGTTAGTTTTGGTAAATTTAATTAGGAAAAAAGTGTAAATTTTTATTTGGTAGCCCAATGAGCTGATTTTTCACTATCACAAATAGCGACAAAGATCAATGGATTTTAAGAAGACAATTTTACAGTTATCGATATTTACATTATCAAAGGTTATTTTTCCTGAATAATTTTCCATTTTTCCAGAACTATATCTTCAATAATGTTATTTTAATGTTATAATAATGTTGGAATGCTCTGTGGTTACATAATACAAATTCAGGTAAGGAAATTGCAAAAATGGAAAAAAAAACCCCATCAATAAAAATTTTTTCATGTTTTACTGGGACGAAGTATAGAAAATGCACCATGAAAATTTTCATATTCTATTAAAATATGTACAAATTTAAATGCATAAATAGAAAGAATTGAAATTTAAACACATAAAGAAAGCTATAATAATCATTCTTCTATAACTTAACATCTCGATGAACTGAAATAAATAAGAGAGAAATGGGATAATGCATAACCGAAAGATTAATTGAAATTCGTTCAGTTCAGTTATCTATTTACAATATAAAATGATTTATACAGAGCGGAACCTTTAAAAGATTTTTCTTATTAAAACTAATTCAGAACAATTCAAACTAACTCAGAACAATGTCACTTACTGAACCGTTAACAATTATCATAGAAAAAAATTAGAATAATATTTGCTGCAGTGTTACTTAAAAAAAATATTAAAAAAAATATCTATTTAAAACTTTTATTCAATTTGTTACTAATGAATAGACTATTTAATATTCTAATGCTTCTTAAATAAAACTTAAAATCAAATAAAAGTCTAAAAGCTATTGCAATAGGTCCAGAAAAATTCTTATTGTTATTTATCACAAATTGTAAAACTGCCTGGCTTGATAAAGCGTCGTCTGGTTTGAGACAGCTGTTAATCTGCTACTAATTCAGACAGAGGCTCTTACCTAATGCTCTGTTTTTGTCAGGTTTTTTTCTTGCCAGAAGACAGCTTCTTTGGAATTTGGAGAATTGTCTATTACCATAATCTCCTTTCAATCTAAGGAAATTTGAAATTACACTAGGAAATAAGGTGGGGTTTCCTGACAACTGATTGAATGGGATATGGATTTTCTTTGAAAAACCATTATCTTCCCCGTGTTTAACTCGCTTTAGACTGATTTTCTGGTCCATCCCGTTGATGCCAAGATTCTGATGATTATATTAAAAAAAAGCAGCGAGGATTGTTTTATGCGAAATAAAATGAATTTACATAATTCACACTCTTATTTAAAAATATTTTCAAAAATGATTAAATTTTATTTCATTTCTGTATTAAATAACATTGCATCAAAATAAGTATTAGTTCTCATTACTTATAAATGCCACATATTTGACCGCATATCCTTCATATTCGTTCATGGTAGAAATTTAATGGTAGTGGAAGCACTAATATATTTGTACCACAATTCTCTCTTTCCATATATATACATAAAACTCTACTCTCGCAAAATTAAGAATGAAGTACCACAAAAATATGAAAATTTCTGCTGATGGCGTTAAAAAATACCAAAAATGTGGTAATTACCCTGATGTCGAGCTTATTCCTCATCATATCTTTGACTGCCCAGCTGTTGCAGCCGCCATGCATTATCTAGACCATCCCTCGGAAGAGGGTTTATACTTCGAGCTGGCAATCAACATAGCCAATATTATTCGGTAGCACCACGATATTGGAGTTTCTTGTACTCCTCAGGGGATAGGACAACAACAACAACAAAAAAAAACTTGTAGGACAGTCTTCCTGAATTAATTTTAAGGAAAATGGGGCCCTATTTATATTATGATAAATATCCAATACAGCCAGCACATAATTGTAGTGATTCTTTGCACTAGGCACCTCATGTTCACACAATATACTATGAACATTCTCCGATTGTTATAGGGAGAATAATGTCTTCTCGTGGAAGGATTTTCTGTGATAACTGTTATACATTTGTGTTCCTATGGAAGAAAAACCGAAAATTCTACTGTCCAGGCAAAGTGTTCACATATGTCACCTACAGCATCGAATCTCTTAATTTTTAAAAGCAGATCACCATAATTGAATATCAAGCATAATTGTACACCTCCGGAAAAAATCGATACCCTCCTTCATCTCCATTCTAAGTACCATGTGTTACTACTGGGGCACAAGTAAGCTTTGCAGTTGTTGAAATTAAAAAGATTTGGGTGTTCATAAGATTATACAATATATTAATACTAAATAATATCAATCATTAATTTAGAGTAAGTAGTTGAGAATAAAATTCAAAAATACAGTTACTCCATTTTCAACATACTTAATGCTTGCACAATTTCTTTAACCGAGTTACAGAATAAAGAAACTTCTTTATTACTAACATTGTGCATTCCTACTTGGCTAATAAATGGAACCAACTAACAAGCTAATATTATGCTTTCTTAATTAAATTTCCCTTTATATGAAAAAGAGCATAGAACGATTAGATTTATTTCTTTGACAAATAAGTATCCTAATTTTATACGAATTTAAAATAATACTTAGGAATTGGCAATAATCGCGTAATATTTTTTAGACAATGTTAATGTTCACTTTATTCAAGTGGCTCAGATTGAAAATAATAATATAGAACTTAAAATTATGCTCAAACTAAATAATTAAAATATACAGATACAAACTGTTACTTCTTTCCAAACATTTTAATCGATTTATAAAAATATTTCATCGGATTTCAAGAATAGAATATTAAAAAGCAGAAATTAAGAGACAAATCCTTGCAAGTATATATTACATAAGTAATATTTTAAAGGAATTTTGTATGATTGTTTAAAATTATTTAATTCCAGAATTTTCACGAAATATTTTATCTTATAATACTATATTACACTGAAGTTCAATATAGAAATTTTTCAAAATTAAAGGTATGAATATTTTTTAATAATAATATTTTAAAAAGGCGATTAAATTATTATTAATGTAATACAAACGTTTCTTGTGAATACTCCTTTTTATATTCTCGCTCAATGTTATTATTTTTCTGTTATTCTATTTTAACTTACTTCTATTGTAACTTAATTACTGCTATTTTAAGTAATCTTCATTAAATAACTTGGGGAATATGTGGTGATTTTAAGCTTTATTAAAAGCAGACAAACTAATATAACATTAATTTACATCGAAGTTGACGATCCAAAGAGATTTAACCCAACGTAGATTTATGGTCTCCTTACCAAATCATAATCTGAAGAGTTTTGTCTCCTAAGACTTTCTTTTTCCTTTAAACTTAACAGTCTCATTTATTCTTATGTATTTTGTTCATAAATTCCAAAGTTCTGACAAATCCTGCTAAAATATAAATCACACAATTAACTTTTAGTAACTTAATATAAAAGATGTATGACTCCGAGTAAGCCATATGTCATAAATTGATACAGCAATATGAAAAAGATTAATTGCTGAAAGCAAAGTCCATGTTCCCTGATAATTTTTTATGATTTTTTTTGCTCATAATTTCTTTTTAATTATTAGATTATTTTTTACTTTTTCGTGAATAATATTTTTCGAGCTAAGTGAATGGGCAAAATATTTCCTTACACAACTTGAAAAAGTGATGATGAAATGGAAGCAATATTGATTATCAAGCAGAATTTTTCTATTGTAGATTAACATTTCAATCGAAAATAAGATAAAATTATGACAAATGAATAATGCATAGATTAACATCATGAAATTAATTTTCTGAATCATCAGAAGTACTTACTGAGGAGGGTTTTCATTACATTTATTTAATGGATTGGAAAAACCATTTAGGACTTATAATTCAAAACGAACTTTGATTTTCATAAATATCCTACTTAACAGATGCAAATAAATTTTGAAGTTTTCTAAAGCTGATAATAATATCTGTCGTTTATGAATATTCTCATAAATGTTTATAAAAGAAAGATTATTTAGCCAAATTGCATTTTTACCATTAACTAAATTGTAGATCACTGTGCATTGCATTTTTATCCCCACATCAATGTGTTTTGCTTATGTATTCAATTTTAATTTTATGCTTCCTCTAGACAAATTTCATTTAAAAAGCATAAATAACTACTAAAAATATCACAAAAAACCTTTTTTTAGTCTTGTAAAAGCTTCTATTTATAAAAGGAGACAGAAAAATTTGATGCTCGGAGAACGAAAAGAAGACACAAACAGGCAGAGAAAATAAGCTAACATCAGTTAGCGTCATACGTACACTGGTGATTTATCTTCATTGTATTACTTTTTACAAAGAATTATTAAAAAAAACAACAACACAAAATAGGAGCATGAAGAAAATGTAAACATTGAAGTAAGTATGGCATTTAAAGGGCAAAGAGATGAAATATGTGGTAATAAAAATAGCTGTAGCCTGCTTTCTAATACGAGGCATGCTTATGGAATTCTGCTTACATGTACTTTTGCGCACATAGAAGATTTTAGTGTAAAAATCTCAAACTCACAATTTTAATAAAAGTGCAAGATTCGTGAGGTACTGAATCCCCTTAGTTACGAAAATGCTCTACTCAAAATTCAATAAAAAGCTCACAGGCGTAGTACAGAAAGGCTCAAGTTCAAGTCTGCTGAAAATGCTCCTGGAAGACAATGTCTTCATATTAAGCCAGACAGGAAGGCATTTCCCGTCGGTGGACTTCATATAATGCATATATAAGTATGCACATATATATGTATAACATGCATATATATAACACATAACCCATCGATGTACACATAGGAAAAGCCAAAATTCCAGAAGTGGTGTAAGTGTGTATATAAATACCTACCTTATAAATTGGAGAAATTTAACTTTAATCTGAAATTAGATTTATCATACAAGTTGGACTCTCTAGCAGTATACATATTCTTGAAAAGAAAATTTATTTTACGTATTTTTTTACATGTGTACAAATTTACTCAGTCATAAAACATGTATTGTTGTGTCTTGTATGTTGTATGTCTCAATTTTAAAACATTTACTCAGTTTTTAAGCATACAAATAAAATTGTTTAATTTTAAAGAAAGATTTTATTGTTTCATTATTTGAAAATTATTAATTTGCAGGATACAGATTATATTTCAGAAATTAAATACATGATAAGAAGAATTATTTCAACTAGTATTAATATAAATTATTTTTTAAGAATATTTCTGAATAAACAGGTCAATAAATATCTATTTTTGTCAAAAATCAGTTATTAAATTGATTGAAAAATTGATATGCATCAGTTTTTTAGTACTTTCTTCTTAAGTCGTTTTATATACCATGCTAAGTTTCAAAAATCCAAGTGCATTTCGAAGCTTTCCGTGGACAATTCATCATCTATGCTGTTTCCAACAGGATGCCAGATGATGGATGTAGGTTTCGCTTTCAGTTTCATCAATCGTGTCTCAGTGAATTGTCCTTCAAGCTTTGATCGATTACTTTTCTAATCATTTGAGTAGCAGCGGTATCCAACTACCATTCGCAACACCAGAAATATAAAGTGAAATATGATTTCTTCCGAGCCATCGAAAAAACTCGGAATGCAACTCAATTTATATGGCTGTAGGAATGATTTCAGGCGTTACAAGATCGACAGTCTCATTATTAAAGCTTTAAAAGTCTTTAAGGCGATTAAGTCTCCATTATTAAAGCTTTTGAATAAACCTGAGGATTATCTACTATGTTCCGAACCATTGAAAAAACTTGGAATGCAACTCAATTTATATGGCTGTAGGAATGATTTCACACGTTACAAGATGGACAGTCTCATTATTAAAGCTTTAAAAGTCTTTAAGGCGATTAAGTCTCCATTATTAAAGCTTTTGAATAAACTTGATGATTATCTACCATGTTTATTCAAGAGAACTTGAGCAGAAACGTACTCTTCATTTATCTGTTTAGACTGGTTTACGGAACTACTTGAACAGAATCTATAATTTGGAAGACTGATGCTGGAATAAATTAAATGAGGTGTACGATGTAGGATCAAGTTTTTAAACAATTTCCAGAATGTACGTAAATTACAGGTGGGGAGGACATGGGGATATCTAGTGAGTGATAGTAAAATTGACATCAGTAATTTGTCCTTGGAATAAATTAAATAAGATGTACGAGGTAGGATCCAGTATTTTAAACAATTTCCAGATATTGGTACATAAATTATTAGTGGGGAGGACATGGGGATATCTAGTGAATGATGACATCAGTAATTTGTCTTTGGAATAAATTAAATAAGATGTACCAAGGTAGGATACAGTTTTTTTTAAACAATTTCCAGATTGGTACGTAAATTACAGATCGGTAGGACATGGGGATGTCTAGTGAGTGATGGTAAAATTAACATTAGTAATTTGTCCTTTTGAATCGTCCATGTTTTATTCAAGAGAACATGGCCATAGTTGTTTCTTACTTTTCTGTTTAGACTGATCTTCGGATAAATTAAATGAGGTCTACGAGGTTGGATCCGTTTTTTAAACAATTTCCAGGTTAGTTTATAAATTACAGGTGGATAGGACATGGGAATAAGTTAAATTAGTGATGGTAAAATTGACATTAGTAATTTGTCCTCTTGGATCTGTCATGTTTTATTCAAGGGAATATGGACATAGTTTTGTTTTTACTTTTCTTTTTAGACTGATTATGGAACAAATTTAAAGAAATGTACGAGGTAGGATCCATTTTTTAAACAATTTCCAGATTGGTACCTAAATTACAATTGGAAAGAAAGTGGAGGGTATCTAGTGAATGATGGTAAAAACGGACATTAGGAATTTGAGTTTTTGGAGTTGTGTTAACCTAATGGCGTGATAGGCCAATGTTAATATTCATATAAGCTTGTCATAAGAGTAACATGGCTTCAGGATTTGCACCACATTTAAATTGAACTTTTTACTTTTGGTTCCACGGAATTGCAAAATTAAATTTCAGTGGACAAGAAATCAAATTCCTTCGTTTACTGGCGTTATAACCATTGCTTTTAGAAAAGAGAAGGCTTCATGGTGAAAGTCACAATTTGTGAGCGTTCTGTATTAAGATTCGAGCCACTTTCAGGGAATTTTCTAGAATTTCTTCTATAGGACATACAAGAACTGAGTAGTTACAACTTAAATTGGTCCCTCGGAAGAAGCAATAACCTTCTTATACCCACCAGTAACTGTTTGGGGTATACTATGCGGGAATCACTTCTCAATATTTTGGTAGCGCAATTTTGAGCAAACCCCTCCTTGGATGGCAACTAAGGTTTTTGTACCCTGAACTTTGAGCCTAATGGAAATACGTTCTGATCAGCGGATTTATTGGGCCACACTCAGTAAGGAAGCATGAGCTTTAAATCTGGTTCCCCAAATTCAACGCCTATCCACTAAGCTACTACAGACCCTTGGAGCATTATCAAACTTTTTTTAAGGTTTTAAAAATTTATTTAGAACGAATTTTTTATAAACTGTTTTAATATTCCATAACCACTCCCATTGCTGTTGAAATACTGAATTTATTACGATTAAACACGTCAATAAATTTCGAATTTAACACGATAATTAATGAGGCCTTAGAGATCGAAAATATTTTAGTAGAAAATTGTTTTACAATATGGATGCGAAAATACAGTGCTATTCAAAAATAAGAGCATTTCTACTTTTCATCGAATATCCCCAGAACTATCAGACAGATTGCAATGAAATCAATTACGTAAATAAATTGATACAATTAAAAATTATCCTCACAACAGTAACAGTTAACATGCACGGCCTGGCTTAAGGTTTAAAGTCTCTTAAAGCCGTAACAGATATTAAAGTTTATAAAAAGATAGGTTAATAGGGGGTACAGTTCTCCCGTACATTAATACAAATCTGACAACGTGAATTCATACTGGAAATCAGATAGTTTATGAGTGCATGTGGCAGTCGGTTCCTCACCTCCATCCAGGGCCCGAAAATAGCATTGCTGTTTTTGGACCTTGGATGATTCTGAGAGATGGAAGGTTAGTTGTAGCTGCCTTTTCTAGAACATCTAAGATATTCTATATATAGTTTAGATCAAGTGATGTGGATGGTCATTCCATCTTCTGAATGTCCTTATTTTGTCGATCATATGAGTTCTATGTAGACCTGTGCTGTTTTCCATTACAATAAATCAGTACTAACTGTGGCCTTGAAAAGATGAGCATAGTGCTCCAAAATCTTATTTCTATACTTCGCAGCAGTCACAGAATCAGAAAGATAGAACCTTTAAAGTCATGGAGGTATTTGCGCCCATCCAACATGATGCCTATTCAGATCATAAAATCTCCACTATTATAGTGGTCTCTTTTGAAATGTTAGAGAACAGGTAACCATCCTTAGTTTTCTCCATATGAATACAAGTCTAAAATCAGTGGTTAGGTTCAACCAGGACTCATCAGGGAATAGAACAACCTTCCCTTAATTCCTGGTTCAATGTTGATGTTCTCTTCCTCCTGATAAATGGAATCTTCTGTGCTCAGTAATGAGTGAAAGGTAAACGCCAGATCTTCTTGTAGACACACTTCTCTCATGTAACCTTTTCTAAACAATAACTCTTGAGACTCGGATTCATGTGGCCATATGTAAATTATGAGAAATAGCTATGAAACTGTTGCACTCACTTTACACCTCTATGTAAGGGACAAATATGGATTTTCTATGCCCCTTATGGTTCTTGGAATATACTGACCCGGCTTTCTGTCAACTTATACTGTATACTTATACTGCCTCAATAAGTTGGACATAATGCTGGATATTACATTTAAATCTACAGCAATTTATACTTGTGATTACTTTGTTTTCATTCACTTTAGTTTGCCAACTCATACCATCACCTCAATGTTAGTGAATAATCATAAATAAAAACAAAATTTGGTAAGTACGTCAGTGAATAAAGCTTTGAAATCGCCACGTGAGATTATAAAGCCTGTTTCTTTACATGCACCCCAAACGTGTACGCATGCATCCCATACGCGTACCCCGCATACGTACTTTTAAATATTCGACACTAGAGGGTTAGAAATATTATTTGTAAACTACAGTTTTATTTTTCGTTCAGTACTGAAATATGCAGTCTTTTAATTTTGGACAACAGTATAGAATCATTGAATATAATTATGGATATCGTTGTCGAAAGATATTTATCTTTATGGAAAATTTTTTATTCAAAAGAGTGTATTTTAATTTCTATCTTAGGAAATAAAGTTATTTTTGTACCAACATGTATATGTGAACTTTTGTTACTATACAAATTCATAATAATTAATTATTTGCAGATTAGGATATAATATAAGGGGTGGCATGTGCATTTATAATTTATAGTATTTTTGATGAATAATAAAGTTGCTTAGAAATATGAGAACGTTAAGAAAGTTATATTTCGATTGAAAATGTATTAAAATTTCAATAAGGAATATAATTCGTGCTCGCTCATTAAATTTTCAACTGAGCATTAGAAACTTTGAATACGTTCGAAAACTTATATGTCTTTACTGATAGTATCTTTTTGGCACAGTATATTATGTATTCATTGTAAATGAATAATATATACTTTGAGAGAGTTAATTTTTAATGTCTGGAATTAGTATCTCTTTAAATGTTTCATATTCTACGAAGGAATAATTTTATATCTTAAAGTAAAATAAAATAACATAATTCACTCTTTCGCTAAAGAAACATAACTTCTTGACCTTTTCAAAAATTCCTTTCATTTTTTTTTATATTGCAAATAATGCAATTACTATTCATTTTAAAATATTTTTTAATTTTTAATAATTTATTAATAAATAAATAATATGGAGAACAGTGACAAATAAAACTGAAAAGTTAAAAAATGGATTTTCTTATCAAAATTATTTTAAAGTCAATAGAATTTCCATCGAAATTTTTCTTCTGTATATCAATAATGCATATGTTTTTTTAATTTTTTTTACTAGTTAACTTTTACTAGTAACTTTTTTACTAGTTTTCTTACTAGTTACTAGTTTACTAGTTTTTTACTAGGTTGGTATTGAATATTGAAATAGCTACACGGATATTTAAATGTTCATAAAAATTTGCTTTTACGAAGAGATTATTCTGAAAGAATTATGTATATGCTTTTATTATACATTAATGAGCCTTATGTTCGTCTTATTTTTAGCAAAAACAGTCTAAAAATGAGAAGTGAGTGAGAGAACACTGCTTTCCTGGAGGACTTTTACGGGTAACTTCCAGGCATTTACAAATCGTATAGGAGAAATCCTCGAAAATTCCCACCGGGCATCCACACTACCAATATGAGACATTTTCCATGCATTGCCACAATATCATAAAGGCTCATCGTTTTCGAAGGCAGTGACTGCAACAAATGCCATCAGCGGATCCGAACCTGAACCCTCTTGCCTGCGTTACTATTGGGCTAAGAGTCAGGTAAATATATTGTTGTGAAAGGAATCAGAAGCTTTAATGCTTGTTTAATGTTTTAATGCTTTTAAGAACAAATTATTTTGAAAGCGTTATATATAAATTTTTTGTTATACCTTGTTATTTAATAAACTTTGTCATTTTGAATTAGTGGGTCTTGTGTTCCACTAGTTTTTACCACAAACAGTCCAACGATTGGTGATGAAGGGAACGCATTGCCTTCTGGGAAATTTTTAGGGATAATTGTCCGCCTTTGCATATCGTATGGGTGAAATCCTGGAAAATTTCTACCAGACAGCTGACAACCAATTTAAGACACTTTACACACATTGTCAAGTCTCTTCGTTTCAGAAAGCAGAGATTACAACGAAAGCCACCAGTTGATCCGGAACCTAAGCATTCTGCAAGCTTTATTGTTGGAGCTGGGTAAATACAATGTTGTGAAGGGAATCAGAAGCTTTAAATGCTTATTTAATACTTTAATGCCTTTAAGAGCAAATTAATTTGGAAGCGTTATATATATTTTTTGTTATACATTGGTGGATCTCGTGTTCCACTGATTTTTACCAGAAACAGCCCAACGACTGGTAATAAAAAGAGTACATTGCACTCTGGAAATAATTTTAGGGATAATTTCTCGTATTTGCATGTCCTGTGGGTGAACAATCAGAAAATAAATATCTTATACACGTTATGACAAAAATGATACACGCCGATTAAAAAAAAATTTTTTTAATAGATATTAAAATTTTCGTAAATTTATGTTTGTTTTAAAAAATGAAATATTACAATTTTTCATTTTGTGCTAATGGATTAATGCTTTTAAGAATAAATTATGTTAAAAACTTTGTATATATTTTTTGTTATACATTAGTGAGCCTTGTGTTTCACTTATTTTTACCACAAAAGTAAAACGACTTGCGATGAAGGGAGTACATCGCCGTCTGGGAATACTTTTAGGGATAATTGCCAGCATTTTCATGTCCTATGGGTGAAAAATCAGAAAACATCTTGAAATGAGTACGAAACATTTATATACGTTATGACAAAAAATGATACAGGCCGATTAAAAAAATATTTTCTTTAATAGATTTTAAAATTTTAGTAAATTTATCTTTGTTTTAAAAATATCCTCTACTGGTTTCTGTATTGTGTGAAAAGAATTAGAAAAAAAATATATCGTGTACTAATATTATAAATCTATGTGTAACTTGATAACTTGCGAAGAACTATAATTGTAAAGGTCTGAAAATTATATTATTACTGCAAAACATCGTAAATTTTCAGTTTGTACTATAGATTTTAAATTAAATCTGTATTTATCCTTAGAGAAGCGATTGCTTTTAATAAAATTGAGAAAGTAGCATTATTTAATGCATTACAGAAAATATTATTCTTGAATAACAAAATATAGAAATGCATATATTAATTATTTTAGTAGTTCAATCTGAATACTTAATCTGTTTCTCAGGGAATTATCGTAAGAAATTTACTCACATTTTTTAAAGGACTGTTTAATTTCTAGCTTTCAAAAAATAATTAAGAATAATAATATTAAAATAAGAAACAAGAAAAAGATGAAACTCTTAATTGTAACAGCAAAAGAATAAGAAAGTTAGCTTTCCTCAGGATAGACTTTAAATTTGACAGTCTGCAATTAACTGCCAAATGTTGGAGAGTTATCGGGAAAAAAAAGGATCATTTGTTCCTGTCTTATCATTTGGGAATTGCTACTTCTTTACTTGAAATGGATTATTGCTGTCCCAGAGTGATAGTGCTATAATAATGGGAAAAAAACTTCAACATCTTTAAAATGATTCAATCGATTTTTGCATCATTTGAAAGATATACATTGAAGATATTTCTTTTATTAAATTATGAATTGAAATACTTTTCAAACAAAGCGAATTTCAATGTTAAAATGATTACTAAGACTTTTAATTTTACTGACAAATTAAATGCTCACTTTTGCGAATCACTTTTTAATACTATTTTTATTATTTAAGTTTAAATAGTGTGAAAATGTAAAAATTTATTTTATTACTTTAAATGGTATTTATTTAAAAAAAAACCCATGAAATATTTGACTTTTTCATTGAATGAAAGGAACTGATATACTGATTAAAATACATAAGACGAATAAGAAATACTGATTAAAAATAGTTCCTTTTATTCAATTTTTTAAAAATTTAATTGTGCCCATTGCAGTTATGTAATGTCGAAGATTTGTTTACAAGGTTAATTGTTTACAGAGGAGAGGAAAAAATACTTTAAGCATTTTGAATGTATTTAAAAAAAGTTTATGATGTTTTGCAATACTAATATAATTTTCAGACCTTTACAATTATAGTTCTTCGTAAGTTTTCAAGTTACATGTAGATTTATAAAATTAGTACACAATATATTTTTCCTGATTCTTATTCACACAATATAGAAATGAATAGAGGATATTTAACTGGTACAAAAATAAGAAAGAATTCCTAAAACGAAAATAATAGAAGTTTTTAAATATTTTATATATACATTGATTATTAATTGCATTTTTTTAAATACTGTTATACTAAATTTTAATTATCTTGCAAAGTAAAATTATTTATGTTACCAATACATTGGTTTCCATGAATTAAAGAGAAGTCTCAAAAATTCCTAAAAATGATCTTAATGATACGAAATTTGAATACGTAGAAAAATGCTGCTAAAAAGAAACATGTCCAGGGTGGCCCTGTGTGTATGCAGTAGATACTTTCTCATGTGAGTATATGTGAAAACGAAGTTGTTGATCTGCTTTCCAGGGGAGGTAGAGAACATCGCACTGCTCCTTCCTCTGATCTACAAGATTCTAAGGTACATTCCATATTTCTAGCCAAAGTTAATACCGCTTGGAAAATTCCACCGAAGCATGACTGGTATACCTTCAAGTACCTTGTATTGTCCTTGCAGCGTGCAAGATTTGCTCAGACGGCTTTATCTAAGCCAAGGGCTATCCACATAAGGAGTTTAACCTTCAACGGAAATGTGAAGACTTATGCCTATTTCCACTGCTAAGCCATCACATCTCCCTCTCATATCATTGATTGGGTTTGTGTCTCTGTGGGCAGTTGTTGAATGAGGGAAATATAGTTTTTAATTTATTAATGCGGCATGATCTTTTGGACCTGGCTTAGGGGCCTAAACCAGGGTGAGAAGCAACAACAAACAAGAAAAAACATTTAATGCGAGATAATGACACTACAATTGGTTTGCATGAACACGGTGTAGATTAAAAATATATGTTCTTAAATAAAGCTGTAGTTTGTTTCTTGATCATTAATATAAGAATAATATTTACGAAAGTTACTTTGTACAAAGGTCTTTGATAAAGCTTCAAGAAGAAATGTAATAGGAGTTCACCAATAGATTGGATAAAGTACTACAAAACGAAACCGAGGTAACCAAATGATTAAATGTGAGCAAAACTATTACTATAGCCCAGTAATTTCTTCGTACAGACTCGACCTCCAGGAGAATCAATCAAGCAGGGCAAAAAAAAAACACGATTAGGGGAAAGATTGATACTCGCAATTAGGTACTATAATTATTAGAGCTTCTATAACAATAACTTATATCAATAAATTATTCTATAATATTTGCTATAACATTGGTATCCTATTTTGTATGCAAAAGGTAGCATGTAACAAGCGTTACGTGAGGAGATAGCCATAAGAATAAGCGTTTATTAAGATACAATAGCATTTTATTTGATCTAAAAACCAACGAAGGTCTGTTTTCTTCAAGAAGTGTCCGGGTTTATATTGCAAAATAGTAGCTTCACTTGGAGAAGATATGAAATCCGTTATCAACATTCGAACATTATTGAAAAAAGTTTTATTTGGGCTTGTCAATCTGTATTGAATTCAAAAACGTCAAAATAAATATAATGTAATATTGTTGTGCTATTTATTTGCTCGGTGTAATTTAACGCTATACTAAAGATATGTAGTTAACGCTTATTTTTCTATATGAAATATTTTGAAAGCATAATTTGTTGGAATTTATTTTACAACATTCTACATCACTTTGATAAAGTTTCATATAATTTCAAAAAAAAGTTTTTTTAATTATCGTTATTTTTTAAATTTTTCTGAATTTATGGAAAATCAGTGTATTTACATGATTTCCGTTTATTATTACAAAATTGATAGAATGATATTACTATATATTACAACTATTAGTGATATTATCTTACTAATAATGGTTAAATCCAACACTTTCTTTGAAAAACGATTTTGTTTAAAATACTGAGATTCGAACAAAACCTTTTGAGCAGAAATTGTAAATTACTGATCCATCAATTTTAGTACTTGTTTGCCATTTATATACCTGAAATAAACTGGTTCTCTAACACTATATATACTTTATAGTTCGAACCCATCAATCATTGGTAAATCCACTTAAATTTTTTTTAATAACAGGACACGTTTTTATTGATTATTTATGAAAGTTTTTCTGTTCAATTTTCTTTATATTATCATAGGGTATTTCGGATATTTTGTGCACGACTGCCAAGTATCTTCCCAGACTAACTTGAGATCCGGATAGTTTTTGTTACAGTCTAACCAATCCATCTATGTCTAACAGTCTTCTTTTGATAGTTTACCACTTTGCACGAAGCTGGTGTTCTTGTGCACCCAAAACAAAAATATAGTCCATCTGAAGTGTTACTCCAGTGAAATATTTCATTTCATTTTTATTTTTGAAGGTATCTGAATTTTGAAGATGTAAATTTCTGAACTGCTTTTTATCTACAACTAGGCATTTGTTGTATTATTGGTGCTATATTTATTCGTGTAATTAAGAAATGATAATTAATTGAAGGGATCATTGAATGAAATGGACAGAGAGGGGAATCATTACAGAAAAAAAATTATACAGTAACATAAATTGAAATAACATGCATTTTACTTTTCCGAGGATCAGAACACAATTTTTGTTGCATTTCACAAATTGTTCTGCAAGGAATTAATCGCGAAGTATGAATCAAACTGGTCATTAGTTATATTTATCAAACTGACAAAGAAACTAAGAATTTTCTTAATTAATTTGAAAAATAAGGCTTGAGTATGTAATTCTTCAGGAAGCTTTTTTTTTGATTTTCTAATAATAAAGGACTCGATTTAAATTCTAAAATAAGTCGGAAAACCAAGAGATGATGAGCAATATGTATTGATCAAAGATGACCAAACCACTGATGAGCAATATGCATTGAAATGGAATGTCTCAAAAAGGTGTGAGATAAATTCAGCACTGAATTTTCAAAATTTAAGGTATTCTACTAAGTTTAAATTGTGACTTTTTATTTTGGAATTTAAATTTCAATATTTTTATTATTTTAAATTAAAGCTTAGTTATTCTATTTTTTAAAAACTACCTTTGTTTTTATCAAGCTATAAATAGAAGCGAAATTATAGTAATTTTATTATTAGCTTGTAATTCTTTTTTCAAGCCAAGTTTATTCAAGGATAGCGAGCGAACCGAAAATTAGCTTTTTTATTGCTATTATTTAGCAAATTAAAAGTAAAGAAAGGAAGACTTAGAAAATCAAAATTTTATTTGTAATTTGCCAAATGTACGGGTCACTATCATTTTATTTTATATATTTTAGTGTATTTATCTTAAAAAGTTTGGTAACAGCACTTTTGTTGTGAGTTAATGTTTACATTTTTTCTTCAAGCTCTAAACTCCAATTCTGTTTTCTATAGTATCTTTTAAACAGTATTTGGATAAGTTGACTTAAAACAGCATCAGTGAGCATACATCTCAAAGTACCAAGTCAAGTCGAAACTCCATAGATTTGTTCTAACTCAATCTCCTTTATGTCCATTCTGAAAATCGTTAGAGACAGTTGGATACATTTTGTTCCAATGTTCGAAATATGTAGAGCCCTGAAACAAGATAGAAAGGGATTTCGGACACTAAGTTCTATCTTATTCC
Source organism: Caerostris darwini (assembly GCA_021605075.1). Lineage (NCBI taxonomy): Eukaryota > Metazoa > Arthropoda > Arachnida > Araneae > Araneidae > Caerostris > Caerostris darwini. The sequence continues at coordinate 460,543 of BPLQ01003786.1, read as the reverse complement.
TGGATATTCAATGTGTCTGAGTATGAGTATTTCACTATTGTAACAACAATACTTCATTTTCTACGAACATTCTCATAACCTCATAACAACATGAATACTTATAAGGATAACTTATCATTATATACTATTAATTTTTTTGTGTTATGTTTTTTATTAATACAAGAATATTCAATGTATGAATTTAATAATTTTTTTGTTTCTGGAATGACAAAATACTTTGTCAGATATTTATATTGTATACCCAGGATTTAATTTTGTAGGATAATTTATGTAGGACATTTTCTAATACAATTATTAATTATTATTATTATATAGATTAGATTATTATTGTATAGGATTATTATTTTTATATAGTATAACTTTTATGCGGGATAACTTATATTTGATATCCCAAATAAAGCTATGCTGGATAATCCGGTAAAATCCCTAATCCGGCCGTGGTGCTGGATTAAGGAGGGCCTACTGTATTGTATATCATTCAGCAGATTCCTTAATTCCATGGATTTTAGAAAAATAGCAAATTTAACATTTTTTGGAAGGATATATGTTAATGCATCTAAAAAATACCATAGATTTTGAATGTTACATTTAAAAAAAATCCTGTTTCGGTTAGATTTCTAAAATGTCAAAATATAAAGTTGATGTCAGAGTATTGGATTTAGGATATTTTTCCCCAGACAGGAAATAACACCTTGTTGCGAAAAATGTTTTTTAAATTGAATAATATTGCAACATACGCAACGTAATGCTACGGCAACTTACAAAATCAAATATACGAGCAGTAAAAATGCACCTTTTTTTATTCTTAGTAGTGATCAAAATTCGGTATAATTTATACTTCTACTTCTTCTAATATCCATATTTTTATTCTTCGAATAAGAAAAGTAAAGCCGCAATTCGTCAGTTGCTTTGACAGTTTTAGATCTCACTTTCTAATATGCAAGTGCAAAATATCACATGTTTTTTTTATTTATTTTTGTTCTTGTATATTTGTATGATTGCTTGAAAACGTGTAGTTTCATTTCCAGAAGATTTCCATTACTTTTCAATAATTTTTAAGGGACAACCTGTTGTTGCTGTTTTAAGATATTCAAATAAATTATAATGAGTAATCTATCTGAATAAACGAAATCTTTTAAATATTACGAATTATTATAGTCAAACAAGAACATATAATAACTTTCATACTTGTATCACCTTAATTCCTAATAAAAATACAACAATTTTAGCATAAAAGGCATTGCTCTCATAATTCTATCTTTATGTACAATTTTTTCGTTTCAAAAATGACAACAGAAAATGTTAGCAACGAATTTTTATTAAATTTTGCAAGGTTTTTCTCTAAAGTTCTTTTTTTAGACTATTTATTAAAACGCGAATATTTCTTAATCAGAACAGTTAAACAATATAGTAAATTAAACAACATAATAAATCAATTATAATAAATCTTAATAAGCTTTAAGTTTATTTTTAATTATATTGTTAATAAATTCTAAAGCATTCTCTTGATAAAAGAATTTAGCTTATTTTAGTAGTACTTTTACATCAATATATTTAACTAGTTACTCTGTGAAATTTTTATTAATTTTTTTTGAAAACTTGTTTAACATTTAAATAAAATCCTTACATCTAGCCTACTTTTTTAAATAAAAGTGTAGAGCAGTGGCCTTGGCTGCAGGCCATGGGGCTGTTGGCGCCAATGAACAAGAAGTGTACATGATACATGTTTACATAATATAATTATTTTTGAATCTAATTAAATGAAATGCAACACTAAAATAAATAATAAAAAATTATAATTATTAAAAAATACGTCGTTAATACGCAACTGCCTACCTAAAATAAGACACTAGAAGGAAGCATTTAATAACTTCGAAATTTGCGTAAGAAATCAATATGAAACTAGTCCATATTTAGGTGTGTGTTGTCATGCTCTTCTTTTGTTTAAGATGGTCGTTGAATTAAAATGGCAAATTTAAGAGCACTTATCTGAGTTTGATAAAGGAAGATGTATGCCTTATCAAGACTACGAATAATTCTGCTGAGAAATCTGTACATATGTTGGACGAAATCAGTTACGCGAAAAAGAAACCTATGAGTACCTTACAGTAATTTCATCTCATTACCATACAAGGTGGTAGACATTTGTGGGGCTATTAGGATTCTTAGAGCAACATCAAGCATCCTATCTCAAAAATAAGGGTGTATTACACAACAGAATGCCGTCCACAGAATGAGGAATTTTCCATTCCAAAGTGTTCATTGCTGTTACATTAACTCTTTATCACATTCGTCTGCAATGACAGTGATGCATAGAATGCCTAATGCACTCAAACCACTGGCAAAACAGTATCTTTTCAGGCCAATCTCGATTTTGTCTACAACACCACAATGGACTTATTCAAGCCTGACATTTTATTTGGGCGCATTCAGCTTGGGGTGACAGACTATATGACTCTTGCATTACGCATCAGCATATTAATCTGTCACTTGTCATTATGGCGAAGACAGCCATTCAATTCTATTCCCTCACCCACCCAGTACAAATAATCAGCAAACTCAACAATCACCAATTTATCTCAGATATTTTGGAATCTTTATCCCTTAATTCATGGATTAATACAGTTCAGTTTAGTACTAATGCATGAACAGACAACGATTGAAGGTTTTTTTTTTATAAACACTATGTTTCATATTTTTACTGTGTACGTGGAACCGAATTCTACTGAAAAACGAATTTTACATTAAGTTCGACCACCCATTGTGTGGAAAACTGGCAAGCGGCCAAGTCGGACGGATTCAAATAGAGTTGCTTAGTAGTAAGGTATTTTCGAACGGGTTTTAATAACAATAAATAAATAAATTTTTCTTGTATTAAAAAAATAATTTTAGTCATTAATAATTAAAATGTTAATTTACATAAAAAATAAAAATTAATTTAAAAAAATATTTGCAGTAGATATTGAATGTTTTCTTTCAAAATTATTTTGTGTCGTGTATATCTGACTAGCACCTGTAACAAGTAATCACTTCCCCCATTTTCACCTTTAAACCAGATGCTTACTATGGATAGTTTAAAGGTGAAAATGGGGGAAGATGATGAACATTAGCTATTTTAGATGAAGCATATTATCAATATATTATATTATAAATATATTTATATCATCAATGAAAGAAAGACAGCCTAATAGTTTTTGGTTTCATTGAGCTTTCTGAATGCAGTCAAAATGCAGATTTCCTACTTTAGGCCTAACATATTTTAATCTAATCTTTTCATCAATCCAAATAACTTACTTGTGCTCTTTTCCGATTCACCCAACAAGTCTTTTAGTTTATGTTCTCGTTTCTGATTCTACTATACATTGGCGTATGGTTCCATTCACCTTTTGACACAATATAGATATTTCCTAGTCGTTCTTGAATTGACAAAAACTTCTCTCTTGTATAGTTCAGAGATCTAAAGAAAATATTCCATCAGGCATTTTATTTTAAATGATATTGACACTTTATAATGAAATAAAGTCCCAACAATGAAATATTGTAGTATTTACCCATCACTTCGTTTTGCGATTTCAATATATGAAATGACATATTCAAATTGATCTATAATTTTACATCATTTGATGAGTAGCTAAATAGGTTTTCTTTTATTGTATTACTAACTATGATGCCGAATTCATATTTAAATAAGGTTTAAATTATTCATATGATTCTTCGATTCACTCAACGACCAAATGTTTTACTTTAGAATGAAAAAAAAAAAAAAAAGGAATAACATTTCAAACTACTGAGTTCAACAGAAATTTCAAAAATATGTTTTATAAAATTTATAATAGCAGCTTATAAATAAAAATATAAATATAATGTGCAATTACATAATTTTTGCAATAAAGATTTGCAAATAAAAGGATTAGTGGTACAAGCAGATTTTAAAATATATCAGTTATTACCTATCACTTGAAGAGCTCAATTAAAGTTATTATTCAGACATCAATATCATAATAACTCAAAGTGTAATTTTTCTCGTTGTGAGTATTACCGTGCTATTTTTAACAGAGGAAATCATCTGATCAGATGCTCTTAACTTTAAATACATGTTTCCCTTAAACTAAAACGTTAAGTTGAAATTCAATTTTAAAATTTATTTATGTCATACAAAAGATTAGTTATTACGGTTACTACTATCAGGTACTTTTCATATCATGAGTAAATGGTACATAATTTCGCATCATATGTAAATGGTAATATTCAGAATGAAAACTTATATCTTTTAATTGCCAGTATATTTGACGGGAATGAAGCTTGCGTAAGTATCCTATTCACAACCCTAAACTAATATGCATGATAGCATAACTCTGATAATGAACGTCTTCTAATATTGGAGTCGATATTAAACATCCTATACTTACCGTTATACATAGAGTTTCATCTGCTTATGATTGACCTTACACTACACCTGTTTGGTAGTAAGTACCTCTTTTAAAATAGACAGATCCAGAATCAGCTATAAAATTAATGGAAAGATTTCTCTGTTTAAAATACATTTCTGTAAAAACAGTATTACTTTCAATGACATATTGCATTTCAGATCGCTTTTTTTAATGTTTAATGTTTAATTTTTCTTTTCTTTCCTTTAAACTAATTACGTATTTATATGCATTTTTTCGTTTTATTCAAGATATTTAATGAATTTTATCTTAAAAGAGCACATCCTCTCACAAATTATATTCTTCAATAATATGTTAATATATTTCAGGGTTTAATTGTAAACGATGCTTTAGATATATTTTTGTTATTTAAAAGCAATGTGTCATTGAACAAAAGGATTAAACAAAAAAAATATTAGGAATTAAAAACAATAAATATCTTGAGAAAAAGCAAAACAATAAATCAAGCTCTAATAAGAGTGTTGATAATTCAGTACCAATCTTTTGCGACAATTGAAAATTTTTATAAGTATAATTTCAAGCACAACAAATCGAAATATAAACCAATATAGTACATAAAAAAATAAATGTTAGAAATGTGTTAAAAGAAAAAAAAAATCAGAACAGAGATTAAATTTGAGTTAATCAGAGATTACATTCATTTTTTTTAAAAAAATCAATAGATTTTGTATATTTTATGTTAGTATTATATAGTTTATAGTTTAGTTTTTATAGGTTATACCCCAAAACACAAAAAGCTAAGGAAAGTAAAACTGTTAATTTTTTTCAACTTTATCAAGAAACTTTATAAACAAAACAGTTTTTAATTTTTTGTTATATAAATATTAACATTAATAGTTCTAATAATAGAAAGTGTAATACGGTATTATTATTTTTAAAAACCTCATGTAAATAGGTATTTTCGCTTCGAAACTTACACTCTTTCATCTAAGAACCTGTTAAGAACATTTTATTGCAATTTTTGGTTTTTTTATGAAAATTATTACGTTTCATTTGCATAATAAGTTTTTTCACTGACAATTAATTTGCTAACCATTATTTGGGTTAAAAAATTCTCTCACTTTCTTTCTATTCTTTATTTTTCTTCTGCTATTGTTTTATTTTTCAACCTTACAAAAGAGACAAGGCCGATCAATTTACATGACCAAGAGCGATTAGTCTTGAATACCTAATTTTAAATGTAGCATTTGGAGTAAGTTTCTTAAAAAAGATAAAGAACAATCTTGTGGCTATTAAAAAAACCAGGTGTTTAGAATGGTTAACATGTATTTTAAGACCTTTTAAAGCAATTGGTTAAATAAGAATTCCGTTAGTTTTTATCTAGTAGATGATACAAATTCAACTGTTGTTTAAATTGCTTGTAAGAAGTAAAAGATCTTAAAGTGAAAAAGGAACTTATTTACTTTCACATTTACAGTATCTTTCAGAACAGCTTTAAAGTGATTTTTTAAAAAATCCTTTCACTTTTAACTTTAGTGCATAGCTTTTATATTAAGATAGTTGTTTAAAACAAGTAATTAGTATTCAATTCGTTCTTCACTTTTGCAGTAAAAGAATACATAATTCATTAACTTCTACATACTCTTTTTTCTTTTTCTCCATTAGAGCATTAGCCCCATGGTGGGCCAAAGCCATCTGCCTGCTGGCAGATTTCGAGACAGAGATGTTTTCTTTTAACTGGGTAGAGTTGTCAGTTGGGTAGTTCAACTGGGTAGAGTAGAGTTGTTGCCTTACTGTCCTATTAGACTGGGACTTTCAGTTTAAAGTGGATTCCGAACCCCTACAAACGTCCAGGGCACCGTCGGGATTCGCTCCCGAAACCTGTGGCACCGAGCTCTAGAGCTCTAGTCACTCGGCCATCTGACCCCTACATAATTTTTACACCTCAAAAACATACAATATACTTTAGAAACATAGAACATACGGATTAGCCGTGGCTCAGACAATAACCATAATCTGAAATAAAGAACTCGAGTTTAATCCTTTAAACAGAATGTAGAGAATGGTTTTGCAAATAGATATTTTTTAAAATGATATTAAGCTATTTAGAGGAATATAATTTCTCAATAAACATAGGGTTTAACGTAAAATGATTGATCCGAAGAGAGCTGGTCACTTCAGTTTTATAATTGGAATTTAAATTAGCTTAACTTAATTTAGATTTTACAATCCAATCTTGCAAAATATTCCGTTTCTATTTAGAATTGTTATTTAATACCATTTCATTTTTTGTTATGTGATTTATTTATTAAAATACGAAATGCTATTATTGATTTATACCATGGTAATATCCTTTAAATATTTATTGAGAAATTTATAACTGAATATATCAGGTTGTTTAAAATACATTCTTTTTCAAAAGCAGTTATTCTGGTGGACTCTAGATTCGTCATTGAAGCAATCGCTTTACAAAGACAGTATGAGTCTGCAATTGTAACCCAAATAAAACAAGATATCAATTCTTTAATGAAAATGGTAAATACATCACTGTCCAATGGATTCCACCACATGTTGGAAGTGATGGAAAGGAAAGAGTAGATTTTCTGGGGAAAAAAAAAAGAACAGAAGTTACTGGACAGTTTTCTATCCCTCTTGACTCGTTTAGAACTATACGAGACACAATTAAGCCATCGTATATTAGTTGCATTAGTGAATTAACCCATTCCTTTTGGGGTAGATAATAATCAGCTACATTAATGAATTATTATGTAACACCAAAGGAAAAGTCTGGGAGACAATTGGGGATGACTGGAAAAAATTTACTCGCAAAGAGGCTATTGTCAATTTTATATTAAGAACTGGACACGACTGTCTGGCCGAACATCTGGCCAAAATAGAGATTGTTAACTCTGAAAGATGTGTTTTATGTAAGGCAGAGAAAATGAATAAGGCTCATCTACTTATGTGTTCGGGACTGGACTCTAAATTTAACAAAATTTTGATTTGTGTTCTCTTTACTGAAGGGATAAAGAAAACATATCATGTTAAAAACAAGAAACATATCCTTTTTATTATGATGCTTCTAACTTTAAAAATTTTTATCCTAAAAACACTTAACTTGTTTTTAAGGCCTTTTGGTCGTTTTTGTTAGATATTTGTTGTTTATTTGTTTATATGTTTTTTTTATTTCTACAGTATGTGGACAAATTTGTATGGATTGAGTTCTAATAAAGCCATAAGTAGCAGGAATAACATATCGAGTTTTAACGAAAATTCTATGGTTTTTTTAAAGATAATTATAACGCATAATAACATCTATTTTAACTTCTAACTATTGATGATAAATCAGTGGATCCTTTGAAGTAATGTTAAGTGCAAAAGACAGCGACTAAGCTATCATTCAAGGGTGGTCTGAACCAAAAGAACTCGAAGTGGTCTGAACCAAAAGAAGATACTTTGGAGTGTAGGTGGGATATGAGAAATATTGTATATTATGAGCTGTTAGATATCAATCAAACAATAATCGCTGAAGTATACTGACTGCCACTAAGACGCTCCTGTAGCATGACAATGTTAAGCCCTTTATTTTAAGATGAAATAAGTGATTCTTAAAAGATTTTGTTTGGGAAATTGTGATTCTTCTACCATATTATCTTCTCCTTGCTTCAATAGATTACTACATTTTTAGAATCTTACAGAATCATTTTGCAGAACACTGACTGATTTTAAAAGATTGCAAGGAATCTAGATTCAAGGCAAAACGAAATGAGTTTCATAAAAATAACTGTTGAAAACTAACGAAAAAAAAGTCATTGAAAAAAATGATGATTATGTTAGGGATTAAGTAAATCTATTTTTGACTTTATTTGAAATTGAAAAACGACCAGAACCTTTGTTACAACGTAGTATGTAAAATTGTAATCTATAAGTAAGATGTCTTTGTACTCCATATTCATATTATAGAATTTGCACTGGATCTATAATTATTGAGGATTCAGTTTGGATACCACAAACATTTCGTGCACATATACTATGTAAACACTGAGATGAATTAGTCTTGATTATGAACAATGTTTACAACTAATTACTAGCAATTTATTTTTAATGATTTCCTATTTTTTATTATTAGACGATTTAACATAAATGTGAAATATCTATCATTTTAGTGCCTTTTTTTATTCCTATAATAAATAATCTTCAGAGAGTACATACTTTTGGTAAGCAATGAAATTTTATTGACTATCATTGTATTCTTAAAAGTAGGATTTTTAATTATGTCCCGTGTCCATAAAATCTTTCCTTGATAAAGAAAGTTCATGTTGTGGAAACCAAGCAAATTAGTAGAAAGCAATTTTTGCATTCAATAGAGGGAACATTAAGGGTTTGTTATCTTTTTTCCCTGTTGGAGTTTTGTTGATGTTTCTAATTTATTTAGTTTCTAAGTCATTAAGTTACTTAATTAGGAAAAGTCTTTATGGACACCCTATGTAATATTCTATTTTATTCAGTAACATAAAAATATTCTAATTATTTTTTTCACTTTTTTTATATGGACATAGTATTCTTTATTTTTTTATTAGCAATGATATTTATTGTCATTTTGATATGCTTAATATCACATTTACAAACTGCGTTTTTTTCAGCATTTTTTCTGTTAACATTTAATTTGATGTTGTTTATTTGTTACAATTCCTAGAAATCCTATTCATGCAGGCATTTAACTGATCACAAAATCTTAAAAGTAGATGTTCACGTCATTTATTATGAGATTTACAAACAATTGCAATTGCTAATTTAAATTTTTTTGTTTTATTAAAATTAAAATCTTAAAAACAACCCTTTTTTCAAAAAATTAAGATTGATAATTAAAGATTTTTATTGAATTTTATTGTGATCTAGTCAAAAACAGTGAATAAAGTTTTTCCAGCATTTTGTCTCAATGTCCCTTCAGAATGTTGTATAGATTTTACAATTCATAGAAATTATATCTATGCGTTTCAATGATTATATAGTAAGTAAAATGAAATGCTTAATTTATTGATTCATATTTATTCAACTTATGTATTATCCCCATTTTTTATACATTTTAATCCGTATTCCTTTAATTAATTAATCCTTTAATTATTTAATCCATTAATTAATTAATAATCCTTAATCCTTTTCTAATACTTCATAATCTATTTGATTATAAATTAAATTTAAAAATAAAATGATTAACAAACCATCATGTATTTAGAAGAAGAATATATGAGAGAAATAATAAAATCACTCAAGAATTATGTAGTTAACTATCCTCCTATGAAGTCCAACAATTTAAAAACTTTTATTTTCACCAAACTTTCTTTTTTGAGGAAAACGAGTTATTTTCAGAGAATACCTAAAATGAATATGAACATCTTTATGTTGGGTAATTAGGCACAGAATTAGTAAGAAATCCAGAATGGTTAGGTTTCTTTTTAACCCGAAATAGTCCTAGCCGTGCCATAAATGTTCTGCATGAAATACTAATGACTACCATTCCGTGTAATCTTCATTTACTCTTAATGATGTATTCAAGGTAGCTATGGAAACTTCGTCTTTTTGGACATCTTTTGCATAAAATCGGCATAAACACAACACTAAATGGATATTTTTAGCTGGACAAAAATTTCAACAACTGTAAAATAGTTACTGAAAAATGAGCTCTACTTGAAACGTTAAATAATTTCATATCTTTATGAGAAAATAATTGTCGAATTTTTCTTTTTTCAAGTAATCTAGTCAACGTTATTTTGTAATGATAAACAACTTTATTAAAATGTTACTATTATTATGACATTTTATGAAGATAATTATTTCAAAGTCAATATTTTGCAAACTTTTTATTATTTTAGAAATTTGATGAACAAATAGTGTATTGATTAACAATGTATGTATATTGACCTGGCTTAATCTTGATCACTAAAAATTAAATGATATAATTATGATTATATGGCAAATATAAAAATAATTATTAATAAAATAATTTTTGAAATTTTCATCTTTCAAGTAGAAATATAAAGTCAAGTTGAAATATTATTATTATTATAATTTATAAAGAAAATAATTTCTGAGTCAATGTTTTGCAAACGTTTTTAAAAATTTGATGAACAAATAACGTATTGATTAACAATATATGTATATTGACCTGACTTGATTTATTTGTCATTAAAATTAAATAATATGATTATATTGCAAATATTGCCATATTATAATTATCCAACGAAAAATATATATTTAAATCGAAATAATTTGAAATTAAAATTATTTCCAAATAGTATAGTATATCAAATATTGTTTACCATTGAATTAATTTATAAATAATTGTTGTTTGTAATTTTTTCAGCAAGATTACTTAAAATAGTTTTTATTTTTTAAATCATCAAATTTATCTGAAATCATATTCCATTAAAAATATGTACGGAATCCTCTCATGTTTCTCAGTCTGTGGTGAAGTCTAGTATATACTGTAAACTGTAAAACTTACCGAAAAATGAGCTCTTTTTGAAACGTTAAATAATTTCATATCTTTAGGAGAAAAAAATTATATCTTTATGATATAATTTTATATCTTTATGATTGTTGAAATTTTCTTCTTTCAAGTAATCTAACCAATATTATTTTGTATCGAGAAACAACTTTATTTAAATATTATTATTATTCTATTTTATAGAGAATATTATTTCTGAATCAATATTTTGCAAACGTTTTATGTTTTTAGAAATTTTATGAACAAATAGTGCATTGATTATTAGATTGTATTGATCAACAATATATGTATACTGAATTGACTTACTTTTGGTCACTAAAAATTAAATGATATGAGTACATTGCAAATATTGCCATATTATAATTATCCAAAGGAAAATATACATTTCAAGCGAAATAATTTGAAATTAAGGTTATTTCCAAATAGTATACCAATTATTGTTTACAATTTTGTTAACCTATAAATAACTGTTGTTTGTAATTTTTAAGGAACATTACTAAAATAGTTTTTTTTATTATATCCTTTAAAAACGTTTCTGATACCATATTGCATTAAAAATATATATGAAATTCTCTCATTATCTGTGTTGAAATCTAGTATATAAATTTTTAAAATTATTAAAATTGATATTACCATCGTAAAATTGATTAAAACATATAAATAATCTAAATTAAATTTCATATAATAATTTATTAGCCTTTTTTTTTACCTAATCTTGTCCTGGTCGATTAATAAGTCTCTTTAAACTGGAGACATGTTACTCCTGGGAAATGTATTGAATTTAGAATCTATTTTAGTTTAACTAAGACTATTTAAATATTATTGGATATAAGCAATGTTTTCGATATCATATGAATTTATTCGCACGTAATTTCCTGTTTTTTTCCCATTTGCCACACAAATGTGAGTCAATGCTTCTTAAGAAGTTCTTGAAAAAGATTATTTGTCCTATCTTCTTATCAAATAGAAAGTTTTCCATATAGATTTATCCTCAAGATTTGCTGTACTATCTCCCAATAGAGTTAACGACATGACTAATATGTCTAGTAAAAATTATATTCATTGATATAGTAACAAAATAAAGGAGCATATTTATTTAAGTAGCTATATAAACTTGAAATTACTAAAAATATATACTTCAGAACTTATTTGGATACTTAGTCTAAGCGTATTCTAGCCACGATTTTGTATACTATTTTTTAATTAGTTCATATACAGGCGGTAATCAAAATAATGGAAACAGCTGTGAATAAAAGTGACATTTAAGAATGCGCTTCTTAAAAATTAAAATGTAATCGTAGCAACCAATTTTTTCAATATAAAAAGTATATATCATGGTAGTATGATGTAGTTTTAGTGATTACTGCAGTAGTTTGCATACGTCTTGGACTTTTGTCAAAAGCGTGAAATGTCAGACCTCACAGACTTTCAAAGAGGCCAAATTGAGGAGGCCGCCTAGCTAGAGCAACTATGACCGAAACATCCCAGCTTTTAGGCTTTTCTAGAGGTACTGTATCTAAAGCGTATTCACTGCTCAACAAAGCAAAATAGTAAACTGAAGGAGAAGCTGAGTGAAAAAGACCGACGGGTATTGAAACGGATTGTGATGTCTAAAACGAAAACAACTGCAGCCAAAGCATTTGGATTCTCCAGTGTCAATAATTACAGCAAGGAGGCACCTTCATAAACAGGATATTTACGGCAAAGCAGCAATGCCAAGCCACTTGTCGTATCTGTTAAGGCCAAACGTCGTCTACAGTGGTGCCACATCCACAAAACCTGAACGATTGATAAGTGGAAGACAATTATATGGTCAGACGAATCATCTTTTGCACTTTTCTCCACAACAAGACGGGTACACGTTGGGAGGACACCTGCACAAGCGTATGATTGTGATTGTTCCCTTCCAGCTGTCAAGCATGGAGGTGGATCTGAAATGGGCAGCCATGTCGTGGTTTTCTGTTGGCCCAATCGTATCCTTAAAAGGAAGGACCACTGGGGAGATGTATAGAGAGTGTTTAGCTAACCAAGTCCCTCCTATGATGTAAAATTTGTTTCCTGCAAGAGATGGAATTTTCCAGGATGCCAATGTTTCTATTCATGCAGCGGGACCTGTCCAATCGGGGATTGATGAACACGAGGATGAAGTGAAACAGTTATTTACTGAAATTCATTTTTCATTAAAATAATTTTATATGCCAGAAATTCTTTTACCATGCATCTATACTTAGCATCAGTAAGTGGTAAATAATTAGGCCTCTTAATCGTACAAATACTTACTGATCTATTTTGTAAAGTTTTCAATAAATGTAAAAAAAGAAATGTTGACTTAAAATTATTAAATAGTAAAAAAAAGTAGGAGTCAGACAAAATGACATCAAGAATGTTTATTTCCATTTTAAACTTCAGTTAAGAGGTACAAAAGAGAAGTCTTCAGTGGACATTCCATTTTGTTTCTTGAGGAAGTTTGAAATATTAACGTACTGTATCACAACAACAAGCACACATTTTAATTATATACATACCCTGATTACGCATGATATATAATACACATAGGATTATGATGCCACTGGCTCCAAAATGATGCATCTAAAAACCACATTTTGTAATGAAACTAGCAAAATCATTCTTTTTCTTCCCATAAAATAATATTTTTTTAAAAAAATATTTAATATTTTAAAAATTTTTTGTGAAAATTTACGTTCATTTTTGAAATTTTTAATGTATATATGATGATAGAATTTGAAAATTGCATGCGGAATATTGCAACTTAAAAGATCAGCATCATTTGGGAACCAAATGGCTAAGAATAAACAGTTATCTAACTAATATTTCTAAGCTACGCATTAACATTTATAACTTCACATGTATATGATGAGTGCACATTAAGCAAAAAAATTTTTTACAAACAAAGTAGTTTATTTAAAATAGAAACGACAGAGTTATACAAAACCAGTAAACCTTATAAATAAAATTATATGTACATATTTAAAATTATATAGTTTTCAATATTATAATGAATTATAGATTTTGAATTGTTCAGTTAAAGATGTTGTGTTAATGAAAAGAAATTATATAACTATTTGGGAGGACATTTGTTTAAAATATGACATTTTATAATTTTGGTATTTGTTTAAAATTCTTTTTAAATTAGTCTACTCTTGAATGCATATACTTGAAATATATTATGATTCAAGCATTAGAGTGGCAAAAATTATTTTATTGTGATGTAATTGTTAATGTTTGCATTGGTGGACATTTGATAATAATGCATGCATTGATATCGATAAATAAAATGCTGTCACTTGAGCGTAATATTACGTTTTTCTTTTCATGATTCTTCATAATTTGAATCCTTAGTGGCAAAAACAATGCTTATCATAAAAATGCAAAATTAAATAATCAAATTGAAGCAATATTTTTGCTATGTATAGCAATTACATTTTTCCTTTTAGGTGTTTGTTTAAAATTCTTTTTAAATTGGTCTACCCTCGAATATGCATCCTTGAAATATATTATGACTCAAGCATTAGGATGGCAAAAATCATTTTATTGTGAGGTAATTGTTAATGACTGTGTTGATGGACATTTGACAATAATGCAAGCATTCATATCGATAAAAAAAATTTTGTCACTTGTGATTAATGTTAAGTTTTTTTAATGACTTTCCATAATTTGAATCCTTAGTGGCAAAAAACAGTACTTATGATAGAAACACGAAATTAATTAATCAAATTGTAGCAATGTCTTTGCTTTGTCTAGCAATTGTAGCTATGATATTTTATCATATAGGTGTTTGTTTAAAATTCTTTTTTATATTGGTCTTCCCTCGATTCCCCGACAGTGCATGCAACGATAAACAAAATGCTGTCACTTGAGAGCAATGTTACGTTTTTTTATGACTTTCCTTAATTTGAACCCTTAGTGGCAAAAACAGTGTTTATCATAAAAATGCAAAGTTAAATAATCAAATTGTAGCAATGTATTTGCTATGTATAACAATTGTAGCTATGATATTTTATAATATAGTTGTTTGTTTAAAATTCTTTTTTATGTTGGTTTTCCCTCGATTGATATATATCTTTGAAATATATTGTGACTCAAGCATTAGAGTGGCAAAAATCATCGTCAGACAATTGTTAATGATTGTGTTGGTGTACATTTGACAATAATGCATGCATTGATGTCGATAAACATAATGTTGTAATTCAAGCTTATTGTTAAGATTTTCTATTTAGGAATTTCCATAACTTGAACTTTTAGTGGCAAAAGCATTGCTTACCATAAAAACACGAAATTAAATAATTAAATTGTAGCAATATGTTGTCACCACTTTACTCTGATTATTACTAGATTAAAAACAAAGCAAAAAAATTTAATTGGATCAGAAAAGATTTAATGAATTATAAAATTTCTATGTCAAATAGTCAAACATGCTCGTATAAATATTTCTTGTATACTTAGGTATGAACTGTTAGTAGAACAAAAGATCTTCAATGCTGCTCTCATGATATGAAAGCAATAACTTTTGTTATTTAACTATTTCTTGGTTAAAAACAGATGAAAAATTCTTTTTTAAATTGGTCTTCCCTCCAATGTAAATCTTTGAAATATATTTTGACTCAAGCATTGGAGTGGCAAAAATTCTCATCAGATAATTGTTAATGATGGTGCTCGTAGACATTTGACAATAATGCATGCATTGATGTCGATAAACAAAATGCTGTCCCTTAATCGCGATGTTAAGTTTTCTTTTTATGAATTTCCAAAACTTGAACACTTAGTGGCAAAAGCATTGCTTATCATAAAAATGCAAAATTAAATAATTAAATTGCAGCAATGTATTTATTTGACAAAGTAAGTTTTCCTTTTGTCCCCATATCACTCAGATTATTAGTAGATTAAAAACTAACCAACAAATAATAATAGGAGCAAGAAAATATTAATGAATATATTAAGAATATATTAACGAATTATAAAATGTTAGGTGCTATAGTCAATCATACTCTTACAAACATATTGTGTATACTTGGATATGGACTATTAGTAAAAAAAAAAGAAATTAAGTGTTGTTCTCAAGATATGAAAACAATAACTTTTATTATTTAACTATTTCTGGGTTAAAAACATATGATACGAACATTTAATTTTTTTATAAGGTCTATACATAAACTGGTTTATACTTACACTTTATAGTCAAGAAGCAGCCACATATTTTATAAACTGTGCACGAAATTCAGAATACATATATTTTACAAACATATATATAGTACACACGCTACAACTATATATAATAGAAAATACATAGAAATAATAATAAAATTATCTATCTACTTTATGAATTTTAGTTATAGTGAAAATTAAGTTACATTTATTATTTAACATATTTCACTGCAAAATATCTACAAACATTTGACAGATTTGTAACATGGCAATTTATTATACGAAATTCATCGATTGGAAGAATTGTATAGTTTAATTATCAGACTTTGACTATAGTCGAGAAAAATTAAGTAATAAGAAAAAAGTAATACAATTCAATTCACAAAAAAAAAAAAAAAAAAAAAAATAATAATAATAATAATAATAATAATAATAATGAAAAAGGAACGACTTAAAAATTACTTGAAACACTAAAAACAGGAAAATTGTTTTCATTTCCTCAACATTAAATTAAATGATATTGAAAACATCACTGAACGCTTATGAGGCAATTTTCTGAACTGTTAAAAATAGATAATCCTTTGAAAAATCAAATATATGAACTTTAAAAACTAATTAGATGAACAGAATATTTTAGAATAATATATTTCAGTTACAGAATCACGGAACACTTTAATTTTACACATTTTAGTAATTAAGTCTTTCAGACCTTACCATTTTACTTTACCTTTATACAATGTAGGAAGATAGAAGAAGCGTAAAAATTGCAGAACATTCACAATTAAGTCAATATTCGGATATTATATTACATATATATTTTCTGAAATGTTATCCTTAAAATAAGATGAAACTGAACATTCAGAAAATTTCATTGAAACATATAGAAATTTAAGTCAAGATTATTAATACATTTTAAATCCAGCTAATTTATTTCAAATGATAGAATAAACCTAATTAGCAAAACATTTATTCTGCATACTTATTTAAAAATTCGCAAAATATACCAAAATTTGATTTTCCTCATTATGAGTAAAATTGTTCAAATTATTGAACAAAACATGATAATAAAATAATAAAGTAATTATAAATCAAGTATTAAATAAATCGTTTCAGAATTTAATACATATTCGAATAAATGCCATTTCGAAATTTTCATGAAACAAAACTGTTCCTTTACAAGATGATTGAAATTAAAATGACAGAGACTTTGTTTTGTCATTTTGGTTGGTATCATTTTGAAAATGTAAATAATTTAATTACTTGTGTGAAAATATTTATGCAAATGAGTTAAAGAGGTTTTCCAGTTACAGTTTTACCACTTTTTCTTTTATCTACAATGTAAATTATTTACATACTTTTTTCTTAAAAAAATAAAAGAAAAAGAATTCATTGTAATTTATATTTAAATAAATGAAATTCCTCTTTTTAATTAATATTACGTAAATAGATTGTTTGTAAAACATTTAGCTCTAATAAAATCAAAAATTGCACAGAATACTGAAATATTGTGGGATTATTAAGTATATGTACATCTTATGGCAAACAGTTATACACAATCAATACATTTCACAAACAGTATTATTTACATGACTTTCAAATTGTTACTACATTAATTAGCAAGTTATATTAAGTATTATATTTAAACACATTCCATTTTACAATAAATAACACCAATTCAATGCACAGAACCCTAGGAAAATAAATTATTACAATGAAAATTCAGTGCGAATATAATATGAGAATCTAGAAGCAAAATATTTAAATAAAAAAACTTCTAGAGTGTTAGAAAGATGGGATTATATTCTAATTGCTTAAAACTGGTCATGACATTTATATTATTGGTAGTTGAATGATTTATTTATTTTTTTGTTAAATAAATTAATGAGAAACAGTTATGCACAACCAATACGTTTCACAAACAGTATTATTTACATGACTTTTAAATTATTCCTACATTAATAAGCAAGTTATATTAAATATTATATTTAAACACACTCCATTTTACAATACATAACACCAATTCAATACATAGAACACTAGGAAACAAATCATTACAATGAAGATTCTGTACAAAAGCAATGTGTGAATCTAGAAACAAAATATTTAAATCATAAAACTTCAAAATTGTTAGAAATATGGGATTTTATTGTAACTGCTTAAAAACGGTCATAATATTTATATTGATGGTAGTTGAATGAATTATTTATTTTTTTGTTAAATATTTTAAATAGAAACAGTTACACACAATCCATACATTTCACAAACAGTATTATTTACATGACTTTTAAATTGTTACTACATTAATAAGCAAATACTATATTTAAACACATTAAATTTTACAATACACCACACCAATTCAATACATAGAACACTAGGAAAAAATTATTACAATGAATATTCTGTACGAAAATAACATACGGATATAGAAACAAAATATTTAAATCATAAAACTTCTAAATTGCTATAAAAATTGGACTTTATTCAAATAGGGTCATGAAAGGGTCAAAAACGGTCATGATATTTATATTAAGGATAGTTGAATGAATTGTTTATTTTAAGTTAAATAAATTCATTATTTCAATTATTATCTTTTCAGTTATTATTTTTTTGAAAATGCTTTCAAAATTTAAAAATTATTATATGTTATTATAAAATATTTATTTTAAATTGTTAGGAAATTGTGACCTTTAACCACGAAAATTTCCTTTTACGATATCATGGCCTTGTTGTCAAAATACTTTTAAATGTAATTAAAAGTTTATGAATCCCAAGGTTATTCAAGCGAAGTTTATGACAAATTAATTGAATAATTTATTACTATCAAACCGTTTTAGAAACATATTCATGCATTATTTAAATAAAAATTATTTTCATTATATATTTTTCTGATTGGCTGTGACAGACACCAGTATAATTCAATAAACTTATATCGCATATTTCAGAAATAGAGATAAGAATAACTTACTAATAGATATTAATATTCATCATACATACAGTTCAGAATATATTAAGGATACATATTTAATATACATCACAAATACAGATCAGTATAATTTATTGATAAATATTTGACTTAAAAGTACACAACATTCAGATATATATCTACATCAAGTATATATATAATGACGAAAATACAACCAGTGTATTCATTAGTTTTTGCAATACATATTTAAACACATTCAGTATTTTTTACGAATATATAGCACACAGAAGCAGTTGCTTTTAGAACAAGTACATGCATATTTTAAAAGATATTAATTAAATATGGCGACTATTTATTTTAATTATTGTATCAGAATTCTGCTTTATGTAGGGATTGTTACATTGCTCAACGAATTACATTAAATATTGTAATAATTAAAATAAATCATTCAAAATATCGTTCAGAATTATTTTGGGGGATAACATACAGTAATACCTTTTTATTATATTAAAACTGTATATTTATTACATATTATATATATTATTTAATACACATATTATTTCATTACTACAAGAGGATTACATTAAATAGTCTCAAAAAGATTTTAAGTAGAGTATTTTATTATAATGATAAAACAAATCATAATATATAAGACTTGATTTCAAAAGCCATTTTAAAAATGGGTTTTTTTAACACAATTTATGTGTTAGAAAAGGTTTTTGTTTCAAATTTATGTGATTTGAAATTATTCCAATAACTGCAAAAATGTATTTTAGTACATTTAATTTAATGCATAGTCTTTTAATAAATCATATGATTATTTTTATACAGTAGTTTATAACTTATTATAAACATATATTCTTTTCCAAATCTAATAAATGTGATAGAATTTTTGAACATAAAATAATTTACAGAATAAGATATCTTTATAATCTCTCTCTAATTTTTGTAATTTAAACAATAATTTCTCGTAATTATATATTAATACTAGTTACAAGAATTCTTTACATTGTTCTTTCTTGTTCTCACACATGTATTTCGATAATGACAAATACATTTTGTGATGTCCTTAATTTAACTTTTAAGTAAGAGTTAAATTCAGGACTTATTAGCAAGTAAACAGAGACCAAAGACGTATTTACATAACACTTATGTAACAAGAGTCATTATGCAATGTTACAAGTGATCCCAAAATGGAAACTAAAGACATAAATTACACAATACATGACACATTTAGAGTTATTTAACCCATTGTTGGAAGAATGATCTTAATATAATAAATAGTTGTTTATAATAATATTATAGTTATTTATATATTATAGTTGTTTATACTTATTTAATATTTGTTCCGAGTACCTGTAAAAATTTACAACTTGGAAAAACACCTCAGATTTAGGTAACAAGTGACAGGATAGGTAATCAATGTTAATAATATATGTACATCTACTAGACTAACTGTAAATTTACAAATATATCGATCAATGAATTCATTAATCTTAGGGGTGGTATAATAAAGTTAGATTCATAATTTATGATTTAGGAATTTTTGGCTTTAAATTTATTTGCTGTTGTATTAAGAAAGTGACATTTGAAATATTTATTTAAATGAATTATTATGGTATTTTCAATCATTAATATTTTACTTACTTATTCAAAGATAATATATTTATATTTATATTAAACTATATATTTTGTCAAAATTAAAAATTAATATTCATACAGTTTTAGGTCAAGGTTTCAAAAAGAAGTATTTACATACTTTTGTAAATGGACAGTTTCCTAACCATCGATTTTACTTAAAATAATCCTTTTCTACGAAAAATGTAACTTAATATAAATCTTTTCATTCTTTGTCATTAATTTATCTTGAGTTCTATAGTTTGTACTTACTTAAGTTTTGAAAGTTTAATTTTTGATATAGAAAAAGGGATAAATAAATATGAAAATTATCACTCTTGAGTCACAACTTTCTGAACTATACCACTTAGTAAAGCGAAACCTCTTTTGTAGTGACTCATTCTTTAGACGGTCTTAGAAAGTTTTGCATACCTTATTTCAATCATATTACATAAGCTAGTAATGATTGCTAATAATGTTTCTAGTTGAAAACTGGTTAATATTATTCGATTTATTTCAATTTCAAAAATGAATTTGAATAACTTTGATTTGATGCACAAGATTTGCAATGCCCTTATGATAAATAAATTTTCAAAACGTTTTAATTTCAAATTAGATTGCAATAAGCTAATAATGATTGCTAAAAAGGCTTTTAGTTGTAAACTGGTTAATATTATTCAATTTATTTTAATTTCAAAAATGAATTTGAATTGATTCAAAAGATTTGCAATGCCCTGATGCATTTGAATAAATAGAGTCCAATTTTTTTTTGTCAATGATAAATACATTTTCAAAACGTTTTAATTTCAAATTAGATTGCAATAGTTTATATGCGAAAGGTTTCAAAAATTAGATTTTCAAGCTGCTCAATCACTGCTTGTGTGCTGATAATTTAGAAAATAATTTAGAATTATTTTGTTAAAAATCAGAACATTTTCATTCATATTAAGATTTTGTACTATATCTCCTTTTCTTTTTAGTAATGTAACCATTTAAAATTTATTATTATAGATTCATAGAATTACATCATGATTTTCTACAGAAATCAAGTGCTCATTTTTCCTTTTAATCGATCAGGATATGGATTTTGCGAAACATAGGGAAAAATTCGTTTTATTTAGGAATGTTATAAGTTTCCCTTTCAAATTCCCAAGAAATAAATCTTGAAATTCAAAAGTGATTGTATATGATAAATAATGTATGATTCTATATGATAATAATAAATAACTTTAAGATGATTTGTTTTCAATAACTTTAACTTGATTTGATATAAAAAATTGTTTGCAGTATTTTCAGCCTGTTCGATAGACAGTGTTTAATTCTTTTGCCCGTATTTATTTAGATACTTCAATTAAATTTAAATTTAATTCAGAAGAGGAAAAAAGATTACGCCAAAGTTTACTGATAAAAATATCGATTCTAATTAATTGAGGTGCATTTACTTTTGAAATTATAACTTTTGATAAATGAAAATTTAAAAATTTTTTGGAAAGAAATTTTCCTTCACTTTATTTTTAACTGAAGTACGAAATAATTCCTATTTATTTGGCACTGTTTTGTTTATTACTAAACATTATTATTCTAAATGAAATTGTTAATATTATAAATAATATTATTAAATAAAAATTTTTATGCTTCTACAAGAATACAAAAAGAAAAAAATGCAGAGATTAATAATGTTAATAAAGTTTTATAATTCAATCTTTTTGTGTAAACCAAATTAAGAAATTTGTTTAATGCACCAGTAACTGTTTAATAAAATTTTAACTTTATGTAATTTAAAACTTCTATAAATTGAGATCTAGAAAATCTTCAGAAATAATATATAGTGAATGACATGATTTCAATGTTACTTTGAATAAACGAAATTTCTTTTCCGTACATTTATTTACTAATTTTAATTTAATTTGTTTTATATAACCAGTTGAATCGTAAATCAGTTTATTCCAATTTTACTCTTTTAGATGGCTTACTGTCAGTGATACATAAAGTTTCAAGATACATCTATTTCTAAATTTTCTACACATATAATACACATATCTGTACATTTTTATGAACACTTTGGGCTCAAATTACATATACTTTTCTATAATTCGGTGGGTGGGGGCATTTTTTAAAATCTTATCCTACGGGAGTTTCTACTTACATATAAACTAATTCTACAAATATGATAATTTAAAGAATTTGACGTATGATACATGCATAAACTCATGATTACACAATGAGTTATTTGCAAAGACGATCTTTGCTTGTGCATTTAAAGATTGAGCACACATTTTTTGCTCTGAACTTCCTCGAGTTCTTATGCAATGTAAATCAAAAAGTATTTTTCTATTAATTCGAAAATTTAATATTTTTTGTAATAAAACTACAAACATAGCTTTAATTCAGTCCCAGTGTAAAGTATCATGCATTTAATGCAGTATCCTTGCATTAAATGCAGTCCCATTTTAATATGTCTTGCATTTAATGAAGTCCCTGCACTAAATGCAGTCTCCCTGCATTAAATGCAAAGTCCCAGTATCCTGCATTTAATTCAGTCCCAGTATAAATTAAATACATAATTTAAAATTTCTCATTAATTATAATATATTTTAATATTTTAATGTATGATCAATTGACATTTAAATATTCATTAAAAATTTAACAGAAATATCAGTTATAATAAGTACGGCATGCGCCATTTGCAATTCATCTTATCTGGGTTCTGAATAATTTTAATTTTTCATTATAATTGACACTTCCCCAACTTCGCAAGAATACTTTTGATTTTAAATGTTATTTAATTTGGCTAATTTCTACAAAATTTATATTTCAATTTGTTGTCAAAAACATTTTGATGGTATGTTTGTAAGACAATCTAGATTCTTCATAGTTCTTAGATGGTATTGTCTTTAAAACATATGCGCGTTATTATTTAAATTGCATTTAAAAGATATTATGATAGCGCAAACTTTTAAATAAAATGATACATACGTTTTTATAGAACTATTTATGTATATTTTTTGCTTCAAAATTGAAGCGAGATTATATGAATTAATAAAAATGAGTTGGTAAGTAATGCTGAAAGATATATGGATAAAAATATAAAAAGAATATGAATATAAATAGGAAAAAAATATGAATATAAATAGGAAAAAAATATGAATATAAATAGGAAAAAAATATGAATATAAATAGGAAAAAAATATGAATATAAATATTAAAGAAATATGAAGTAGAAATAATAAAAGCATATATAAAGTAATATCAAAAAGTTTTTTTTTATTTAAAATGTATATAATCGAATCTAAATTATAAATAAATCTATAATAAAAAAAGGTAAAAAACTCTTTTGTTAAAATTTACAATTTGACACGACATTTACATCCTCTTCAAAGCATCTAAGACATTTCAAAATAAACTCCTCAATATCTTGAGCTTATCATGTGCTAGGTTAAAAAAATTGGAATGTTTAGTACGTTATAGGTGCTCATAAAATTTATTTAACGCCGATGAAACATTTTTCATACAGTGATATTAAAATCTTAAATGTGCTTTTGAGGATTAAATTAACATTTATAACGAAAAATAATGACTAAACAACTGAAACTATGTTAAACAAATTCAATAACTTAAACTGAGCTTTCCATTATCAATTTACAATTTCATGTCAACCTAGTCTCAACTCTTCTATCAGCATCATCTTGCGATATGCTAATGCTGCGTACAGTGAGGGAATTCATTTCATTACGCATCAGAGATCGTGTAGCTGCCCTGGTTCGGTGCATACGATTCAACTTGCATAAGATGACATCAACCATCGAAGCGCGGAAATTTTCAGACAGGATAGCATACAAGAAAGGATTGATACCAGAATTCATGTACAGAATCAAAGTGGTTGTGATAGTAAATATGACAGATGAATTACTGGTGCCATCATATCCAGGGGACCAATTTTGCCATAATTTTCGGGCATGGAAAGGTAAATGACAGAAAGCAAAAGTGAGGACCACAGATACCAATAAACGAATAACCTTACGACGAGATTTCAATACATGATTCTTTGTGCCACTGCGGCAGGTTGAAGTTGGATGTAATTCGGTACTTGGACATCTGTGTTTCTTCAAAGTCATAGCATACTGACCATCATGAACTATGATATCTGAAGCTCGCAGATTATTCCCATTCAGAGCACGCGAGTTGCCCATTTCCTGAAATTCGAAAGAATTTCTGCTCGACATGTTGTGAAGATCATCCGGTTGACTTGACGAATGAGGTCGTGACCTGGTAGCTAAAGTAGCTCGAGCTGTGAAGGTAGTGTTCCCGAAATGCTTAGAGACCAGATTACTTCTCCACAGACGGATACAGATTACACAATACAGGACAGTTATGATAGCGAGAGGGATAATAAAGCAAACAATGAAGTTTACAAGGTCATAGGTTTTAGAATCATAAAAAGAACGCTTAAGGATACAAATGGTTTCCGTCTCTCCGTTGGCTGAAGGAACCTGGGTAGTACCGTACATTATCAGACGGGGACTGCAATATGCAGCGCTTACAAGCCATACAGTCGCACTTACAATGCGTAAGCGACGAAGAGTCATAACCTGAAAAACAAATAAATTTCCATTTAATAAATTTATTTTTGTTTTTGTTATAAATCAGAAGAAATTTAATATGAAGGTTTCCTAGAATAAAGGAATAACTGTTTGACAATATGAAAAATAAATTAATTTGACCCTACTATTGACACAACCATTAAATTCATAGTGAAAGATATTTTATATTATTTTAAGTCCTTTAAATAGCGTCATGATGCCTATTATAGAATATATATTGAACCATAATTAATTAACATAGATAAAACTATTTCTATAGTAGTGAAGACACTCTTTCTGAAGTAAATAATAGTTTTTGCAAATATAACATGCAAATTTCTGATTACCTAAAAGATATTGAATTGGTAAAATCATCTGAACAACTGGTTTAAAAATGTATTGTTAACAACTGTTAAAAACTGTTACATTGTTGAAAAGTTAACTGAACAACTGTTAAAAACTGTTAAACTGTTAAAAAATTAGAACCGTTAAAAAGACAAAAGGTAAAAGTTAGAACCATAACCTTAGAAGTTTATGTTTATTCAAAAGTATTGATTGAGAATTTAGAATACCTATGGCATTATAATATAGGAAACATGCTATTTCTTTTACTTAATCATTGTTGGAGTGTCTTTTAGTTTCAAGATTTTTATAATATAATTTGTTGAGCAAATAATTTCGATTAGATTGTTTTTGACATCGAAATTATATGTCAAATAATAATATAAAGCTGTCATCTATATTATGATTGTTATGAATTATAATAGTTTAAGTAAAGGCTCACATGTGATTTTGTATATTTAAAAATTAATTATGGCTTAATGCCTATGAAATGTATGATTATAGTATTAAATAAAATATTATTAGTGGAAGTATTTGTAATATTAGAGTCAAAAGCATTTTAAATAAAGAATTGTAGCTTGTAAAAATTTTGTAATTTAATATCGAACTCATTGGTATTCTGTTCAAAAGTTTTATTAAAATCTCTATATCATTTTCTAATGTCACAGTTATAAGCTTATTCGTCAGAATCACCTGTAAAAAAATCCTTGTCGAGGTTCATTGTTTCCAAAAAATATAACACATCTCTAACCATTTGAGAAATTGAGACAGAACCTAAAAAAACAACGTTAACGATGTGTAGCATCTCGGCTTGTATAAATAGAAGATAACAAAGCAGCTGCTAGTTTTCAGGGATATTTCTAGCTCTTGAGGTCGTTATCGACTTACAGGCCAAAAGAAGGAATTATGTTTCTCCATTCTTTTACTCCTATACGTTTATCGGATGAGAATCTAACTCGATTACGTTCCTCAAATAATCTAGCTGTAGCTTTGAAGTACATTTCAAACAGCATTGAGAGTTACTTAGAAATGTGCCTTTTTTAATTAAGTATTTCGAAATGGTTGTTTTTTTCAAGTTCAGACAAGAGTTTGTAGTATAAACTGCTTTATATTGTAATTAAACTTTTTAAAAGAAGTAATAGTTTAAGCATTTTTGAGAATAGTTTAGATTAACTTACGTAAAATACTGGCTAAATTGTTTTATAAAAATAAATTTTATTATTATTCATCCAAAAAAGTTTATATTAGTGAGATTTATTTAAGTAATTAAGAATAAATCTCATATTTGTTTTTAAAACATTTGATATACTGATAATAAAAAATGAAGTAACTTGGTAATTAAACCTTTTTAGTAATTGTTATAAAAATGTTGCTTTAAAATAAATTACTATTAAGCATAATATTGGAAATCCTTCTTTTTGTTGAAAATAATTTGTTTTGAAAAGTTAAAAGACATTTGATAATTTCTTTTAAAGATCAGGATTGATGGGTTCACTTTTTACAATTTCTGCTCAAATTCATTTTTAACACGGGTTTTACATTAAATCGGCAAATGAAGGTATATTCACAAAATTTTCAATGGTATTTAATGTTCTTCATACAAAATGCCCACTGGACAAAAAGGCTTTTTTCTACAAAACTCAGATTGGCTTTTGCTTACCAACTCGTTGTCCTGGCAATTTTCTGCTAAGTTATAAATTATATTTTTAAAGCCCCTTCGATTTCACAAATTGGAGTAGTAATTAAATAAATTATAGAATATTTTTACAATGGTTTCTATTTTTTATTTTATAGCTCTTTAAATCTTAGAGGGGGATTTCTTGTAGATTGAATTAAGTTTTAGTATAAATGGTTAGCAATGAGGCAATAAGGATTTTTTACTAGTTTTTATTAAGATTCAGCATGCCATTCTGGAGTAATCATATCCTTACTTCGATGGCGCTTGACGAATTAATATTATCCTCATTAATCCTTGAATTTTTAAATATTCGAAACATTTGGAGAATTTTCGGAGTATTTTTGTAACTAATATTATTCTAAATCACTTTTTCTCTTTCTTAAAAAAACACAATCACCATAAATAAAAATAACATTTAATTCCAAGAAAGAATATTGAATAACTTTACATATTCTTGGAAATAGCTATGCCTGAAAAATAATAATCAAAGATTAAACTTAAAATGAGAGTTAATTTTTTTTATATAACTTATTATGTGCACAAAAATGTATGTCCACAAACATATACACCCTTATGTAATGGATAGTGTTTTGAGATTCATCAACTAAAACTAAAATAGCATTTAATTCCAAGAAAGGATGTTGAATAATTTTACATATTCTTGGAAATAGTTGTGCACTGAAAAATAACAACCAAAGATTACACTTAAAAAGAGAGTATTTTTTATATAACTTCGTACACAATAATGTATGCACCCAAACATACACACCCTCATGCTATGGATAGTATTTGAGATTCATTAACTAAAACTACACACTTATCATAATTAATTTGTTCAGAAGTGAATAAATTATAAAATGAGAAATTATTATTGTCATAATGGAGTTTAATATCTAAATGACACAATCTTATTTACAAATTTGGACTGGGTCTGAAACAAATTAACTCCTGATCAAAAACTAAATACAATTGATTTATAGCATAATGAAATATTTAAACTTGTTGATATCAATAGAAAATAAATGAAATAATATTTATAATTAAATAATTTAAAATAATATATATATTTTTAAAATTTGAATATAAATATTTAAGCACAAAATTACTAAATATTTCTTAGAATATTTTTGTTATAGATATTTTGTTAAAATAGTATATTGTTATAATTGCTAAGTTCATCAAAGATAAAATATTTCTGCATGGTGGAAATATACAGAAACACTTTTACAAATGACCTATTTTTATTCGAACTAACATTCGAATCGATGGGAATACATCTCCTTTTGACCTTTCCTGTTCGAGTGATGACCGACATTTTTATGATTGCTAACTCAAGCTCAACTCAGTGATAGATGGATGTATTGACTTCAACAGGACAAGATCCTATTTTTAAGCTTTGAAGTTTTGTAGAAGGAATTCTTTTGAATACGATATTGAAAAGAAAGGAATATATAAAAATATCCATTGTTGTATGTTGGATTTCATGAGATGTAAAATATATTCGTCAACGACGTCAACGTAACATGAAGGCAAAGTGATAAATTTAAATGTGTTTTCAAAAAAAAAGAAGAAGAAAAAAAGAAATGGTTTAAGGGTATTGGTTTTCAAATTGTGGGACGCCACTTTAGAAGTAGTACTGGTTCTACTCCAGAAGTAGTGGGTTGAAAGTAGATCGAAGTAAAACAGATAAAAATTAAAAACTTCTAATAAATAAAAAAAAAATAGTGTATAAAACTTTTAAATACATTAATGGGAACATAAAACTTACTATCAGACTGATAAAGAATTCTTGAATTTAAGCATAAATTCATTAAAAATCCTGATTTCTTTATCAAAGTGATGTAGAGTTGTGGGGGTTCAATTTTTGGTTCCTATACGTCAATAAAAGCTAAATATTTAATAATTTGTTTCGATTAAAAATAAATTTCGGATTATACCCTTACTGCCATAAAAAAGTACATCATCAGAAGTGTTTGAAATATTACATGCTTGTTCATAACATTATTATAAGTAAGTGATTATAAAAGGAAAACAAAACCATCCTCCATTGCAGGGAAGTTCACAAAAAATACAGGGTATGAAACTTTGTTGGGACACACCTAGCTGAAATGCACAGTGAAATATTGCAGGGAATTGTGGATTACAGGTTTCTTATGATGTCCTGTGATATCTCGTTTCAGAATTGCTGGAAGGGTACCTTTTATTTGAATAAGACTTTCGCTTCTCAACTTATCAACTCAGGTCATCCCCAAAAATTTTAAATCAGTAACCAAACTTTGAATTGGGTAGGCCAAGACAACATTGAGAAGGGAATCCTCTGACACACGTGATTTAACCTTTTGGGTGCTCTTCCATAAAAAGCAACGTATGCGACTAAAGGATATCATCATCATCATACAGGTGGGTTGTTATGGTGCTGTGAAACATCAGTAGAAGGATTGAGTTTATATGTAAAAGGCAACACAAATCCTCACACTAAGTGGGAATGCGATGTAGCTCTCCAAATATTGTAACACGACTTTCAGCAGAATTTAAGGTTTTCTCAGAGGGCCTCCAATCTAGTGTCATTAGAATAAAAATTGAATAATGAAGACAGCCTGTCTCCTCTCCAACATAGTTTAATCTCATCGAGTGGCATACCACTCTAAACGAATATGACTGTAATGGAGGCCAATAGCAGCATAAGTAATGCGATAAAAATGTTTGCCAGTCATGCTCATCATATTGGTAAAGGCAGTACAAATCGAAAAGTCGGTGCAAATGTCCGACGATGTGGCTTCTCTTTTGTTTTTTGGTCATCTGAAAGCTTCTGGAGCCAGAGCGCCGTTTGTGGGAACTTAATCTCTTCTACTGATCTCGAAATTTTTTACAGAACAACCAAGGTGACTGGCAACTGGCTTAACTACCGTCACTTCTGTCATCCCAATGAATCTTCCACTCTTAAACTCTGACAGCTTTTTAGGAAGGCATTATGGCCTCTGTGATAATAAAGTATCACTCTGCAGTGGATAATCTGCTTAAAGAGTACATCAGAAGGGCTATTTTTTGGCTAGTTTGACGCTTATCAATGTCTACTCGTCTTACATAATTATACTCCAATCATGCTGAGTGACTGATTGCGATGTTGGTTAATGATGCAGTTTCCTATGTCCTGATAAGGATAATGAGGTGGCTCTCCTGGTTGTTGATTATCTGAAGACATCCTGATCCTCGTGGACACTCATTCTCGTCTACTAGTCGCATTAATTCCTTATAATATTTTCATAACGACGGAAATAGCGAGCAACTCGTTGAAATGATTTCCTCTTCTGTCATTCTTTCTCTAGTTCTTACAGCTGCCAATATATGTTTCAACGTCGATTAACGCCATCCGCGACGATAAATCATCCCGGTGCATACATACTGCATGCGTTGTTCGTAGCTTGGACGTTCATCAACACTCTATGTTAGTTTTACATAATGCGCAATCTCGCTGACACTTTAATAATCATTTGAATATGTTCTAGGCACATACCTTCATGCCAAGTATCTTAACTGTCTGATACCTTCTTTAGGTGAGATAATTTTTATTGCCACAATTATATATTAGATAAAAAATATTTTGAATAGAACACTCATTCTATTGATGAAATGACATTTAAATGTTGGATTAATTTTGTAAAGAAATTAAAGAAAGATTTTTAAGAAACTAAACATGTGTTAGTAATCCTTGCAATTTAAAATACATATTGATTAAATACATCTAATAATAATATTATAATAATGAAATAAATAACGCCCGATTCACATATTGGTCATATCAAATACACTGAAAAAAAAAACTACCATAATTATTATGACAATAATGGTGCAAAAGATTTGAGAAGGGAATGAAAAATAATTTTTCCTTGCTTAGGGTGGTGCAAGGATATAAAGTTTAAAAGTCACTGACATTCGAGAGTTTTTGCATAACGTTTTTTTATCGTCCGATATATTTTTTTTCCTTGCGCGCATGCTCATAGGAATAGCTCAGTAGTGCAGTATTACAGATATGCATGCGCAATAGAATGCTTCGTATGAGCATGTGCGCTAGGAAGAAAAATATCGGACGATAAAAAAACGTTATGCAAAAACTCTCTATCATTTTAATATTATTTAAATATTTCCCTTATAATATAGAAATATCTCTTATTCTTTAAATTGTATGATGTTAAAAGAAATAATAGGCAATACGTATAGAAAATTTTGAAAATATCCTTTTATAGAAGAACTTAGCTCGATAAATTGTCTTAATTATGGGATTAGAAACTATATGATATATTTTGAATAAAAAGAATACATCTACATGAAACGAAGTGGATCTATTAAAATTTCCAATATATTTAAAAGCACTACATAAATCCAAATGTTATTCAACATTTATTTTTATTTGTGTTTTTGGAATGCACTTTTATCTACTGGGTAAATGTTTTTCAGAAGGAAAAATGTTTGTATTTTTCCTTTTCTTGTGAATAAATATTTGTACTCATGTTTGCAGTATACATTTTTTATATGATTGCTTCCATTTAAACATAAAGGGATTTGTTTTTTAAAACTGAAGCATACTATTGGAAGCCTTTATATAGAAAATCTGTTTTCATGAAAGTTCTTTAAGATGCACAAAAATTTATAACATAGATTCAAGTCCATTTTAAAGTAGAATTTCGATATTGAACGAACAATTAAAAAGTTAAGTTTGCTAATAGGAGGAATTAGCAATTTTTGCATTTGATTTTGTTTTTAGAGAAGTTATAATTAATTTCTAGAAAATTGATAAAAGCTTTGTAATGAAAGAAATTATTAAAACTCAGTGAAATTAAATTTTTATTTTAGCATCCGATTAGTTAAGTTATTATTTAAAAGGAAAAATACAATAAGATCATGGTTGATCTTTTATTATTGTTGCTGATAAAAATATGTGATTGTCATAAATTTAAAACAAAAAAAACGAGATTAAAAATTTAGTAACTTCAATTTAATAATAATTTTCGTAATGTTTTCATAAAAAACAGGATGATAAGAAAGGGTTCCTACAAATTTAAAGAGTCAGTCAGGAATACCAATAAATAAATAAATATTAAAATTAGTTATAGGCGGGAACATACAAACGAAATATTATATGTTCATGCTTTAAGGCGTGGTTTGTTAAAAAGGAATTTGGAAACACGAGTCAACATTAATCGAATCTTTCATTACTTTCGTGGAGTATGTTTTACCTTTTTACTATAGGACGTTACTGTATCTCGTCCACAGCAAATGTGGCTTCAGCACAATGAGGCTTCAAGTGGAGTATGTTTTACCTTTATAGGACATTACTTCATCTTGTCATCAGATATGTGGTTTCAGCTCAATGAGACTTCAAGTGGAGTATGTTTTACCTTTTACTATAGGGTATTACTTCATCTCGTCCACAGCATATGTGGTTTCAGCACAATTAGGCTTCAAGTGTTTTAGCCAATATGCGTTTCATTTAAATCTAAGTGGCTCCTTTTCTGAGCAATGGATTGACAGTGATACATTGTTTACCCGGCCAACATGATTCCCAACTTATTCCCCACTGACAATAAAAAAACTTATCTACGAGACCTCAGTAGATATCTATAGCAGCAGGATGTGTCCATGGCAGGATCTAATCAGCAGGATGTGTCCATGCCAGCCTTGGAATACTTATAAACATTCCCCAATCCAGGATTCGTCGTTATGAGACTTGTATTATTGAGTACCTTTTGAAATTCTGAGTACCTTCTACAGCATTTTGTACTCATTGGTAAATAAATATGTTTTCATAATCTTATTTACATTTATTTATTTTTGATTCCTTATATAAGGCATTTCCACATCTAGAGATTTAAGTAAAATTCCTTTTTAGTATCCCTGACTTCTCTTTAAAGCTTATAGGAAGCTTTCCACATCACCTTGTATATAGGAATAACAAAATAGGATGTAGTATAAAACCAAAGCTTGATATTTAAATGAGTTTTTCAATTAACTTTTGTAACTTAACATAAAAATAAAATATAATCAGCATAAAAAAATTAAATATTGCTGTTTAAATTTATGAGTTGAAATTTACCGTAAAATCTTAAAAACAATTGATCGATATCTCGAAATTCATATAATCTCTCAGAAAGAGATTTTACAGCAAACTCTTGAATGTTTACAGAAAAGAAAATTTCATTTTCCCGATTGCAAAAAAATTTAATCTAAGATTTTCTCTGTAATATAAATTCAATTATAACCTTTAATAATTAAAAAAATTATTTATAATTGCTATTGTACATAACTCTATACTTTTTAGAAATGTAACTTTGTTATTTTGCTACATGTTAAGAAGATAAGAGAATATTCTTCGAATTACTTTAGCATTAAAATATTTTTAAGAAATAAAATTGAAATCAATTTAAAATTTTAAAAGGGATTCAATGGGAAAGAAATGCAAAAAGATTAAAATATACTGTATTGTATAAAATATGTGTCAATGAATCCCATTTATTAAACACCTAGATGTTTAAGAAATTTCTCATATTTTTTTTAAATTACACTATTTTATTCATGAGAATTGATAAAGTTATTTAAGATGTCTTGATGAACATGTTATTGATAATTCTAATGTAGGAAATGATTGCATAAAAAAGATAAATTAGTAACATTAAATTTTTCTAAAAGAAATATAAAAAAAATATTAAATAGTTTTTCATAATTACCTGCTTACTGAGCATAGGATGAACAATGGCGACATAGCGCTCCACAGAAATTACTATGAGGATAGCAATGGATGCAGTGTAGCTTAAACTGTGCACAAAGTGGTACATCTTGCACAGAAAATCGCCAAATGCCCAGTTAGAGGTAAGGTAGAAGGAAAGATTCTGGTAAACGCAGAACAATCCCACACATAAATCAGCAACAGCCAGATTGGTGAGAAAGAAGTTGGTGATGGTTCTCATGCGTCTATGGACGGCAACTACCGACATTACCAGAAGATTTCCTGAAAGAAGATAATGATAATAATCAGTTTATAGTACCAATTTCTCATCAAAATCTAGTTAAAGAAAAAAAGTTACCTGCAACTCTTCGTGAATCTATAAGAAAAGGATATAATTGGTCCATGATGTGAGACCATGATCATTCTTGTTTTCTTCAATCCATTTGAAAAATCTCAGTATTTGCTATGCTTATAGATGTGAAAAGCATCATTATCCACTAAACCAGCTTTTTCATTATTAGATGAATATTGTATTTACGCATGTCAAATATGCAAGTATTTTTTTAAGTATATGTACTATATTTACTCTTTAGATACTTAGTCTCGATAGAAATATTTCAATAAAAATAATTGTCATTTAATTTTGTTTTTATTTTACTTCCCAACTGATCTTGTGTGCAATAATATTTTATATTTAAAAAATTTTTACGCTTCTATTTACTTCTTTGCATTTTAATATTTTATATAATTAGTATCATTTGTAATAAATAGGTATAGAGAGGAAAACAAGTTATTGAGATATAGCAAGCTATAGAGATAAAAGTGGCTTATTTAATCAGGGATTGCACTGTTATTACTAACAATTTTTTACTGTTTAATTAAAACAATAAACTCAACTGAATAACAAATATTTTCCTAATTTGACAAAACAAGGAAAAAGAAGGCATTTTAAATTTATCTCTATATGAAATATTTTTGCCATAATCAAATTTGGAAGTAAAATTTCGGAAGACTTTTTCAATTAATAGGCTTCACATGTAGGGTTTCTTCTTGAAGAAAACGTTATACATATATAAATAAAGGTGACTTACATTCGATTGATAAACGATAACATAAACGTGCGATATTACTATGTACGCATCATTATTTATGTTTTCGTAGAAATTAAATTTGTTTATGAGTTTTTCATAATTACAAAATTTTTGAAAGGCGCCTTTTTGCCTTTCGATTGGTATTTAATATATGAATGGAGTTTAATTGAGACATTGACAGAATTAAACTCAAACTTACTGAATGAACTGAAGATGAAAATCTTTTATGAGAAATATATCAATAAAAACTACTTTTAATAACTCTGTAGCATTTTGTCGTTTGATGATAAGAATTCTTAAAAATATCATTTCATATAATGAAAGACAGAAACTTGAGTTTCATTTTTAATTAATTTCAGCTTAATATACTTTATACAAATAAAACAACTATCACAATATGCAAATACTTTTAAAATGATAATTTTTGCTTTGTGTACAATGTTTTATAGAAATCATTATGTAGAATAATTTTATATTTGTGTTGAACAATTACGTTTAAATGTGACTTTTTTCTTTGTATATTTGATTTCTAAATTTTAAGTATTATCCATATGCTTTTAAAAAGAAAATATTTAAGCATTTCATTATAATAGAAATTTATTATTTTACCTTTCATTTTAAATACCAATTGAAATAAATTTTTGTAGAATATCTGAAAACATTTTAATTTATTGAATTTAAACATTAAATGTCGAATGAAGTTGTATTAAAAAAATTGGAAACTGCATTAATTTTGAACATGAAAATAATTTAATTTTATATATAATATTTAATTTTAATACATATTTTTGAAAGTATTCATAAAAAATTCAAATTTCATTTCCTAACATCAGTTATGGAATAGACAGAGGTCGATTCCAACATTTATTGAATAGATTTGTTTGAGAATCGATTAAAACATTTGTTTTCGTGCAATTTTGTAATATATATTTTTTTTGACAGCTATTTATACTTCTTTTTTCTCATACCTAAGTAATCCATTTATAGAGATTGATATTTCTTTTGATGCATTTCTGTAATTCCAAATTATGAGAGCATTTCATGAGAGTATTCTTGAAAAAAATCCCAGATTAATCTATAACTAATTAGGGTTAAGTAACAAGATTTACGTGCTTCTATTTGCGCTACTCGTTTTGTATTCGTGATATCGAAAGCAAATAAGGGTTTCCAAGTTTTTTGCCGATTTCCACTTAGTTTGATTAGTATCGGAAAATGTTTTATTTGATCTATATCTTTCTCCAAAATTACTTATTTATTCCAGCTATTAATTTCAATTAATCTCAGTCATATTATTTATGTCAATATATTCATTATCTTTATTTAATATAAATATTTGTGAGAGCAATTTTCGATATTATTAATTCCTCAACAAATATTTGATGAATTTGATTAATAATATAGAAATATTCTCAATTCCTCAAAAAATCTTTGATGAATTTGATCGAAAAATTTCATTTTCCTTAATAGTAAATTAACTATTTATTTCATTATTTATTTCATTCTTAATTTATGTTTGGAAAATATTTGTTTCGAAATGTGCTTTATAAAGAAAAAAAGATTTAAATCTACACCAAATATCAAAAAATCACAAGAAGAAAGTTACACTGCATAAATTTTTTAATAAAATATCTCTTCCATCAACAGACTAAATTGTCAATGAAATAAAAGGATATTATTTCATTTATATCTCAAAAACTATAAGAATCAAGTTACAGAAATTGCAATTAAAAGGGAAATTTCAACCAAATGCAGAATCTTAATTTTAACCACAAACAAAACGGCAAATGAAAAATTTCAAAATAAATTTAAAGAACTCTATGAAGTCACCATCTTTGATATATATCCGCATCATAGTGTCCATGACAGTCTTCAGAAAACGAATTGTAAGTTATTAAAGTTACACAGTCTTAACATTTTCATTAATAAAGAAATCTCTCTCATCTACAGACTAAATTATCATTGAAATAAAAAGATATTATTCCAATTGCGTCTCAAAATCTACAAGAATCAAGTTACAGAAATTGCAATTAAAAGGGAAATCTCAACCAATTGCAGAACCTTAATTTTAACTACATACATGATTGCATAAAAAAATTTCAAAATAAATTTTTAGAATTCTATGATATCACCATCTTTGATATATATCCACATCATAGTATTCACGACAGTCTTCAGAATTGTAAATGATATCTCACATTTAACAAAATGCAATATGGCGTTTAGTTACAAAAATCAACTAATGTCACCGTGAAAGTTGGCACATATATATATATCTTCATCTCGTCTACTGCTGTCAAAAAGTAACGAAATTCCTAGATATTTTGATACTACTCATAATTACTTGAGTTAGCTTAACTTCAGATTCCAACTTCGTTACTGCTACAGATGATATCCGCTTATGTCAGAAAGTTGAAACCAGTTTGTCACTGAGCTTAAAATAAACCAGAAACCGTTTCTCCACAGAGTAGTTCTGGTGTCAAAAATTATGGTATCGAACTGAAAAAAGTATTAGGACAGACTGTCACATTTTTCAATTATAGGAAAAAATTGTTCGTAGAAGCAAGACTGGAAATCTATGTTATTTAATTTTCCATAGAATAAGGTGCTGAAAAATATTTAAGAAAAAACATTTTTTTTGTAGTCCAGTTCTTTAAATATAAATGTTATGAATAAAAAGAATTGTTTTGTTTGAATATCCAGTTAAGCGGGCTATCTTAAATCATTAATGAATGGGAGATTCTTGCTGGTTTGCATTTTCATTTACTATGTCCATTACTCATTATTTTCATTTATTATTGGTTATCTTAAATGGATAATGAATATCAGATTCTTGCTGGTTTGCATTTTCATTTGTTTTTTATTTAAAAACATGAAATAAAAGTGGTCAAATAATTTCTGAAATATTTATATATTTTTTTCATTACTGTGCTGACAATAATCTTACTGATTTTAAAAACTTTCCTCTTGAAAAAAAAACGAACTCGACAATAATTTTTTTAAATTAAAAAAAAAAACAAGTTTTAATTTAAAAAAAAAAAAAAAAAGTAGAAAAGTAATATGTTCTTATTTTACATAAAATAAATTTTAGATACAATTTTAATCTTCACTACATTTAGATTTAAAATCAAACACGAAATCGAGAAAAATTCAAATTTTAACTGAAACTATACATTTTTCACTTTACATTGAAAAAATTTCCTTTCATGGATAAGGAAGTAAAATATTTTTTCACTTCATAAAGTTAATCTAATAAAAACAATTTTCAATATTTTAATTAAAAACTTTTATTGAAAATAAACGTTGTCTTAAATTATAAGAATTATAGTCTGAATTATTAATAATTTTAGTGTTAAAAAAATTAAATTTTTAAGCATAAAACTTTTAAATTTAAATTTTAACATTAATTTTTAAATTAAATTTAAACAAAAAATTTAAATTTTTAAAAATAATTTTTTTTTACCAATTATTAAGGGAGGCTGTTCCTAGATTTGTGATTCAAAAAATTTCTGCAAATTACATATTCTTATATAAAATGTTACAAATAAACTGTTATACAGAAATTAATTGTTAAAACACATTTATTATATGGATGCTGGAATCCTTTTCACATTTCAACAATAAATTATCTTTTTTCTTCTTACATTGAAAAGGAATGCACTTTTATCATTTTAAACTAATTACAATTCTATTTCTGAAAAAACAAACAAAAAAAAAACAAAAAAAAAACCACATCGTTACACACACGAAACCAAGATCTAATAAACTTCCCCAAATCAATTTAAAAATAAGAGAGAGAAACACAAAAGAACACCAAGTTTCAAAGGCATTTGATAAATAATCTTTCTTTGGAGCACCACAAAATGTAGAAACCTAAAGAGCAAGGATACAAAACAATTTATGAAGTAATTGGTCTTATAAAAACTCCAATCTGTTCGGAAATAACTCCTGTAACGTAACAATAAATAATTTAACTTGAAACGAATAAAATTTATTGAAAAGGGGGAGTTTTTGGGGAAAATGAATTTGGTGGAATCTTTCAAATTCAATGGTTTAATGTATTTATAGCCGTTAACAAGGTCCGGATTTCTTTATGGAAGAAAAAATTCACTGGAGATACGGCAGTTTTTGCTCTTTAATCAGTTGTTTTTGAGTAACGAGGCAACTGTATCATTGATGGTTTCAAATGAAAAAAGTTCTAATTAATGATTGGGAGAAAATAGAGAAAGGGTAAAATATGTATGAAGTGAGGTAGAAAATCTTGTTTAATGACTAGTATTAACAATTTTTAAGTACTGTGACTCATAAAAAGGAATCACTCAGCTTTATTTATTATTTTGCAGCAATTAAATAATGTATTTATCAATACAAATTATAAAAAGGTTTCATTTCAGGCAAGTCATTAAGTGAATGCGATTTATGAGCTAATTATTCTGAAGTTATGTCCTTCTTTCTTTCCCTATTTATAGAATTCCACCGTTTTGAAATGAAATACTGGCTGAACGTACTTTTCTACCTCAAATAATTCAGACCGCCTATTATTTGCCACTAATTGCTATGTAAAAGAACTAAGCTTGTATAACATAAAAAAAATTTTTGATGCAATTTTAATTTTCACTTCATTAGCAGATTCACAATCAATCACGAATTCGTGAAGATTCCAAATTTTAACTGAAGCTAAATATTTTTCACTTCATGTAGAAAACAATTTCCTTTTAGAGATTAGTAAGTAGTATAAATGTGTTTGCACCCCATAAATTTAATTTAATACAAATAATTTTCAATGTTTTAATTAAAAATTTTTATTAAAAATAAATGTTGTATCGATGAATTCAATTAGTGGAGAGCTAAGTGTTGCTCTGAATTATTAATAATTTTGGTGTTTAAACCTAAAATAACTCCAAAATTTCAAATTTGAAAACATATTTTTTTATTAATTACTAAGAGAGGTTGTTATTAAACTAAATATTCATAGAGTTAGTCTTCAAAAATTTTCTGCCAATAGATATTCTTATATAATACGCATTAATTGTTGAAACCTATTTACTATATCGATGCTGAAATCCTTTCACATTTCAGCAATAACATGAACTCTTTTCTTCTTACAATGAAAAGGAATGCACTTTCATCATTTTAATCTAATTTCAATTCTATTTCTGAAAATAAAAAAAAAACACATCGTTACTCACACGAAACCAAGATCTAATAAACTTCCCCAAATCGAGTTAAAAGTAAGAGAGAGAGAGAGAGAGAAAACAAAAGAACACCAAGTTTCAAATGCATTTGATAA
Source organism: Caerostris darwini (assembly GCA_021605075.1). NCBI lineage: Eukaryota > Metazoa > Arthropoda > Arachnida > Araneae > Araneidae > Caerostris > Caerostris darwini. Next base: position 420,245 of record BPLQ01003786.1, on the reverse strand, counting down.
ATAATGTTTCTTTGGAGAGCCACAAAATGTATAAACTTAAAGAGCAAGGATACAAAACAATTTATGAAGTAATTGCTCTTATAAAAACTCCAATCTGTTCGGATCCAAGTCTTGTAAGGTAGCAATAAATAATTTAACTTGAAACGAATGAAATTTATTTGAAAAGAGGAATTTTGGGGAGAACGAATTCGGTAGAATATTTCAAAATCAATGATTTAATGTATTTATAGCCGTTAACAAGGTCCAGATTCCTTTATGGAAGAAAAGATTCACTGGAGATACGGCAGTTTTTGCTCTTTAATTAGTTGTTTTTAAGTAACGAGGCAACTGTATCATTGATGGCTTCAAATGAAAAAAACTTCTAATTAATGATTGGAAGAAAACAGAGAAAGGGTAAAATATGAACTAAGTGAGATAGAAAATCTTGTTTAATGACTAATATTAACAATTCTAAAGTACTGAGACTTATAAAAAGGAATCTCTCTGCTCACTTTTGCAGCAATTAAATAATGTACTTATTAATACAAATTATAAAAAAGATTTCATTTCAGCTAAGTCATAAAGTGAATGCAATTTGTGAGCTAATTATTCTGAAGTTATGTCCTTCTTTCTTTTCCTATTTATAGAATTCCACCGTTTTGAAATGAAATACTAGCTGAACGTACTTTTCCCCTTCAAATAACTCAGACCGCCTGTTATTTGCTTCTAATTGCTATTTAAAAGAACTAAGCTCATATATTTGGAATGGTTCTCAGAGTATTAGAGTGAATAGTAATTTTAAAGTTAAAGAATTTTGAAGAGAAACCATGCCAAAAACAAACGTTCAGGTTTGCATTTACAGTTTTATTAAAGAAGCATAATTTTGAAAACTAAATTTATAATAAACGCTTTATTTACATGGTCTATTCACTTGAATATTAAATTATTTTTTTTACATGGATGGACAACAACTGATGTTATTGTATTATTTAAATATAGAGATGAAAATGCTTCATATGATTGTAAAAAAATTATTGTTTTCAGTGAATAGGTGGTGCAGTTAAAAAAATCTGTTAAAATTAAAAAACAATCAAGTTAAAATAAAAGTAATCAGTAAAATAATTAAATAAAAATCTGTTAAAAATAATAAAAAAAAATCAATAAAATAATTATATAAAAATATTCAATTAAAAATAATAAAAATAATTACTAAAATAATTAGATAAAAATCAGTTAAAAATAATAAAAATAATCAGTAAAAGAGTAAATAAAAATAATGTTAAAAATAATAAAAATTCTCAGTAAAATAAGTATATAAAAATAATCAGTTAAAAATAATCAAGTTTTTGTTTTAAATTGAGTCTTATCAATACAGACATAAAAATTTACTGTGATACTTTACTCTAAATTTTCAAACTTTAAAACACGTAACTCTTACGTAAAAAATGATTTTTAAGTAACTGTTGGGACACAGTTTTTAATTTTTATATTAAACGTACAACTTCGATCAAAAACTTAAAATATTTTAAATCCATAAACTCGAATACTATGAATAGTTCATACTATAACTCGGAGATGGAGGTTTTGGCCTTCCAAAGGACTTTTATGAGTCATTATCACAAATCCTCAGAATGGAACATTAAAATAAACGCTTGATTGATTCAACTTTTTGATATCGTATAGCTACAGCTACAACACTGATTCAACAATGAAAAACGAAATACAACAGATAATTTTATCAAGTATTTCTAATTGAAGATTTTCTGACGGCAGGACTTATAGCACTCTCTTCTATGATTACCCTTGAATGTAAATTACATACGTTTACGGTTCTAATGAATTAAAACGCATTATAGTTTTAGATGTATTCAGATTCTATTTAAATGGCTCATGGTGAAAGGTTAATCTCACGTTCTATGACTAAAAATACATTACACTTGTATTTTGCAAGCCACATGGAGGTACTTCAAAACGTATTTGAGTAATATTTAAAAAGGTGTACTCTTACTTCTATGTTTTAGATTATCCTTGGCATAAACATTAATCAGCGCAATGTTCATCCTCAACTAGCATTAATGTGGCGTTGAATTTCATCTCTATCCTACGTCTATCTGCCAATGATTAAAATCTGCGTCTATCTATCCCTATCTATTTGTCAATGATTAAAATAGTGAGAATTGAACCACACGATGAATAGCTTTTGTTTTCATCACCTGAAACCACAAATCACTCGTGGAATCAGCATTCATTGCCATTCCTCGAACTGTCATTCAGTATACATCTGATTCAATGCAGTACTGAATGAAAGCCTTTGTAACGAACGACGACAAAGTACTGATTTCAGAATCTTTGCAATCAATCAGATGTCTACGAATTTAATCATAAATCTCTTATTATGTGCCATTTATCATATGAATTTCTTTCTCGTTGCATTTTTCTTTTTATTGGAATATCAAGTTTTATATTTAAATTTTATTATTACTCTTAGATACCCATTAAAATTGATATTACACCAAAACTCTTAACTTACCTGACTTATTTTAGGGTAAGGGAATTTCTTTCAATCTTTCACTAGATTCAATGCCAGGGAAACAATAAACATTGTTATAAAATAGTTACAGACTTAGATGAGAGTCTAATATTTTGAACTCTTAAATTCTGTGCTAGAAATGAGTTACGTCAGTTCAATATAATCTCACCAAATTATTATATCAAATAAATCTTTTCACGTCACATATCCACACATGGTTAAGCTCTATTTTGATGATGTTTGCCTTCCAGCTCTGTCTTTGAAAGGGATATTCTTGTCAAAAAGTACTGTTTACTCTGTGGATTTTATTTTTTAATTAAAAGTTAAAAGTATAATGTCTATGAAATATAGTCCACGTTGGTGAATTTGTTAGTTACATAATCATAAATGTTTTATAAGAAAAATATAAAATGCTTCAACACAATGAATCTATTTTCAATAGAACACTCGCTCTACTGTTTTCAGTTTAAGATATTTACAGCACAGATATAATCATCTTCAAATGGGATAAAAGGTTGTTTTTTCTTGAAAATTTATTATATTATCATATAATATATTTTATATTATTTATTTAGGTATTACATAATATATTTTTGAAAGCTAGTTAGATTGAATAAATCGTAATCCATTATTTACTTTTTCTAATTCTCTAATAAATGCTTGATTGAGGTAATTTTCGTAATCTCCTGATGTTAAATATAAAAATATCACCATTGCATACTTTTATTACTGTGATTACGAAATATTCTTTATTTTTATTTTCGTTACTTACTTACAAAGATAGATTTAAAATTTTTTAATCAACACAAATTTCTTTTACGCTTTAATATTCTTCTTCTTTGGCGAACAGCCCTATGGTGGGCCAAGATCGACCGCCCGTTGGCAGATTTCGAGACAGGAGCTGTTTTCTTTTTACGGCGTAGTGTTGCCCTACGTAGGAGGCCCAACTACCAACGCTATGCAGGCAAATTAGACTGGGACTTACTGTTTAAAATGGATTCCGAACCACTACAATAATCCATGGCACCGAAGAGACTCGAACCAGAAACCTGTGGCAACAAGCACCAGCCACTCGGCCATCAGGGCCAAGCTTTAATATTATATGAATAAAAAGTTAAATCGTTCCCAGAAATATACAATACTAAAATTTCTCTTCTATGAATAAAATAAGATTTTTTTTTCTGTTGATGGAAAGAAAAAAATCAATGCAAAGAGTTTCATAAAGACATTTAAGATTTTAAAAATTATGTAAAAGAGTTTTTATAGTCTTTTGTAAATCGCAATTAAAGTTTAAAAACTAGTAGTATGCTTATATACGTAATAAAAATTTTATTATTATCATTATTTCTTTAAAAAAACAGGGAATATTGTAGATTTTGAGGGAAAAAATGCAGCAAGGGTAAAGTAAAATACACGAAAAATTCATTCGTGCTCCCCTAAATAGATGTTGTTAATCAATAAATAATTAAAATTCCTTCTAAAATTGCTACTAAGCATTAAAAGGACATTGGGATATGTATAATGGGAAATTCCCAATTTTGGCCTGAAAATGCTTGGTGAAGCAACCATCATTTTCTTAGTTGTTCCTTTACTCTGTGAGAAACAATTTACTTCTTTTTCAAACAACATGGCAAGAAAATGTCCTTAATGATGTACAGCCACACAATCTTAAATGTTTTCGTCGTTTGAGAAACATTCCATTAAAGGATAAATGAGGTTGTTATTGCTTTTGGTAGAATGTCTGCCTTGTAGGGTCGATGAGAATCGTGTTTTCCCTTAAAAGTCTTAATAGCTCGTTTAATACCATTCATTCGTAATGTTGGAGCTGTTAGAATTATGAATACGAGGGAATTCAGATAATCACATTCTTTGGATTTCAAGGACAGGCAGGTTTTCATTAACGTATTAAACGTACTTATTCGTATTTTTCGTTATAGTTAACCCTTAAATAAACAACAGTTTTAATGATTTTACAATTTTAGTTTGAATTATCAAAACCTACACAAATGGTAAATTTCTGTAAAATCTGATCAGAAATTCTCGAGTTAATATGGTGGATATAAAGAACTACATCATGTAGTTCATAAAATAAAAGTTTTGTAAGCAGCTTACAAGTTTTATGATGCATACAATTTAGATCTTCATACTCATAACTAGGACCCCTTAAATATCTAAAAACATTATGAAGATTTATAATTTTGGCTTGAATCTGACGATATTAAGTGTTTTCATTAACGTACTTATTCGTATTTTTCTTTTGGGTTTTCGTTACAGTTAATCTTTATATAAACAGCAGTTTTAATGGTTTTTAAAATTTTAGTTTGAATTATCAAAACCAACCTTAATGGTAAATCAGGAATTGGAAATCTGACGAGAAATTCTCGAGTTCCTACGAGGGATGCAAAAAACTACAAGTAATTCATAAAATAAAAGTTTTGTAAGAAGCTTACAAATTTTATAAGATGTACAATTTAGATAATCATACTCATAACTAGGACCTCTTGAATTTCTAAAAACATTATGAAGATTTATCATTTTGGTTTCAATCTGACGATTTTAAATGATTGATTAATAACAGCGTTTGTGAGTTTCATTACAAATAATTTTGATAGTCTAAAGTGGATATGAGTTTTACCTTATGACCTTATTTTAAATATATACAAATAAAAGTGCTATAATAATTTTTATAATGTCTCATCACTAGATCTACTTTCCTGTGGTAGGCTACCTTCCTAGGCGGCTTAAAGGTCTACTACTATCGGCATGCAGCAATGCTCCAAGAGGGATAATTCATGTAGGCTGAGCGACTAACAATGGAATACTGGCGGCCTGTCCCAATCTAAGAAAGTTGAGATTCAACATTCTCTTGCCGTCTACGATGTTGAGACTTGCTGTGGGCTATGACTGGCGAGTAGTCTTCACCACATTGCCATTTTTGATAGCCCAAATTTCCCGGTCTGTGGGAAAGACGAGATCATGGACAGACACCACATAGCAGGATGACCGACCTTGCGTGGGGACTACGAGGTGAAAAGATATTGGAGTTCTAGAACTTTGCTGATGAGACAAATTGTCTTCTTTTTACTTGTGTGTGTTTTACACTGTTTTGATCCCGTAAGAGTTTGCCATTTTCTCTTGCCAATAGAAATAAAAAATATATATATATTTCGTCACTCGAATTTCTGAAATTTGCATTACGATCATTATATTACATAACATTTACATTTATATTACATGAAAATTACATTTTTCGTCTTTTATTCCTATATGGAAACTATATTAAATTTTTGCTTTTTTTAATATTTCAACATCATAAGATTGATAAATGATAATGGAAACTTTTAATTTTCCAATTTTGAAGAATTTAGAATTATTAAATGATAATGGCAATCTTTGGTTTTATTAAATAATTAGAATTTCCATAGCATTAATAATGTTAATTGAAAAATTAAAAAAAAATAACTAATAGTGAATTTATTAAATTATGTAATAATTCTATTCATTATTGCCTACAGCAACATATTAAATTACAGTAATTTCTTTTATTATTTCAAGCATGCCTAAAATAATAAGAATTTTAAAAAGTTAAGGGGAATTTTTGATTTTCGATTTTCGTAGAATTTAGAATTATTAAATGATAATAAAGATCTTTGATTTTAATAAATATTTAAGTTTTCAATAATATTAATGATTTGATTAAAAAATTTTAAAGTCTAATTTTAGAATTTTCAATACATTTAAATGTCTGAATAATTGCGATTTTCTTAATGTTAATGATATTGATTGTAAAATAAAAAAAAAACTAATATTGAATTTATTAAATTATGTAAAAATTGAATTCATTAATGTCTCCCTTTCAAATAATTTAAAGTCGAATTTTACAAAATGTATTTTGAGAAGAAAAGATTTTCAAAACGCCTTTGATACACTTCTATCGATTTTTTTTTTTTTGCTTAAATCAGAAACCAATGAAAATTTTAAACCAGAATAAAAGCCCTTTATTGATCGCTTTATTCAACTAGTGGAATTAACTTTCGAGGAAGAAATTTAAAGAGATTAAATCTAGTCATTAAGTTTCGTAGAAAAACGATTTAAATACTGATAGTCAATTAAAAATAATCTATTTTAAGAAAAAAAAGATTAAAGAGAAAGAAAAAAAAAAAAAACAATGAAAAGGAGCTGAAATATTTGTTAAAATTCGCCTCCACTCTTTGTTTTCGTAGTTATCTTCTTTCGTGACTGAGCCACATTAAATTGCGGAGAGAAGAAAACAATTTCACTGATGAAAGGACTATGGAAAATAAAAAAAAGAAAACAAACGGACATCTGTTTTGGACTTAAAGTTTGTTCTGGGAATACCTCGACTTATTATCTCTTTTCGAGTGACTTAATAATGTTTAGTAAATAATTTTTTTTTTGTTGTTAAGCTTTTCGTTTGTGAAATATTTGAAAGTTTTTAACTAAGTTTGCTCACATATTTTACATTAGTATATTTAGGTCTTCAGTTAAATCGTAATTTGTTTTCAATTTTTGAATTGTTTGACTGAGAAATTCGCTTGCCATTTTCCATAAATACAATAATGCAATAAAATATGATCATATTTTGTTATCATTTCAGATATATTGAGGAAAATTGATAAATATTTCTTTATTAACAGGCTTTCTACTTAAAATTCAAATATTTTATTTCTATACTGATTATCTTGGGGCCTGATGGCCGAGTGTCTGGCGCTCGGTGCCACAGGTTTATGATTCAAGTCCCCGCAGTACCTTGGATGTTTGTAGTGGTTCAGAATCCACTTTAAACCGCAGGTCCGGTCTAACATGATTGTAGAGCATTAGTTATAGGACTGATAAACCTATCCCGTAAAAAAAGATAACATCTAATGTTTGTCTAGAAATATGCCACGAGGCAGATGGCCTTGTCTCATCATGGGGCTGTTTTCCCAATAAAGATGTGATTTTTAAAGTCAAAATTATCATATTTTCAAATTCATTTACTAATATATATATCACATATATTTATTAGTGGGATTATCATATTTTCGTATTGATAAGATCAATAAGATTATCTTAATAAATAAGATTATCTTATTGATTAAGAAGTGATTATCTTATTCAGTCCTTTTTTTTCTTAAGTATAACTCAATTATATTATAATTATTATTGATATAATTATGTAAAATATTTAGAACTTTGAAAATTGATTATTATTGATTATTTATTTGGTAGTTGATTGCAGTTGATTATTTATTTGGTAATTTAGTTTTTTTTAGCTTTCATTTAAATTTCTATTGAGAATTGGTATTTGTCAGTAGTAGTCTTTTAGAAAATGTATAATATACGATCCTTATAGAGGTCTTTAAAATTATTTGGGTATATATATTTTTTTCTTTAATGATAACTTTTAAATACAGTTCTTTACTTTACAGAAATCTTTAAAAGAATAGTTTATTTTGGATTAATCTTCTAGAGTACTTTTCATACTTTCGCACTGAACTAAGAATTTTTCCATTGTCTGACTGTAACGTGGACTATTTTTTTGATCATGTTGTTCAATGGGAAGAAATACTACATAATTTTTATTTTTGATGTATTGATATTTATAAATTTAAATGCACTTCAAAATGCTGGATTCTGTATTTTAATTTCTTAAAAATGTTTTCTGTATTTCTATTTTACATAAATGAAAACTTTATTTTTCTAATGTAAATTCACGAGAATAATTTTTTATAAAGTTTTAGATACATTATTCTAAGTAGCTGCAGATGAAAGCATAATGAAAAGTTACAAATATAATTTTAATCTTTTTATGTGTCAAAAAAAGAGATAAATAATTATTCATTTAGTAAAATTAAAAAAAAAACATATAATATCAATTAATTATATCAATAAATACTTAATTTTATAGTTATTACAATATTTGTTAAAACTTTGTTATTTGATAATGACAATTATAAAATGACATTCACAGGATAAAAATGAAGCTACTATTAAATAATCATTATGATACTCAAAAGCAAAAAGGAATCTCGGAATATCTGAATTTATTTTACGAATTTCTTTAAAGGATTCAATCGATATCACTAACTGCTTCCCCGGCTGCTGTTCAACAGTTAGACTAATACCTTGCATGCGTGCCAAGCTCCTTAATCTTTAAGGAATATCCTTGTTTAATATCTTTATCTACTTGCTATAAAATAATTAAATTATTTATTGTTATTTGGGAATATGAATAATTTAAAATTTAGCAATTTATGTAGGAGAAATAAAAAAAGATAAAATTACTTTGTTTAGTTAAATATTTCATTCAGATTTGATGATATATAATTTAAATGATCCACATTATAAAAACTGATGAAAAGACTTTAATAATGTGTTTTTAATACATAAATAGTATAGTTTAAAGTTTATACTCATTTTTCTCAAAATTGATTCTGAAGATGCTACATTTCTTTTGAAAGTAAGAATATGCCAGAAATTATAAGTAATTAATGATTTTTAATGCAATCATGAACATGTAATGAATTTGAAGATGCCGAATTATTTAGCACTAATTTACCTGTTTAAATGATTAATTCTAAATTTATAACATAAAAACTTATCATTAAATCCTTTTGGCAATTTAGTGTCAAAAATTGTAATATGAGGGTGCTTAATTATATTCATTTGAAAATTAAAGAGAACATTATTTAATTATTTTTATAAAAAATTACGTAAGTTCAAGCTTGTGTGAACTTATGTAATTGTATAGTGATGCTTTTGGCCATGAAGAAAAAGAAAGTCTCATTTTAAAAACTGGAATCTTTGTTCAATTTCTTTCTTTTTTTTCATTTTGTTATGGTTTATTAAGAACTACTGCTTCTTTTTTCTATAACTAGATGAACATTTTTTTGAATAGTCACACCACATTTTAGTGTACTACTCACATTCTTCTATGCCTTCAGGCATAATAAGTCTTACAAAAGAAAAAAGTTATTTTTTCAAATTGTTTCTGGCATCAGTTACCACAACTTTCATCTTAACAGTCCATCCGTTGAAGAACAAAAACAAATAAAAGGTAAAAATCCAAAGAAAGAAAGAGGAATGATATTTATTGGGCCTGTTTGTTGATCACATTTGGGACAAAGGATAATAGTAGTGTCTAATATAACGAGAGAAAAAAGAGTTTTCGACTTCTGGAAAGTAAATCAACTAAACAGCTAGGAGAAGTGACTTGGTTTTCAACTTGAACAAAAGCGCTACAAATAGGAATACCACAAAATTCTTTTTGACAGTTCATATGAAGTTAGAAAGGAAGAGAAAAAAAATGAAATGTATTCAGGAGGAGTATTTCGGAAATCCCATTTCTTACGGCCCTTTTGGTTGATTTTGGCCTTTTTTTTCCATCAAAAAGGGGAGTCTTTGGGTTATTTTGCGCCAAAAAGCAAGCCAGTCTCTTCTTTTGTGCCTCAGAGAAATTCCGAAGAGCTTAAGCTGATTCTTCGAAGGTTCTTCCACCGTCAGGTAATATTTTTAGATTCAAGTCCTCGGATGAATTTTGTCATAAATTTCTTTTTTCTTACAAACTTTAGTGAGGTGCATCAATGGAAGGTCAGGATTCATAGTTTTACCCTGAGGACGAAAAAATAGATAGTAAAGAGGCACCGGCGCTTGCTAAAAAATTTATACCAAATTTCCATAATGATAAATTCAAAAATATTTTAAAATTACGAATAAAATATACACCATGAATAAATATTCAAATATATCTTGAGGTTAATCAGCCGAATTTATTCTACGAATTTCTTTAAAGGATTCAATCGACATCACTAACTACCTCACCAGCTGCTGTTCAATAGTTAGACTAATACGTTGTATGCATGCCAATCTGTTTATTCTTCAAGGAATATCCTTGTTTAATATATTTACCTACTTTCTATAAAATTATTAAATTATTTATTGTTATTTGGGAATATGAATAATTGAAAATTTAGCAATTTATGTAGGAGTAATAAAAAAAAAAGGTAAAATTACTTTGCTTAATTAATTATTTCATTCTGATTTGATTATAGATAATTTAAAAAGATGCACATGATAAAAAATTGGTGAAAAGACTTTAATAATGTGTTTTTAATGCATAAATTGTATATTTTAAAGTTATACTCATTTTTACCAAAATTGATATTGAAGATGCCATTTCTTTTCAAAGAAAGAATATGACAGAAATTTTAAATAATTAATGAATTCTAATTCAATCAAAAAAGTTCAGGAATTTGAAGGTGTCAATTTAATAATCCTGCAGTAAAATTTTGATCAAAATGTTATTTATCACGAATTTACCTGTTTAAATGTTTAATTCTAAATTTATACCATAAAAAACTTATCATTAAATCCGTTTAGCCTGTTTAGTGTCAAAAAATTTCAATACAAATTTACTTAATTATATTAATTTGAAAATTAAATAGAACACATTCTTGTTTTCATTAAAAAATGCATAAGTTCAAGCTTGTGTAGACTTATGTAATTGTATAGGAATGCTTTTGGCCATGAAGAGAAAGAAAGTCTTATTTTAAAAGCTGGATTTTTTTCTATTTCTTTCTTTTTTTCATTTTGTTATGGTTTATTAAGAACCACTGCTTCTTTTTTTTTATAACTAGATGAAAATTTTTTTTTGAAAAGTTGCACTGCATTTCAGTATACTACTCACATTCTTTTATGTCTTCAGGCATAATAAATATTAGAAAAGAAAAAGTTATTTTTTTAAATTGTTTCTGGTATCAGTTACCACAACTTTCAACTTTCATCCGTTGAAGAACAAAAACAAATAAAAGGTAAAAATCCAAAGGAAGAAAAGGGAATGATATCTATTGGGCTGTTTGTTGATCACATTTGGCACAAAGGATAATAGTAGTGTCTAATATAACGAGAGAAAAAAGAGTTTTTCGACTTCTGGAAAGTAAATCAACTAAACAGCTAGAAAAGTGACTCGGTTTTCAACTTGAACAAAAGCGCTACAAATAGGAATACCACAAAATTCTTTTTGACAGTTCATATGAAGTTAGAAAGGAAGAGAAAAAAAATGAAATGTATTCAGGAGTATTTCGGAAATCCCATTTCTTACGGTCCTTTTGGTTGATTTTGGCTTCCTTTTTCTTTCAAAAAGCGGAGTCTTCGCGTTATTTTGCGCCAAAAGAGCAAGCCCGCCTCTTCTTTTGTGCCTCAGAGAAATTCCGAAGAGCTTAAGCTGACTTTTCGAAGGCTCTTCCACCGTCAGGTAATATTTTTAGATTCAAGTCCTCGGATGAATTTTGTCATAAATTCTTTTTTCTTTCTTTTGTCATAAATTCTTTCTCTTTTATAAATACTTTAGCGATGGAAATGTGAAGGACAATGGAAAATGAAAGGACAGGAATCTTAGTTTTACCCTGAGGACGAAAAAATAGATAGTAAAGAGGCACAGGCGCATGCTAAATATTTATACCAAATTTCTATAATGATAAATTCAATAATATTTTTAAAAATACGAATAAAATATGCATCCATGAATAAATATTCAAACCTATCTTGAGGTTAATCAGCCGAAAAATTTTCTTCACTTTAGTTAAACGTAAAAAACATTTTCCAGTTAAGAAATTGAAATTTTGGAGTTAAAATCTTAAGAAAAAAATTTTTAAAAAATTTTGCAGTTAAGAAAAAAATTGAAAAATTAGAGTTGAATGGTATTCAAATCTATTTTGAGGTTAATCAGGTCCATCTTTTTGAGGTTAATCAGCCGAAATTTTTTAAAAATGAGAATAAAATATGCATTATGAATAAATATTCAAATCTATTTTGAGGTTAATCAGTCGAAAATTTTTAAAAATGAGAATAAAATATGCATTATGAATAAATATTCAAATCTATTTTGAGGTTAATCATCCGAAAAATTTTTCATACGTTTAACTAGAAATTGAAATTACGGTTGGATGGTCCCAAAAAATATTTTAAAAATACGAATAAAATATGCATCGTGATTAAAGTTTTCAAACCTATCTTAAGGTTAATGAGCGAAAAATTTTTCTTACTCTAGTTAAACGTAAGAAAATATTTTTCTAGTTAAGAAACTGAAATTAGGTTGGATGGTCTCAAAAATATTTTAAAAATACGAGTAAAATATACATCATGAGTAAATATTCAAACCTATCTTAAGTATAATCAGCCGAAAAAATTTTCTTACGTTTAACTAGAAACTGAAATTAGGGTTGGATTGTCTCAAAAAATATTTTAAAAATACGAATAAAATATGCACCTTGATTAAATTTTTCAAACCTATCTTTTAGGTTAATGAGCGAAAAATAATTTTCTTACTCTAGTTAAACGTAAGAAAATATTTTTCTAGTTAAGAAACTGAAATTAGGTTGGATGGTCTCAAAAATATTTTAAAAATACGAGTAAAATATACATCATGAGTAAATATTCAAACCTATCTTAAGTATAATCAGCCGAAAATTTTCTTACGTTTAACTAGAAACTGAAATTAGGGTTGGATTGTCTCAAAAAATATTTTAAAAATACGAATAAAATATGCACCTTGATTAAATTTTTCAAACCTATCTTAAGGTTAATGAGCGAAAATAATTTTCTTACTCTAGTTAAACGTAAGAAAATATTTTTCTAGTTAAGAAACTGAAATTAGGGTTGGATGGTCTCAAAAATATTTTAAAAATACGAGTAAAATATACATCATGAGTAAATATTCAAACCTATCTTAAGTATAATCAGCCGAAAAAATTTTCTTACGTTTAACTAGAAACTGAAATTAGGATTGAATTGTCTTAAAAGCCTAAAGGCTTTGTTTCATCGCGTAATGTGTGGATTTAAAATCGAATGTGTGGAATCGATTTTTATCCATTATTTTGAGATTTTCAAGTTGCAGAAGTGTATTTTATTTGTATAAATAATAGTTCATTCTTGATGTTATTGCTTTACTACCACAATTTTTAGTCTTTTTCTTTATATTTATTTCCAATCTTCTTATGTGTTCTTTCTACCATAAATCAGAAAGCTAATCCTTAATTTTTAATTTGATTTAAAGCAAATAAATATTTTAAAATGCAGAGAACAAAGTTTGATATAATTTATAGATTTATGATAAATGAAAGTTTTTCATTTCAATTTGTAGGAATATGTACTAAACACAGTAAATTTCTGAGTACGATGAAGAAAGTTTTGAGTGGACAATTTCTTCAAATGGTGAACTATACAAAATTTATTGCTAAGATATTTGATATTTTATGATGAAATTTTATGTATCATAAAGGAATGATCGTACTTTTATTTAAGGTATCTGCTGTGTTATTTAAAGCTAAATTATTCATGAGATATAATTTTTCTTTAACATCACACATTTAATTTTTTAAACCTTTTGCTTCAATTTCTTCAATTTTGTAATATTCAATCCATTGCTTTTCTTATTTTTATGTTAATGAAAGTTTTGTAAAACGTAAAATGTACGTTCTAGAATATTTACATTTGAAGTGTAATAATCCAATAATCAACCCTTAATTTTAAGCCCTTTGAATTTGAATTATGCCTTCAATATAAATTATATTTATCTAGTTAATTCTAGTCAAGTCTAGTTAAATTTAGCGATAAAGAAATTGTAGTCTATTCTAGAATACTTGTCTAATTATTTTTTTAAGTTTAGAAAGTTTTATATTTTGAATCACTGTTGTTTTAAAAATATTATATGAATTAAATTTTATAATATCTATAACTAAATAAGAACGTAAATAAGTATAATGTTTAAAGAAAAATACAATAAAACTAACGATAATCAAATTATACAAAGAAAAAGTACGAAAGCTTGTTTTTGTTCTAAATTTCTAAACTCAATATTTTATCTTCTTGATTAAATCATTTTCAAATGAATGATTTTTTAAAAGTGGATGCACTAATTAAAATATATTGATTTTTTATTGAAAATATTTTCATTATTTTACATAAAATATCTGATCTTTAAATCACAATGTCTTTTGAACGACATTAGTTGACAAAAAAATTTTTCGTATAGAAGGAAATTCAAAAATATTGATAACACTGCCTCTTTACACTTAAAAAATAAAGAAAAGATAAAATGAAACTTTACTTCTCAGCCTTTTCAAAAATATTCACGTAATATATAAGATTTACATAATCTTGCAAAAATGGATCCTTTTTTAAAATGTTAGATTAAGTAAAATTGAAATTAAGAATAATAAAACTAACTTTGTCTACATTTCTGAACGATAATATGCGGAATGATCTTTGAAAAAAAAGAAGTGTAAAATACTTTCCTGATGCAGTCGAAATACATTAGAAATTAAATAATATATTTTAAAATAATCATAATTTTATTTTAGCTTTATTCTTTTAAACTCATAATTTACACAGTATTAATGACACATGTGACTTAGTCTTAATAACACATGTTATAACTATGATACGGAAACTTTGTCAGTATACAATATTTTTCATTTAATAATTTCGTGATCTTAAGAATATCTAGAGCATTTCAGAATGTATTATATCTAAGCAATATTATAATATCTGAAAACTTGTGTAAAATATAATATAAATAAAATAATATTAAAAAAAATAATAATAAAATAAATATAAATAAAATAAAATATAATGTTAAAAACTCTCGAAACAGTGTTATAATACCTATCATAATATCTGAATCTAATATTATTATATCTATTATAATATCTATCTGAATATCTTATAATATCTGAGATCTACCAATGTTGTAAAATATGAAAAGGAAATAAACTGAAATATTTGGAAATGATAAGACCAGTTATCTTTTTTCTATAAAATACAGCCAGTTACAACTATTGTGTATTCACATCTTGAATAAGAATGCATTGCTTATCTACAGAGAAGACATGTCTAGCAGTAACTTTTCTATTAAATCAGATTAATCCAGCAGCTGTCTGGATATTTGGTGAAAATATAATAGGATTTGAGACTCCAGTACGGCATTCTTTTATATAACGACTACACTTGTTCCAGGATATATGCTGTTAGTTTGTTAAGTAGGCTTGTCTCTCAGTCCAAGTCCCAAGACTAATTTAAGAATGCCACAGACAGAACAAATGTATTTGATTCCATTTTTATTATTCAGAGATCACAATAAAAAGTTTGAAATACAAACAATAAATATAATTTTATGGGTAAAAACAAGCTTTGGTTTTAGTTTTCTCCAAATATGAAACAAATGATGTATTTTAAAAAAATTAAGTCTTTTTTTAAAAAAAAAATTCTTACCAGATTAAACCAATTTTTCTCATTTTAGAATTAAACCAATTTGCCTCATTCATTGTTTACTTGTGAAAAATGTAGTGCTCATTGTTTAACTTTTTTTAAAAGAGTATTTATATCGATTGTGTATCAAATGATAAAAAAATTAGATATTTCTTTTGTTATTTTTGTGATATTTAGTATTTTGGAAGTTATACTTAAAATTAATTCATTTTATTCTCTTCTCTACAATAGCATTCAAATTAATAAAAATAAATGTTCGAAAGTAAATATAAGATTTTATTAAGAACAAATTAGATAAGTAAGAAAAGTAATTCACATATTTTTTAATAAAAAAATTGTTCATGTATTTATTACATTCAAGAATAAAATTCCAGTTCCGTATTGATAAAGACTAATGATTGGTTTTTTTATTTATATGCTATTACAAAATCAAAAAACCTAAATTTATTTGATGTTATATTAAGTTAAAAGACAATGAAAGTTAAAACATTATTGAACTTTATATTTGCTATATCGTTTAATTTTAGAACATTTTTGTTGTTGTGAGAGTGAGAAATAAAATATTCAAAATAATTTAATTAAAATAAAATAAAAAAAACTTAATTTAAAAAAAACAAAACATAAAATTTATTTGTCGTTATATTAAGTCAAAAGAAAATGAAAGTTAAAACATTAGTGAACATTATGTTTGCTATATCGTTTAATTTTCGATCTTACAATAATCTGACATTACATCAGCTTGCATCATCCTCACATTGCATCAGAAAACTTTTGTTGTTGTGAGAAGGAGAAGTAAAATATTCAAAATAATTCAATTTAAAGTCATTAAACAATTCATCCTATGCAAGACAGAGATATTTATGTCACGGTAGTCTATTTCTGTGCCCATTACGCTTAGAGCAACAAGGAAAATCATTGAGTTAGAAGATGGCGAGCTATTTTAAGTAACAGTGCAGTTTTGGGAGAGATAATCAATACAAACGTATGAAAGTTAATGTAGAATGTATTGGTTAAACATTTACCAAAGCAAACAAACATTTTATCTTTAAGATCTAGTTTTGTTTTCAGATATCCACCATGTTGGCTTGATGCCTTTGGAACCAATCGATGCTCATCAATGGATTTTGGTCAGATAGTAGATAGACGATGACAAATTATTTTTTCCTCATAAAGCAAGACAATCCCCTAGAGAAACTTTAATTTACTAATGATCTATTGATGAGCAAATAATCGGAAGAATAATTTAAGGCTCAACTGTCCTTCTCATGTCTTTTCATTTCCAGCAATTAACGAATTTCAAGGTAGCTAACAAGGGTTAGATAAGAACATGTCGGATATCTGAAGACTACAACTTGTTTAGCAGAGTACAAGATGTTACTGACTGGATTACTGACTGGAGGAATATCGAATTTAGCTGGTTCGTATACGTGTAAGGATCCTTGTAATTACAACACTGTGTTGATTTGAGAAATAATTGGTTGGATTTCGGAATTTAGAAAAGATTTAATTGCGCTTTTGCGTGTTGATATTAATTTGGTTTTTATTCTATATAGAGAATAAAAAACAATGAACAATTGTTTGTCCAATATTCAGAATATTAAAAGTCCATGCATGTTAAAATAGTCATAGAGAATATGGCGGGAAAAAAATTATCAAAAAATATAAAATAAATTTTTGAAACTTTCAAGTAAAATAAGAAAAATATTATTATTACTATATTGTCATTAAAATAAGTTAGACAAATGTATCATTATTTTTGACTATTATTATCACTATTATCGTATAAACGTAGACTATGTATCACTATTTGGAACTATTATTATTTATATTAATTTGATGGTTATTTTATATAGAGAATAAAAAAAAAAAGAATAATTGTTTGTCCAATGTTTCAGAATATCAAACGTCCATGCATATTAAAATAGTCATAGAGAATATGATAAGAAAAATTATCAAAAATATAAAAAAATTTTTAGAAACTTTCAAGCAAAAATCAGAAAAATATTAATATTATATTGTCATTAAAATAAGTTAGACAAATGTATACGTTTTGACTATTATTATCACTGTTTGATTTGTAGAAATAATATGTATTTCACTATTTGAAATTTGCGCTTATTTATATTAATTTGGTGGTTATTCTATATAGAGAATAAAAAATAATGAACAATTGTTTGTACAATGTTCAGAATATTAAAAGTCCATGCATGTTAAAATAGTCATAGAGAATATGACGAGAAAAAAATTATCAAAAAATATAAAATAAATTTTTGAAACTTTCAAATAAAATAAGAAAAATATTAACATTACTATATTGTCATTAAAATAAGTTAGACAAATGTATCATTATTTTTGACTATTATTATCACTATTATCGTATAAACGTAGACTATGTATCACTATTTGGAACTATTATTATTTATATTAATTTGATGGTTATTTCATATAGAGAATAAAAAAAAATAATGAACAATTGTTTGTCCAATGTTTCAGAATATCAAACGTCCATGCATGTTAAAATAGTCATAGAGAATATGACGAGAAAAAAATTATCAAAAAATATAAAATAAATTTTTGAAACTTACAAGCAAAATAAGAAAAATATTAATATTATATTGTGATTAAAATAAGTTAAACAAATGTATCATTATTTAGGACTATTATTATCACTATTATCGTACAAATGTAGACTATGTATCACTATTTATGATTATTATTATCATTATTATCGTATAGTACCATCTCTTGAAAAAATATTCTAATTTATTATGTTTAAGGTCAAGAATATTTTTCGAGCAAAATTCTAAGGAAATAAATATTGCTTATATCAATGTAAGAGAAAAATAACTAATATCTTAACAACAATTTTAAATAAAAAATAATATGTGAAATGAAATACATACGTGAAATGGAGACATGATCTAATTATTGTTGAAGAACAGAGAAGAGAAGTAAAAAACATCCTTATTAAATAAAACTATTACAATCTTAATTATACGTATTGAGAAATTATAGCAACTTCTTGAACATTTGTAATAATTTGTCTTAATAATAATATGTCTTAATCTTTTAAAATCATTACATTCTGAAAATAACGTATTTAAATACTTCATCCTTTCCATTAGAATACATTAATTTTAAGTAATATTTATTTGAAACAGATAATATAAATTTACAACGAAATTGGTTTTAACAATTATGAGGTATTCAAATTACTTCGCAAACAGCATTAATTGATAACATAATATCTAACACCTGACTATGTTATTTTATTTCATTGGGATTTAAATTAATGCGTTTGTCACAAAATAATGACTTTTAGAAGTTACGTCGACATTAATTAATAACTAAATTATTAACTAATGCAGTTGTATTCAAGATTCTAGTAAAAGCAGTTGTTAATGACTAGAGTACTTAAATGTTCGCTAAAATTCGTAAAAACCCCCATTTTCTTGTCGAAAATAAAAACAAAAACGAACTTTACTCAATGTACAGGGTGATTATAATTAAAAGCCCACTTTTAAAATGCTGTGAAAATAGAACCACTCGTCACAATGAGTTCAAATTTGAACTGAAGATAGTTGAAGAAGGGGGAAATGATATGGCATCAAAAAGAGGTCCACCGAATTTTCCCATCCAATTGTAAGACCTTGCCATGGTGGATGAGCTTTCCACTAGTAGTGTCACAATTATTGAATGACTCGGAAGTCATTTTTTCCGTCAAAAAACCGAAACAAGTAAACACATTGAACGCTACCGTTGGTTTAAAGTGCAACTCATGCCAAACACATTGTAATTTCGATTCAAAATATCACTGGCAGCCGAATTCCCTTTCTTTACGCCGCTTATAGCGCCATCTATTAATTCACTTTTGAGCTTTTTTTGATGTCGTACCGTTTCCTCCTTCTTCAAGTATCTTCAGTTCAAATTTGAATACATTGTGACGAGTGGTTCTATTTTTACAGCATTTTAAAAGTGGGGTTTTAATTATAATCACCCTGTACATTGAATGAATTTTTTTTCCGACAAAATATGTTTTTTTTACAAATTTTAGCCAAGGTTTAAGTATTCAAGTCATTAACTACTGCTTTTACTAGAATCTTGAATACAACTGCACTAGTTATTAATTTATCATTAGTTTAATCATTTAATTTAATCGTTCTTTTTTTACAGCATAATCACCCTGTATATATAAGTTAATACAAACTTCTTCAGCTACACAATATCATTTTAATAGTTATGTTAGATTTCAGTGTTTCGAACATTATCAGAAATTTAAATTAGTAAATACAAAAAAAAATTCCTTTTTATCTTCTGAAATGTTCTTATTTGAAATTTTAGTAAATTAATTACAAATTAAAACAATTTCATTAAATGTTTTTAATTTTAGGTTTTTTAAATACAGTGAAATATTTTGAATCCAGCAAAGTCAAAGATAAAAGCAAGGCCGAGAAAGATTGAGGAAAGGGAGGGGGAGGGGGAAGAGTGTAAGTTTGAGTTGTGCTATGCTAGAGTTCCTTACTATATCCATTGCTGATGCTGCAGTTGTTGTTTTTGTTACTTGTGTGTCATCTGTAAATAGTTCATTGTTGATTGTATTGATGTTGTAAATAAGATTTATTGTATTGTAAATAAGACATCTAATAAATGTGCTGTAAATAGTTCATTTTAGACTGTATTGATGTTGTAAATAAGTTTTATTGTATTGTAAATAATACATCTAATAACTGTGCTGCAAATAGCTCATTGTTGATTGTATTGACATTGTAAATAAGTTTTATTGCATTGTAGATAAGTTTTATTGCATTGTAGATAAGGAATCTAATAATGTGTTGTTTTAAAAGGTTGAAGTTGTATTACAAATTAGTTAATAGTTATCTATAATTAATAGCTATCTATATTTTATCAGAGAATTAATTTGTAATACATGAACTGATATTGTATTATCAATAAAATAGTTTTGTTGGTAATTTCATTTATAAATGAAATATATCTCTATCCTTTACGTCAGCAATTTTATAGAATAAAAGTATCTTGCTAAAAATGTTAACAATCACGTTAACTACATGTATGTTAACTTATGTAGTTATTTTAAATTCAGAAGTGAAACCTCAGAAATTTTTTCTCATCTAATCTGATTTATTTAGCCATGAAGGAAAAGCAATTTTATATTTCAATTACTAAAAGTTTCGAAGTATATTTTGTTAACTATCATTAATCTCAGTATAGTGTAATAGAAAAAAGCAACTTGTTGACAAATAATATTTTTAGGTTT
Source organism: Caerostris darwini (assembly GCA_021605075.1). Taxonomy (NCBI): domain Eukaryota; kingdom Metazoa; phylum Arthropoda; class Arachnida; order Araneae; family Araneidae; genus Caerostris; species Caerostris darwini. Next base: position 399,192 of record BPLQ01003786.1, on the reverse strand, counting down.
AGAAAAAATATAATGACGCTTAAATGAATATAACATTGAGCGAGCACCCTTTTTCTGTCATACTCAAAAATCACCAAAGATCTAAATTAGTGTTGGTATTATGTTTTATTTAGAAATATCTTATTATCTCAAATTGCATACTTTTAGGAAGTCTAGGAAATTATCATTGAAATTATGCGATAATTTTCAATATATGTTTTTCTCAATCTAAGAGAGAATTTGTGCCATTCTCCATAAGAATAAATGGCGAGTTTTTCTAATAATTTGTGTGCCAGTATATTTTGACAAGGAAGCTTATGTAGTTATTTTAAATCTAGAAGTGAAACCTCAGAAATCTGATAAATTTAGCCTGTTAACTATCACTCCATCTCGGCTTAGTTTTATGGAATAAAATCATCTTGACAAAAAATATTATTTTTAGTTTAGAAAAAAATAATAACACTTAAATGAATATTATATTAAGCAAGCAGCATTTTTCTGTTATACTTAAAAATCTCCAAAGATCTAAATTAATCTTTGTATTATGTTTTATTTAGAAATGTTTTATTATCTTAGATTGCACGCTTTTATTAAATCTAGGAATTTATCACTAAAATGCGATAATTTTCAATACATAATTGATGAAAATCAATTAAGATTGAGTGATTGATTGAGAGAGTTCGGAGAGAGATTATCAATTAATCTAAGAGAGTTTGGGTCATTTTCCATAACAATAAATTGTGAGTGTTTCTAATAATTTGAGCAATTTAGTATATTTTGACAAAGAAGTTTATGTAGTTATTTTAAATTCAGAAGTGAAATCTCAGAAAACTTTTTCTCATCTAATCTGATTCATTTAGCCATGAAGGAAAAGCAATTTTAACCTTCAATTAGTGAAAGTTTCGAGATATTTTTTGTTAACTATCACTACATCCCTAGTTTTTTTTCATAAAGAAAAACTACACACTTTTACATTTATAACTAAGTTTTTAATTTCCAGTTTAAAAAGTAAGTTTTCAGAATCAACTGGAATATTTCAACCTTCTTAAGCTGTAAAGTAAAGAAAATCTCACTTTGTCTCAAGTGAGTTTTCTCTACGAGTTACCCACGAAAAATTCTTAGCTGAAAGAAAACATAATTTTATGCAAATGCTGCCGAAGTTTACAGAATCCTCTCCGTTAGGAGTACAAAAGAGGATAGCTGGCTTTGTTGTTTTAAGATTGAAAGTTTGGCTTACCGAGATTAGTTTGGCTTGCAAAGCCTGTAAAAAAAAAGACCAGTTATGTCATATTGGCTAGTAGATGTACATACGAAAGTGCAATTATTTTTTACAACTTACTGAAAGTTGTGCTCTTAGTAAATGATTTAGAATCTTCATGCTCGAACATAATCTTGCACATTTTATTCAGCTTTCTGCTTTGAGCCTTTTGGTAATGCTAGTACTTAATTGAGTTTCAAAGAAAAATTAAATGTAAGTTAGTAAACAGACGCTAGCATATTACATAAATTACCTCAAAATATTGAATTTTTTTTTTCTGGTATATCTTCTATATAAATATTTATAGTAACACAATTTAAAAATATACATACACATACATTATTTACTACAAACGTCTTCAACTACACAGTATTTTTTTTATCTATTATTTATAAAAGAAAGATTGAAAGAGTGTAAGTTTGACTCGTGTTATGCTAGAGTTCCTACTACACTGCGTAAAAAAATAGAAGGACAGTGTTTTTTTGCCAATTAATATCTCTTATTTTCTCCTAACAACCAGATATTTATGCAGATTTAGTTTAATGACCCTTTTTTCATTTTAGGCAAAAATTAAACATCTGAAACTATTATTAATAATAAAATTAGTATATATAATTTACGATGCGTAAAAAAAGTAGAAGGACACTTGCTAATATATTTAATTTAGTGAGTTGTTCTTTAGTTAAATAGTGATTTTGTACTTTGTTTTATCCTTTTCTGTCAAAAAAATCTAATTTGTTTAAAAGTTACGCTGTTTCTCTGTTCTCAGAAAGGAATAACTTTGAACGATTTTCAAAAAGGCCAAATTTTCGCATATCAAAATGATGGTAAAGGTGTCAGAGAGATTGCTCGATTGTTGCAGGTGAGCCCCAATACAGTTTCAAACTTTTTCACAAATACTTATAAAAATGGAAAGAAAAAGAAGACTGGTAGACCGAAAAAGTTAACGCCACGTGATGAAAGAAAACTTGTTCGTGTGCTTAAGAAGAACAAAGGAAGTGTTTCAAAGGCAAGAAATCAGGCAGGACTTAATCATGTGACGAAAAAAACAGTTTACAACTATATTAAAAGATCTAAAAAATTCATTTTCAAAAAACGGAAACATCATTCTAAGTGGACACAAGCTCACATTGATAACCGCTTAGCGTGGGCTAAGGAGCACATGTCATGGGCTACAGAATGGACTTCTGTGATATTTTCCGAGGAAAAGAAATTTAACTTAGACGGTCCAGACGGATATCAGCACTACTGGCATTGTCTGGGGAATGAAGACGAATACTATCAACACGAAAAATGGGAGGAGGGAGTTTAATGGTTTGGTTGGCTGTTGGATACGGAGGAAGGACAAGTCTGGTTTTCTTAATTATTGAGAAACTATTTTTAATGAGAGAAACTATTTTTGTTGCCATTAATATTTTATGTTTGAATATCATAATTCTGATGTTAAAATTGTATTTTAAAAATATTTGTAAAATGTTTCTAATGAAAAATTTTAGTAAAAATAAAATATTTTTCAGTTATTGTTACAAAATCAAGTACCCTTCTACTTTTTTTACGTAGTGTATATCCATTGCTGGTGTTGCAGCTATGTTTTTGTTAAATGTGTGCCATCTGAAAATAGTTCATTGTTTATTGTATCGACGTTGCAAATAAGTTTTATTGCATTGCAGACAAGGTATCTAATAAATTTGCTGTAAATAGTTTATAGTTGACTGATGTTGTAAATAAGTTTTATTGTATTGCAGATATATCATCTAATAAATGTGTTATTTTAAAAGGTTCAAGTTGCATTACATAGGAGTTCCTCCTCAGTTATACTTTTATTGTTATTGCATGCATTGCTATTACAAAAATGTGGAACTAAAAATGATAAAAAAAGAATATAAGAATTTACATTAATTTTTTATACGCTTTTAATTTTGCTAGGCCTATTCTGGAATCCCAAGGGTGTCAATGCAATATATATTGTAAAATGTAACAAAATACTTAAATACTGTGAACGTGAATACTTGTATTAATTTACATTAATGCATAATCTCTTGTACATAATTAACGAAGTAACATATTCACATTTAAGTATAAGGACAGCGTAAATTACGAAACAATTTCTCCGTTCTCGGCTTTGAATGATAATTAAAATTCTTTAAAAAATCATCCAAAAATATTTTGAATAAAAACTAACCATGTATACGGTCTTTATAAATTATTATATTTGTGATATTTACTACTATGATATTTATGTTGATATTTACTAGTCTGATATTTATAATGATATTTACTATTATGGTATTATACTATGGCTATACCGTCTAGTCAACTATGTATAGTCTGAACATGAACTATGATATAGTTTAGTCAATCTGATCACACTAAAAATTTAAAGTATGATTAGATTAACTAGATATGATGATTTTAGGCAATAAGAAGAAGTGTAGCAATTTACATTCTGAGAGAAATACTAAAAAGAATATCGCAAAAACATTGTCAGTTGTCTATAATAGGTTATATAATTATAATTAGGTTATTTTAGTTAATATATGTTTACCTAATCATTTTGCATAGTTGTTAATTGATTGTAAAGCATTAATTAACAGCCAACCAGAATAAGACGTCCGTTTTGTTGCAAAATAATTCCATTTTATCATATATGATTTAGCTGTTTTATTAAATAAAAAAAGTATTGTATGTTAAACTGTATATGAAGGAAATTAATTTTTGAATGATCTTAACTTTAAAATTAATATAATTTAAATCACATTTATTAAAAGTTATAATTATATAATTATTTAAATATTATTTGTATGCAATTATTTAAAAATTATTTATATATAATTATTTAAATATTAGTTATATATAATTATTTAAAATTAAATATCCTAAATTCTCCATATATACATTTATTTTTCTGAAGGTTTACAAAATCCAAAATTAAATAGGCTTGATTTTGTAATTTTCATTTAAAAGAAATAAAATCGCATATTTTTTTCATACAAGGTGTTAAAAAAATTGGCAAAAACCCTGTTTTTTTTATTAAAATTGATATTTTTATCGATAAAAAGAAACCAAAGATGTTTAAGAGATAATTTTTTTCTGTAATATTTGAGTTATTGCTAATAAAGATTTAAAAATAGTGATTGATGATTTCTATTAATAGCTGAATTATCCTAGATCACCATTTTGGTTCTTTTACAGTAAAATATGCATTTCTTTCAACTTCTTAATGTTTTTTTAACTAAAGAAATTTTTATCAAAATTTAAAATAATTTATTCATTTAAGTTTTAATATAACATCGTTCGAATCACTTCAATTAAAAATTGATTAATATTCAAAGGATTTTTCAGTGATAGCATACAGATAAAAAAGTATACATACAGAAAAATAAAGTATAATTGAAATTGACGAAAAAAAACAATAATTACTAAAAAACTTACTATTTTTAATAAAATTGTCTAAGCGTTTTTTCAATTTTGAATTTATTACATTTTGTGGAATCTATTGTTGGTTTTGGTGCTTAAAAGAGCAAAATGAGAGTATTATCTTTACTAAAATATTTATTTTTTTTATAAAAACTGAAGTTAACTATCAATTTTGAACTTTCATCTAATGATAATTGATGAAAATCCAAAATTGTTAAATATTATTATATTTTTCCCCAACTAATGAAAGACTTAAAGACTTAAAAGGAAGCAATTATGTATTGTTTGACTTTGTATGCGTTTAAGACAAACTCTTCAGATTAATCTCCCTGCATTATTATAAAATGCAAATACGTATAAAATATATGTGCACAATAAATACATTTATTTAATTTGGGATATTATATTCCTTGCAACTATTACAGTAAAAAAAAATTTATTTAATAAATTACCCTATATTTCGTCGCTTTGAATCAAAACAATATTTCGTTTATATATAAGTGAATTCCACATTATGTTTCTAATGAATTCAACCATTTAATTCGTTGTAAAGTGTTCATTCAATTGAAAAATTATTCTTTACTGCATAGAAATGTAAGGTATCTTTATTATTTTAATAATCTTATCTTGAATATTAGATTGAATTTGCTTTGTTTAATCAAATTGAAAGTTTTGAGTTAATGTTGAATTACAAACAATACAATTAAATTATACATGGTTCGAAATATTTTTGAAAATTTTACTAATATCTTTAAATTTAATTTCTCAGTTTTTTCACTGTCATATGGTTAGGCCTTTTAGTCAGATTACAATATTCAAATATGATTTTATATGTTATGAATAGCGTTTATTAAATGTAATAATCTTAAACATGAATTTGTTATTAGAGTTATATATAAATTTACATAATTGTAAATTTGAAAAGAATGTATATTTCTTCATTTTTTTAAGTGCTTTCTTCATTCTTCATAAAAAATATATATTCTTCATTAAAAAATTAAAGGTTTTTTCGAAATTATAATCATTTAAATTATATAATGATTAAATACTATACGAAAAAACTATGATGATTAAGTAAATAAGATTTGAAAATACAAGGAATAATTTCTCGTTGCTTTCATTGTATGTAAAATTAATATTCTTTTATTAATTAAAAACATAAGACATTCTACTTCAAATTATTCTATAAATGAAAATTTCACTCTCTACAATTTTTTTTTATTTGAAGGTTTTTGCCTTCAACAGCAAATGCCTTCAGCAATTGATAAGACCACTGATATTTTTTTGTTTCAAAATTGAATTGTCCTAAGGATAAAGAAGTAAACCAGTATTGGATGTGAACCTGAGAATATTCCTCCAGGTTGAATGATGGAACCTGGCAGATCACCAATCTCGATTTTATCTATTTAGAATTTCATTGTCCGTCTTATACCTAACTTCCCGTTCTACATATATCGTATTCTTTTCAGTTTCTAAAAGCCCAAAGGCAAAATGTATCTTTTCTAGAAGGGGAAAAAGATTCCTTACAATTCTTTGAATGTAGTTTGATTTAAAACTTGAACTTGTGTTTGATATTTATGAAAATTTCAGAAATTTATGAGTTCAGTACAGTGAGATTTCAATGCAATAAAGAAACGTTTCCTTAAAGCATTACCTTATATTTTCGTGAGTAAGCCTAAAATTTTTGGACCTTTTTAAAGCTGAATTATGGGGGTCCGCTTATATTCGAATCGGTTTATCTCACAAAAAACGTAGGTATTTTTCCTTTATCCGGGCGCAAGCGATAAATCGCCAAATATCGTTCAATAAAGCCCATTTTTATTTCTTTAGTTTATATGTCTCAAGTTTATGAAAAAAAAAAAAAATGAAATGAGTTCTTTTTACGAAATTTAGTTGTTTAATTTTCGAACTTGATTATGTTGCTGGCTTGTTGCGTCGTCGCCAAAATGAAAAAATTGTTGTTGGCGAAATGTAGGCCTCATTAACGCAAAAGTACCGAAACATGCTCCTCGTATAATAATATGATACCATAAATAATTAACACATACAAATAATAATGGCAAAAGAAAATTATTTTAAGTTTTTAAATTTATTTTTAGGTAATTGGTAAGCAACTTTTATGCTAAAAGAAAAGAAAATCCAGGTTAACTCTGGTTTACCAGATTTATAACTATCATCTTTGGTGTATGGCGTTTTGCTTTATAGAGAACTGATTGGAAAATATTTCACCCATTTTATTTGCTTGGCAACATTTTCACCCTCATAGCGACATATTTGAAAGTTACAGGATTTTTTTTTTATTTCGGCTTATATACGGGTTTTGAGCTTTGGATAAATTTTCTCTAGGGAAAACATGACAAAAGCGTTTGTAATCAATGATATAACCATAACAGTGCATTAACATTAAATTTATATAAATGCTCTTATGCATAAATTAAGATCTACTTTAATTTTTGTTCTACATTAATTTATCATTTAAATGGGCCTTAATTTCAAATTCGGATATAATGTACGCTATCTCGAAGAAGAAAAAAATACATAAAAACATTTACTTAATACATCAGTTTAGTGTTTAGGTTATTTATAATTAATATATCAAAGATTCTTCTTTATTTAAACCTTAATGTATGCATCAAGACAATAATATTTCCGCAATAAACGGCAGATACAAATGATGAAACTTAATTTGAAGTTTCGAAAGTTAAATATTTATTCATATCAACAATTAAATCTTTGAAAACGTAGCTTTTAGAAACAATATTTTAAAAGCTAAATAACATAGAAATAAAAATATTTAGATGAGGATGCAGTTTTGTAATAGCATATTATGTTTATCTGCATATTGTATAATAGCATAGCGTGTTTAATTTAAATAGCTATTATATTAAAAAATTTTAAAAAAATATGAATTGTTTATGATTGTAAACGAAAAGTAAATATAATTGTATTATGTAAGGAACAACAAACCGAGTAATAATCTAATAAGTCGAATATTCATAATAAAATAGTTTTCGAAATGCAAACGAAACATGATCAAAATTTAATTTGCATTTGTTTTGTTGAAATACCGCTGAAATAAATTTAAACAGTGACGTTGAGAAATCTGTTAAATTAGTTAAGATTTCAAAATTTATCTTCGTATAAAACTATAAAATTTAATAAATGACAGACGCTTTTGTATCATAACACACAAGCCAGAAAATTTGTTTTTATTTGTTTCATAATCAGATTTTCAGCACAAGAAGTTGATCTTGTCAACATATCAGATTTTAATAGAAAACGTTTATATTTACACTCAATCAATCACTTTTTTACTCAACTTCAGATATTTCATAATATCAGCTCTTTTATTTTTCATACTTTTAGAGTAAATAATATTTTTTTTAATATGCTTACGTATAAACACGGAGCTCATTTTAATTACCACCATATGAATACTGTATGTCCCTAGGGAATCCAATAACAAAAAAATAAATGAGGAGCCGACATTATTACTTAATTAATTTTGTGACATATTAAAATTCATGACATGAATTTTTAAGAAATCTTTCTTAATTAACCTTGAAATGACATCGTATCAAGTAATACTTATAAAAACATATTTAATATAATCTGATACAAGTTTTGAAATTTACATACTTTAATTTTTGACACTTGACATTGTTGCTTCAAATTTTTTAGTCCTCTATAAATTATCTATGTTGTTGTTCGTTGAGCCATTGTTGTTTTAATATTATATATTAAAATTATATAACGTCTTTTACTATAAAACTATCACTTTCATTTAATAATATTAAGTTAATAATTAATTTATTACATAATACATATATTTAAAATTTACCAACATTTTAAGTATTTTTTAAATAAGGACTGTCAAAAGTGAAGCAAATAGAAAGATTTAGCTGAACATCAAAACAGATAAATAAATAAAAATCATTCTTTTTCATTCTAAAGTATGAACACTAATGTAAGGATTTGCTCAATTTATCAACTGTTATATTTATCGTTATATTTATTAGCGGTTATATTTATCGTTATATTTATTAACTGTTATAATTATCGTTATATTTATTAACTGTTATATTTATCGTTATATATTATATATAACTGTTATATTTATCTACTGTTAGATCAACTATTATATTTTATACTGTTATTTATTCAGAAAACTGTACTTAGTTATAATGTAATGCGAAATTCCATTTATTATTTGTTCAGCTTACTAGCTTTAGCATAGAGATATATACATGTGGCACATATCATCACAGATAACAGACATCCCTTTTTTCTGGTATGACATATTTCTTCTCTTACATAAAATAATTTTATTGAATGATTACATTAAAATGTATTAATATATGAGGATGTAGTCTTAATATATGATTCAGTCATTTTTCATTTGTGAAATATATCCCTAACTTGAATTTCTTTTTATTCCCAATCTCTCATACACATTTTTTTGTGTTATGAAATATACCCTGTTTTGCTATCTATTGATAGGTTTAAATTTTTTATGAAATGAAGAAGTAAAATATTTGTAGAAATGCATTGGTGTGAGAGAGTTTTTGTTTAAATATAATCTTTCTAAGGAGGCTAGTTATTTTTGAAAAAATATATCTGTATCAGCATATTTATTTTTCAATTATATTATTTTTACCTTTTTGGTTTATTATGGGCAAAATAGCTATTTCTTTTTGTTTTTAAATATTAATACAAGTTAATAAGTCTTTATAGTTATATTTTTTTAAATATACGTATTGTTACTGTTACTGTTATCAAAATCAATCGAATAGTTATAACTAATAAGGAGTATTATTGATCAAATTATGAATATAAAAGATTATTTTAAATTTAAACAATACAACGTCTATGTTTCTGATATTATGTAGATTCCTTATGGTCACGTGTAAAATAATTGATCAAAACTATTGAACAATGAATGTTACAAACATTGCTTTTCAATTAATCTCATTAATTAATTATTATTATTTGCTTGTAACATATACTTTAAAAGTAAAACTGAATGAAGTTTTTACTTCTTGAAAGCAATTGTAACAGGTGATAATATATTGTGCTTTCAGTATGATCTAAAAACGAAGCTACAAAGTGCTGAGTGTAAGTCATTAAGCTCCCCACAAGGGTAAAATCGGGTAATAAGGTAAATATCGAGATGAAAACAATTGGTGCTTGTTGCGGGATAATGCACAAGAACTGACGATGCTTGGCAAAAATAACTTCTGAGTGTTAAACCTTCACCGAATTCCCCTAATTTAATATCTTGTGACTCGTCTTTATTACCCAAACTTAAAATGAAGATAAAAGGGTGTTATTTTGATGACATTGTAATTATACAAACAGTTTCGACATCAGATTTGGAGACAATCCCACGAAGTTAATTAGAACAGGCATTCGCGATGTTATTAATCCTCTGTAACGAATATACTGAAGCCGAAGGAGCTTATTTTGAATAAAATTCCTAAAAAAATATAAATATTTATTTTTATTTAATTTTATAAACCCAGTCTTAAAATTCTTTGACATACTCCAATCATTAAATCCGTTAATATACTATAATAATGAGGCACATTATATTATTACTGGTATATGAGCATGGAGGATTTAAACGAACAAATCATTTTATATGAAGTATTCAATATGAAATTCTAATAAAGTTTTACCTTTATTTATTGCTATTACGCGTATATATCTCAGGTTTTGTATTTTTAACAGAATAGCAATCATTATGGGATTTTTAAGCCAGGTGGATGGCTGCATATGTCATATGTAGAAGATAAAAGGAGATTCCTTAAGAAACTTACCAAAGAAGCAGCAGCAGAAGACGAAAGTATATGCCAGTATAAGACATATCTTTGTATCCATTCGGTTGAAGATGTAGTCACCCGAGAAATTCAGATTCGTAAAGTTGGAATTGTTGAACTTGGCGAATCCTCCATCTTCTATGCTGCCTGCCTGGATCTCAATAGGGTATTCCTCGTCTTTTTCCGTCATCGGGAAGCCTACAAAAAAATACAAGATTTTTAATTTTTAGTTATTTGGTAATAAATCATATTGTTTACCTAATAATACTACAATAAAAACAGTTATGAGCAAGTATTCAGCTTTATTTTTAATGTAATAAATTAGTTATAACAATTCCTTAGTAAAAATCAAAAGGTTTTATTACTTTAATATTAACTGATCGTTTTAAAAAATTAGATATTAATTAAAATTTCTATGATATTATATTATTTGATATCCGTCAAAAATGTTCGTCCGTAATTATGTAAATTTGATTTATTTAAAGTTAAATATTGATTATTGGAAGAATTTTCATTTTTAAATGGTAATTTTGATATTTGAATGAATCTTTTTTTGTCAAAAGAGCAAAAAAAAAAAAAAAAAAAAAAAGATTTAATCTATTCGAGTGAATGTTTTATGCTCTTTTTCACAAACCAGGTTCTTAGAAAGTTTTAGGTTTACCGTTTACACAATGATTGGTTATTTCAAGAGGTAACTGAATTTTTCATACATTTAGCATGTAAATTATCATTGATATAATACCCTTATAATTATACATATTCAAAGTATTAAAACACACATAAAGTACAATACTACATATAAAGGTAAAATGAAATTTTTTTTTATATATTTGAGACAGCATACATTATTTTTTTTCCAAACTTTAATCATTACTTTGATTTAAAACTGAAATTACTTTTTCACAATTTCATATATAACATAATTTGATTTTATTAACATCAAACTTGCTATGCTTCGTCTAAAAGATGCATAATTTTTTTTTTTGATTTAGAGGTATTAAAAGATTTATATATTTGAGACAGCATACATATTTGAGACAGACAGCATTCAATGAAAACATATAACACATAGATTTCTTGCTATTATTATTTAAGTAAAGTTTTTTTCTTATATAATACTATATTAACCATAGATTTATTATATACTAGACATATATTATAAACGAATCTCACGCATGGTATATATATATATATACAATATAATTGTGTATTCTTATATTATATTAACTATATTATTTATTTAAACAAGGAAGAATACATTTTCGATATAATTCATTTTCTCATGGATTATTCAATCTCTTATCAAATTCATTAAGAACTAGTAAAGATAACAATTATCAAGTATAATAAATAATTTTATGACTATATGAATCTAAATATATAAATTACATTATTGCAAGTTATTATCCACAATTTAAGATATTATCTATTTACGGTCAAGTCACTATGACACATCCTTAATCATCTATACAATACTATAAAATTGGATGTTTGTATGTATGGTATTTCAATGTAAATTAAAAGCTATAACATTAAGCGTTTCTAGGATGCCATTATTCTTTAACCTTATGTCTAAGCAAAATACAACGTACAAACTCTAATTAATTCTTTTTTAACTAAACAAAAACCAATTTCCGTTTCGCGTGTTTGTCTGGTGTTATCTGATGGCATTTGAGCCATTTGGTGACTTGATTTAGAAATTTTCTTTAAAGTTAATTGCTAAAAAATTAACTAAATTAAAATTAATTGTTTCAAATATTCAATTCTTGAAGTTCATGCGATTGTGACCTTTATAATATATATTTTCTTTTTTCATATATTCTATTCTATTATTTTTATTTTACTTTAAAATTTGTTTTTTATTTATTATAGCTATTTACAGTAATTTGTTTCTTTACTCTTTGAAAACAATATTTCTTAATAATTATCAGTGTCTTTCATCTGTGATTAAGATTTTATTTTGATATCTCTATAGTTTTCACCTGCTTTTTTTTTCATAATAAAATTTACCAAAACTAATGTAGTCAACTGATGGTTTGATTAAGAAGTTTTCTTTAATCTAAAGTTAATTTTAAAAAAAAGTATTAAAATAAAAATAATTGTTTAAATATCCAATTTTTGAGACCTCGGAAAAAATTCTCATGCATTATTTTTTTATCAGAGCGTTTGTTACAAAACGAAATTTTTATCAGAGGGCTTGTTAAACTATTTTGGTTTGTCTAACCAAAATATTACGTACAAAATCTAATTAGCTGTATTTTAACTAAACAAACACCAATTTCTACTTCGTACGTCTGTCTGGTACTATCTGATGGCATTTGGGCCATTTGATGTAGCAATTTTCGTTATAGTTAATTGTTAAAAAATTAACTAAATTAAAATTAATTGTTTCAAGTATTCAATTTCTGAAGTTTATGCAAACTAAAACAAATTATTATAAAGTGAATTTTAAATTTAGACGGATGAATATATTATGAATGTTTTAACTCCATGAATAAAATGTCTGATTTTCTGTAACTTGGCAACGCAGGGTCATATGTCGCCGGGACAGTTAATCCACTATTCGCTTATAGTTGCGGGTCAGTAATGTAAGAAGGTCTTTCTTCTAGGAAACTAGCTAGCCCCAAGTATTAATTACCCTTTCTTCATAGCCCAAGTATTACCCTTTCTTATTTCTTTTTGATAGAGAACTTATAGCAATGCTGGGTCAGTGAGGTCATTCTTTTAAATAGCGGAATTGTAGTTTGTTGAAATCAGTGACCATGACAATTTCATTTCCCTTTTTTGATTGATTCTAAAAATATTTCCTACTTATTGACCCAGCAATGTCTCCCAACGAAAAGTATGGCTAGGGTCCAACTCAATTTTATGCTACATTCATTCTTCGATCACATTAAATTCTCCAGTCTGACATAATGTTCTTCTTCTTCATTGGCGCAACAGCCGTTTGATGTGCCAAGGCCGTCTGTCTACTGGCAGATTTCGAAACATAAGTCTTTTCCTTTTTATGGGGTAGGGGTTTCATCCCTACGCCTAACAGCCATATTAGACTGGGGCATACGGATTCCGAAGCACTACAAACATCCATGGCACTGTAGGGGCTTGTTCTCAAAATCTGTGGCATCGAGTCCCAGAGTGCTAGTCACTCGGCCATCAGACCCCACATTTTCCATTACCAACTTACAAATGTTTTGGTAAAAACTAATTTTAATGCCACTCTAAAGCTATCAATGAATTAAAACAATTTCCTGAATAGCGCACCATTTACTACCATGGCGCATCAGAATTTTAGTATTAACATTATTCATTGAAGTATTTAATTAAAAGAAAAGCACAGGGCTTGGAAATGGAAGCAAGTAAAAAACTAAAGTGATCAAACAAATTATTCACTTGACCAAAGGAACCAAGCATCCTTTAAGACCCATTTAAAAAAAATTATTTAAAAATAAACTAAAACACTTCTCTGTATCGTTAATCGTAGTTAATAAGTATTGGGGCCTGATGGCCGAGTGGCTAGCTCTCTAGTGCTCGATACCACAGGTATCGGATTCGATTCCCGGCGGTTCCATGGATGTGTGTAGTGGTTCGGAATCTACTTTAAACCGTAGGTCCCGGTCTCATAGGGCCGTAGAGCGTCATAGAGCCCAATCAGACTTCTTCTCCCCCACATCATGCCCAAATTGTAAAGGGGCAACTCAGCTCTAGGCACAGTGATGTGGTGTGGTGCAGTAGTAGTTAGTAAGAATAAGAATTGAAATATTTGATATTATTAAATTCTATGGTAGCATCAACTATTTTGGAGTTGAGAGTGCTAGTCACTTGGTATCTGGCCCCTCTGACATAATACAGGGAAAATAAATACACGGACAACGCCGGATGAACAGTTAGTGAGCTAAAATTATCAGAATATTTAACTGTAAACATTCTTTATTTTAAATAATTTTAGCTTAGACATTTTATTAAACTTTTATAATACATCTGCATATATTCTGTAACAGAAATGCTGATGCACGGGAAACAGAAATATTTATAAAAAAACGGTATCATTGAATAAAAATTTAGGTAATACATATCATTTATCCTGTCGAGACATTGTCATTCCAGCAAATGGAAAGGAAAACGAAAAACTGATAAAGTGTCGAAAAAGAAACAGGGGAAGTTGAATTTACTGCTGAGGGAAAAGATAAAGGGGATATTCCCTTTATTGGAATCCGATATCGTTCAGAGGACCCTCGGTACTGTAATCTGAAGAAGGATTAAAGAGATCAACTCATGTCAACACATTGTCAAAGCAAAGAGGATACTATGAAAGACAATTAACTGATAACGGTTTATTGCTTTTTTTTATGAAAAGTTAAAACAATCATCCTCTCATTTTGGATGGTATTGACAACTATTAAAGATAAAATTCCCTACAATTTATTTTACCATTTAGTTATTAGTATTTAAAATAATATTTATTTAAAAATTTGTAAAGTTTAGCTTTTTTCAGTTATCCTTGTTGGAATGTACTATTTTGCTGATATTTAAGCTGTGTTCAAAGTGTTTCCGGTTATGATAAATCTCAAAATCAGTATACATATGATATTTTCAATAGTTTTGTCTTTCGTAAATTAAAATTTTTAATAATTGAATGAAGAATGATTGTCAAATTAAGAGTATTTATCTATTTGTTGTCTAAAATTAGACAACTAATTAGTTAGTTTGGTAAAGTTGAACATGTTTAAGGCAACCAACTTATTTAGAAAATATAAAATAACATTCATGAGCCAACTTTAAAATATTTCCATTAGTTTTTTATATTCACAATCCTTATTTTAATATGTCTGATAAACAATGGAAATGTTATAGGATTTTATATTGTATCATAGGAATTTGATTTTATTATTCACTTATCTATGTCTGCTGTAAAGTTTTTCAATAAGATCATAAAAATTCTTGGATAGAAAGGTAAAATTTTCAAATTGTAAACTGAGATTTTCTCAAATCAATAAGTCTGAGAATAAAGTAAATTTTAGTTATCAAAAGTTCCCAAGTAAAAGTGAATATCGAATCTCTTTATATAATTGTATAAAATTCTTAAAAGAACAATGTTGAAATTTACTAATACTATACTATATGCTTTTTACACTGAAGTGACAAAAGTCATGGGATAGCAATATGCAAATTTTCAGATGGCAGTAGCATCGCGTAGAACAGGTATAAATGCACAGTGCTTTCGCAGAGCTTTCATTTCTGTTCAAGTTATTCATGTGAAGAGGTTTTGACGTGATGATGACCGCACGACGGGAATTAACAGACTTTGAACGCGGAATGTTAGTTGGAGCTAGACGCATGGGTCATGCCATTTCGAAAATCGTTAGGGAATTCAACATTCCCAGATCCACTGTGTCAAGAGTGTGCCGAGAGTATGAAATTTCAGGCATAATATCCCACCATGGACAGCGCAGTGGTCGACCGCCTGCACTTAACGACCGAGACCGGCGACGTCTGCAAAGAGTCGTAAATTCTAACAGACAAGCAACACTGCGTCAAATAACCGCAGAAATCAATGTGGGACGTACAAGGGACTTGTCTGTTAGAACTGTGAGGAGAAATTTGGCTTTCTTGGGCTATTCCAGCAGAAGACCGACTCGAGTGCCTTTACTGACAGAACGACATCGCTTGCAGCGACTCTCGTGGGCACGTGAGCATATAGGTTGGTCCCTAGATGAATGGAAAACCGTGGCCTGGTCCGATGAGTCCCGATTTCAGTTGGTAAGAGCTGATGGTAGGGTTCGAGTGTGGCGCAGACCCCACGAAGCCATGGACCCAAACTGTCAGCAAGGCACTGTTCAAGCTGGTGGTGGCTCCGTAATGGTGTGGGCTGTTTTTTCATGACATGAACTTGGTCCTCTGGTGCGACTGGACCGAACATTGACTGGAAATGCTTATGTTCAGCTACTTGGAGATCACTTGCAGCCATTCATGGACTTCATGTACCCAAACAACGATGGGATTTTTATGGATGACAATGCGCCATGTCACCGGGCCACAACTGTTCGCGATTGGTTTGAAGAACATTCTGGACAATTCCAACGAATGATGTGGCCACCTAGATCGCCCGACATTAATCCCATCGAGCATTTATGGGACATCATCGAGAGGTGGGTTCGTGCCCAAAATCCTGCACCATCAACGCTTTCACAATTATGGACGTCTATCGAGACAGCATGGCTCAATATTCCTGCAGAAGACTTCCAACGACTTGTTGAGTCCATGCCACGTCGAGTTGCTGCACTTCGCCGGGCGAAAGGAGGGCCGACACGATATTAAGAGGTATCCCATGACTTTTGTCACTTCAGTGTATAACTATATGATTTACTATATAATTTTTTTCAATAAATTTCAACATTGTTCTTTTAAAATACACCAGTTATTCTTACTTATTATTTTGTCACCATCAATCTAATTTCACATGAAAGAACACATTTTCCCACTTCGTAATTCCTTCGTTCATTTGTATGTTGCCATTAACCAATATATAAATTATGGCAATTTCTACGGCATTTATCTATTTTGTAACTGTAAAATTTAGTACATCTAGTGAAATAGATCGCTTTATTTATTTTTTATACATTAATAGAAAGAAATAAGAAAAGTTTTAATAATATATTTTAACAACAATATCAGATAAAATAATTTATACTTATGTGTAGAATAAGTATCAGATGAGAGATTTTTCATTTTAAAATATATGTAGGCAATTCACATAAAAATATAAATTACAATGTTACATAATTATAATTATAGTTTTATGTCAATATAGTTAATTTATAAATTGTATTTAGATTGCGAAATTAAAGTATTTCAATCCCATGTATGTTGCTATTAACCAATATACCAATTATGGCACTTCCTGCGACATATACGCTAATGAAATACTAGCACAGAGATATTTATCCATTGAATACATTGTTACAAATAAAATAAGTTTTAAAACACCAATATCTGACATATAGTTAAAATATATTTATAATTATAGTATACATAGTTAAAATGTAGCTATAATTATATTATATAATTATAATTATATTTAATGTCACTATAATTATTAATATAGTTTATATTTAAACTTGCGAAATCAAATTACTTCGAATCCCCACTCGCTGTAAAACAATTTATCTACGAGAATAAAATATAAAACTTATCAACGTAGGGAAATTCACTGAACTACATCTACTAATTTGTAAAACTTCCCATAAAACGCGTCACTGAGATATTGCCCCTCAATAACGTGGATCTAAATTTTTTTAATGCCTCCAACTAAACTCAAATAACCTTCTTTTTTGTGCTTAAGACTTTATCTGCGAAGTTTATTGTGGTAAGTCTTTGTGCGTGTGTGTGGGTGGTGGGAACTTTCCTTTCTCTATATTTATTTCAAGGTTTTTTTTCTAAATTAAAAAGATTTTTTTCTTCCCTTTTTTTTCTTACCCACACACTAGAAGGACCTGAAATTAAGTGTCCGGAACGAACTGGGATGGAGATTCTTGATCACAATGTTAATTACTTTCTGTCAGCAGTATAGGATAAATGTCGGAATTAAGAATGAATGTAAAGTCCGCTTCTGTCTGTAAAGTCAAGGTAACGAGTTCTTTTAAATACTTAGTAGAGCTTTTTTTTCTTCTCTCGATGGGTTAAGTGTGAAAAAGTTTTTATACTTAATAAAAGCTGATGATTGTGGGGAAAAAAGGAAGACTTTGTCTGCCTTATTTTAACAAATGAATTTCGAAACAAGAAACTATCATTCAAGACTTTTTCCAATACAACTTATATTAGACTGAGAGGAATTTACTCGCAAATATAGAAAATTCGTATTAGATGGAGGCGAATTTAATTAATCTCAGATAGTAGTTAATAAATAGAGAATAAACAAATGCAATCTTATATTTGAAAGTCATGAATCATTTGTGGATTAGACACACTACAGGGTGTTTTAGTATATTTAACAAATATTTTAGTATATTTAACAAATATTTTAGTATATCTAACGCATATTTTAGCATATTTAACATAGTATTTAGTATATTTAACATTATTTTTGTATATTTGGTGTAACGTTATTTTAGTATATTTGTGGATTAAACACTCTATAGGATATTTTAGTATATTTGACATATATTACTATATTTAACATTACTTTTGTATATTTAACATATTTTTAGTATATTTAACATATATTTTAGTATATTTAACATATATTTTAGTATATTTAGCATATCTTTAAGAACGTATTTAAAAGCTTAATGTAAATAGATTAAGATCATGCAGTATACATAACTCATTTGATATCTTTTTTTTTTATTTTTTTTATTTTTTTTTTATTTTTTATTTATTTTTTTTTTTTGTGGCAATTTGATCTATGCCAGAGATCCTGAAGCATTATTAGGATATCTTACGAGTACTGATTCAGTAAATAAATTAATTTGTTAAATATATTGGGAAAAAATTTCTTATTTGACTTATCAATTATATTATAGTATAGTATTGGCTTGTAAAAGTTAGTTAGGTTCTTAGATTCTATAATATTTTTATAATAGTTCATAGTGTTAAATAGCTTTATAGTTCTTTACTTAAAATGGAATGGTTATATAGGTTTGGTGAATAACACTTTGTTTTTCAGAGCTAAAGGTTGTCAGTTCGATAATCCGCGAATCACGCGAAACCGAAAGCGTCAATGTCTATTCGATAAAGGTGTAGGGCTGAATTTCCTTTCATCAGACTGGGAAAGATGAGCAGTCTTTCATATTCTACCATTGGGATGTTTCTTAAAAAGTAAGATGGTACAATGTCGATGCAGTGTAGTAGATACCTTCATGGTGCACCCTGATTAACTTTGTTACGTTTTGGCCGTTTTAGTGGTCGTACATATTTAGTTAGTTATAAATGTTTTAGTATTTCATTAAAATGTAAATTTAATGTATGTTTTAACATTGTGAAAGAGATAAATTGGTTTTTGTGTTACAAATGTTGTATAGTTTTAAATAATTTTTCTACAGAAAAAATCGTATTAACTTAAAAACTTTCTTTTAAAAAATTAATTTTAAAATTCTTTTGACACACATCTTAAAATGTGATGCTTTCTGTTATATTAACTTTTAAAAACATTCCTTGATACTAAAGTGCTTAAGATGCTTCAATTATTTGAAATTTCTTTTTAGTGGTGGTACATAGTTTGTTATAAAGGATTTAGTATTTTCTTAAAATGTAAATTTAATGTATGCTGTAATATTATGAAAGAGATAAACATATTTTTGTGTTCCAAATTTTGTATAGTCTTAAATAATTTTTTCTACAGAATGAATCGTATTTAACTTTTATTTTTTATTTTTTAATTAATTTTTAAATTCTTTTAACACATGCCTTAAAATGTAATGCCTTTTGTTTTATTGATTTTTAAAAACATTCCTTGATACTAAAGTGCTTAAGGTGTTATTAAATTGCAATTATATTAAATTTTGTTTTAAAATGCCAAGTTTGGCAACAGTCGCTTACCTTATTCACTATGCGAAATTTTAAAGCCTCATTTAGCAACATTCAACAAATAATCTGAATCATTCATCTCCAAATGTTCGTGTCTTAGTCCTAGAAGGGAGGGAACAACGTTTTGGCTTATGATAGACATTCGAGTTTATTATTAAGAGACTCTATGGAGTTCAGATCAGATTGGATCAAACCATTTCTGCAACAATCATACTGCATAGTTAGATGGATCTTGTAGTATAAATTGTTAAACAAGCTTGACGATATACTGTCATCGCCGTACCACTGAAATAGAGCTTAAATCGTAGAATTCGATTATTAACTGTGTTAATAATAACATGTTGTTTAGTAATTAATTAATTCAATCGGGGAATTAATTTTTAATTAATTTTCCTTTCATCTTCGATCATCGTTTTAATAAATCACATTATTGTAACTGCGAATTTTATGAATCACTTTTATAATAAATGGCTAATTATTGAATTTAAAATGTAGTTTAATCCCTTTCAATGTGAAATATTAAATTCCTAATATATACCAGTTTTCAAAATTCTCCAAGTAGTTCACTACATTACTTTCTAAGCGTTTTTAAATTTAATAGATTTTCTTCGCATAAGTTACATATTTATTGCAGTTAAACTTTGCATAAATAATATGAAACTTAATAAATTGAGAATATTCCTAAATTTTTTAAATATTTTGCATTCTAAACATCCTTTGAATTTTTGCTAAAAGAGTAGGGGGATTGATGGTCGAGTGGCTAGCTCCCTGTAGTACTACAGAGCTCCAGCTCGGATTCCGGCGGTGCTTTCGAAACCCATCCTAAATTGCCAGTCCTGGTCTAATTATCCCTCGTGCATAAAAATAACCTGATCCTCACTAAAAGTAAAGTAGTAAAAAATTATAGTATTAGTTAGTAATAGTATTTATTTGACTTAGTTAAGATATTATCTTTGGTACTGAAGTAAAAGAATATGGTTACTTTACTTAGTTAAAAAATTAGATTTAATTTTATGCAATAAATATATTTAAATTGGCGCTTGGTGCCACAGATTTCAGATTCGAGTCTCGGGAGTACCATGAATGTTCCTAGTGGTTCGAAATTAACTTTAAATCGTAGGTCCCGGTCTGATATGACTATAGAGCGTAAGGCTTACAACTTTACCCCTGGAAAAAACATCTCATGTTCCGGAATCTGCCAGTAGGCAGACTGGCTTTGGCTCATCATGGGGCTATTGCGCCATTGAAGATTGGTTTGTCGCCCTACGGTTATTTTTTGCACACATTGGGCTAATTAGACAGGGACCTACAGTTTAACGTGAATTGAGAATCCCTAACAAACATTCATGCCACCACCAGGATTCGAACCATCTGAAGCACCAAAGGTCAGAGAGCTAGTCGATTGACCATCAGGCCATGCGCTATTGTTGAAGAATAATAATAAATATATTTAAATATTCTTATTTCATTTGATTTTTGGAATACTTTGCGGACTTCATAAAACTTGCTCTTTGAGGTAATGCATTGAAAAATTTCTGGTACAAAATTTTCAAATTAAAGACGGAATTTTAAGTATAAAGTGTAGTTTTTTTTTCTCTGATTGCTATACTATTATTGCATTCTAGTTGTATAATGTTTTAGCTGTTACTGAAAAAGTTCACAATGATATTAAAATCAAATTTACAAGAAAAATTAAAATGAACGATGACATGAATTATAAAGTTTTTATTTTACACAATTTCCATGATAAAAATCATTATACAAAGTTTTGAAATAATATTTTGAGAATTAGGTTGCTTAGATTTTCTATTAGAAATTGATATGTGAGTGTTTTATTTTCAGAATCGTTCACGGAAATAACTTCCATAGTTTGCATGAATAGTCAAATAGAAAAAGAAATAAATTGTTCGAAATAAAAAGTCCAATATTTTATTTTGAACAATTCTTTTTATCTATCCTAATAGGTAGCTTCATTACATTACAATTACAATTACATTTTCTCTTTTTGAAATCTTTAAGATATAATTTTAGATATTAACGAATTTTATCAAATTTTAAGTCCTTTTTTTAAAACGGCTTAAAAACTAAATTTACGAACGTTTAACATTAATTTCAAAACAAGTCAAACAATTGAACTGTACTTGTCTCCTTAATTTAATCAGTTAATTTTAAAATGGTTTAAACATTAAATATACTGGTAGTTAATACTATTAGGTGACTTACTTATGCTATTATGGTGATTTAGCATATAAGTATGCATAATGAACTTAATTTAGATATTTAACTAAGATGTTAGTTAACGTTATTAACGATGATATAATGACGTAACATGATTTTAAACTAATTTAACACAGTAGTTAGTTTATTTCAGATTGTTAGTCCTTATTCTAGTGCATTCACTACAATATTCTATAAATTTAGACTTTTCTACATTTTTACTACGATGATATTACAATAATTATAATATTATTTATATAATATTATAATTAATATATTATTATATTACTTATATAGTAATTATATTTATATACATTACATTTAATTTAATATTTATTGAATATTTTTAAGATATATCTGAGAAAGTTATAATAGTTAGAAAAGAATTAATTGCATATTGAAAGTTGGAAGGAATTGTATACAAACACCTTTGAGAAAATATGCTCTAAATTACATATAAAAATACTAAAATTCTTTTAGATCAAATGCTAAGTTTTAATGATATGTGAATAGTCCATTATATAATAATAGGCATGTTTTTGATAGGTGCTTTTGATTTTGCAAACACAATTTCAGAAATGCATCAATATGTTGATAATTGTACTTATGCAGCATCTCAATAGTACATAATAATAATTAATTAATTATTTTATTTTTTTTCTTAAAAACACTGGCTCAAGCTTATATTATTCAAAGATTAGGAAAAAAGATGTCATTTCTATGACAACAAGATTACCTTGAAACATATGTCTACTTAATATTTTAAATTGGATTAGTTCACCTTTTAACACACTCGCTTGCACTTTACCTGACGTTAGCAAACACACGTTGGGAAATTGATCCCAACTTTCAGACAATTAACATTTGCACAATAAGCTTTCAAAAATAATATGTTACGTAGCACTCTATATGGTTTCTAATATGTTTAATATGTTTTCACTCTCACGAATAAAAAATTCCATGTCCATCGTCATGCTGTTTATTAAGTATATAATACATAAATGGAAGAGGGAAAATAATACAAATTTTGCTCGTTAGATGCAAGTGGTGAACTAAATAATCGCCGGTAACGCGAATAAACCTGACCATGTATGTTCTATTTCAGCGGAACAATTTCCTCACTTTGGAATAGAATGGGTTACAACTAAACAACCACCAGTGCGAGTCTACAATGAAAACAATGTGGCTGGGCGTGTAAGGCTTAGAGATGTACAGATTTTCTACAGAACGGGAAACGTTGGTTCGAAATTTTTTCTGTACTTGTACATCCAGGTTACGCGATGATATGGTTTCTTCGTATAATCCACATAGTCAATTCCTCTGTAAGTGTTAAATCACAAAAGTATTTTTTGATTTAATTGGGTGATAATTTCGTAAAAAAATGTTATCATTCATGAACATTTGATCTCATTATTTCAAACAAAATACAGTTCACAAATATGATGCGTCCCTGCTTTCTAAACTTCTTCTTCATAATTAAAAACATACCTTTTTATACACACGCTCCATATTAACTAAATCGACTAAGACTTGAGGCTACAGCCATTCTTCTATCATGAAGAAAGATGGGTTTTTTCTTAGTGTTTCTTATCAAACTTGGTAGACAGCAACAGATGTGATCTCAAGGCAGGAGGGAAAGGGGGTGGGCAGCTTCTGTTGTGATGGAGCAGCCGCAGGTAGAAGTCTGACTTGGTTCCGTGATGCTAATTTTTTACGGGCTAGTGTTGTTAGCCATACGCCCAACGCTCTACAATCATTAGACTGGGACTCACGGCTTAAAGTGGATTACAAACCACTATAAACATCCATGGCACCGCCGGGACTTGAACCGAGAACCTCCTGTGGCATCGAGCCACTCAGCCATCAGATCGTAGGAAAGGTGTAGATATCCCTGACTTGCTTATTTGTTAGATTACATTATAAAATTAAGTAGTAAATATTCATTTTCACAGTTAGCCATTTACTTAAACATTAATTTCATTATTAATATTAAGTTTTCTTGTTGAAATATTAATTATACACACAATAAAGTTTTGCATTGTTTTTTAATGTTTTTAGTAAGAGACTATTTACATCATAAATGAATATCTTATGGTTTTATTGAATCCTCATTGCCTGGAAATATCCTGGCTCATGAAGAAAAGAAACTATGTTCCCCAGATGGAAAATCCATAATCTGAGTTATATGGCGCTTATGCAAAACTTACCCTAAAAATTCTCAAGTAGGATATTCATAATCCTATATTCTCACAAAGATAAAAAGCTTCAAACTTCGTACGGGAAGAAAGCTGAGTAATAGTAACATAGCTCACTGTGATTTTATTCAGTAACGGCAAGAAATTTTGAGCTAGATTTATGCAAAAGCTTTCCCCATGTACTTGTAATACACGTGACTAACTGTTAACTAAAGTACTGAATTGAATATTTCTGAAAGTTTCCTTGAAACTTATTTTAATCAACTATGAAAATAAGTTTGATTTTATTTTGTGCGTATTTATTAATATTAATGTTTTATTTAGAAATAAATTTTTCCTGCAGATTTTATAAATACTTTTATCATGTAAATATTAATTATTTTACTTCTACTTTTATTTTTGAATACTAAAGTTTACTTTTTTTGTTTACTTATGGAAGAATATTTTGTTATAAATAATTATCGTAATAAAATTATAACAATACATTAGTTTTCATAAAATAGCGAGTTATTATAATAATAACAATTACGAAATATTACTACTAGCATAAAAATTGTTAATTATTAATTGGTAGACTATTAGAGTGATTAATATCATTTTATTTTTTGCCATTCAAATCACTTTATTTCTCAACGAAACCTTGGTGGTGTGAGGGCCAATTGGCTAGCGATCTGGACTTTGATGCGACAGGCTCAAATTCTGGTGGTGGCTTGTTTGTTTGTTAGCAGTTCAGAATCAACGTTAAACTGCAGGTCAAGGTCTAATTATCCTAAAGTGTGCAAAAAAATGACCGTATAGTGCCGAACCAAGGTAACGAAACCCTTTGTTGATTTATGAGATATTATAACAGAGGGCGAAATAAATGTTATAAAAACACTTTTTTGAAGAATGTAAAAATCTTTTGAATAGCTGTAAAATTTAAGTGTGAATGTTGAAGCTTCGCAAGTCAATTTTGTATATTTAAGTGTCAATTTTAGAACATATAGCATAAAAAACATGTAGGGAATTCATGTCAACATTATTAACTATTATTATTTTTCTTGGACTATAGATGTGATCTTTATTCTGTATTTGGGAACGGTCTGATGGTCAATTTCCTAGCGCTCTGGCCTTTGGTACTACATGATTCAGATTTGAAACCTGGCGGTGGCATGGGTGTTTGTGAGTGGTTCAAAATCCACGTTAAACTGTAGGACCCTTCTAATTAGCCTAAAGTGTGCAAAAACAAACCCGTAGAGAGATAAATCAAACTCTATTTGTGTATATTATACTTTGTATGTTGGCAACGGATATAATAGTAATTGATGCGTCTTGTTGAAACTGCTTGTATTTAAAGATTATTATTAAACTGTTATTGTTAGAAAGTGCCTTAGCTTATATAATTAAGATGTTATTTATATAGATGTGAATAAATACACGGAAAGTTTAGTTTATTTCTATGATATTTAACTTAAAGGAGACAAATAAATATTTCGTTAGCCAAGATTTCTAGCAACATCTTATAAATAAGAAATACAGGGAGGTTAATGTATTCTATCAAATGTATAAGATAATCCATTTTTCTATTCGTATAAAAGAGAAAAATTTATTTTATTAAGGGAAATGGGAGGAAAATGACAGGAGATATAAACTAAGTACGAGAAACTGCTTTAATTAATAAGATATAATGCAGGAAGACAAGTAGTATTGCGAATTCTTGACAAAATTCCGTATTTCTGTTTTTTTTCCTCAGATCAAACGGAATTTCTGCTCTCTTTGATATATTAATAAACTCCTTTAGGATGTATTAATGAGTTTTGGGTGTTATGCTGAATTATCTTATGTTTAATTGATGGAAAGGATCTTTGCTTTCCATAAGTTGAAGAATTCTTCTGAAGATTTCATTTTCATATGCAACCATCATATTAATTAAGTAGATAAAATACTGAAAACAAATCTATTAATTTTTTTGTCATTTATTTCCTAGAAATTTAATAATTTATGAAGTAAAATCACATTTATAGAAATAATGTATATTTTGGTTTTTCGTAGATATTAATCTATTTCTATTTGATCAAAAAATTATTTTTATATACATGGGACTTGAAGTACTAGATTTCCTTTTTATCTACGCTACGTAAGTATAAGTCTACTTCCTTAAGCACTGTTTTTTCCACCCCAGCGAAATTCAAAACTGTTTATTGATTTTTTACCATGAAGGAATTCTTTAAATAAAGTATATTTCTTCGGGAAAGATACATTTATAAGTCCTCCCTAATTTTATATTTACAGTTTTATTATTAGTATTGGCAAGTCAAACAATTGAACTGTACTTGTCTCCTTATTTAATCAGTCAATTTTAATATGATTTTACCATTAAATATACCGGTAGTTAATATTATTAGTTGACTTACTTATTCTATAAAATAATGATTTTTATAATGGAATAAGTAACTCAACTAATAGTATTAGCTACCAGTATACTTAATGTTTAAACCTTATTAGGACTGATTAAATACAATTATAGAGTACAGTTCAATTGTTTGACTTGTTTTGAAATGAATGTTTAACGTTCGTAAATTTAACATTTAAGACGTTTAAAAACTAACTTGGAAAAGATATGGATAACTTAATAAAATATGTATAACACAACCCATAAATTTAAAACGATAAAGAATCATACAAGAATTTTTAACACTAATACAGGTGAAGTTATCTGTAATAGTAAAAATTTATTTAAATAATATAAAATTACAAAAATGAGTGTATGCTTATTAAGAAGTAAGCACCTGTTAAATATTTTTTATATTTTTTTTGAAGACATTTTAATATTCGATTCCAAGCTTGTGAAGAAAACATCAAGCCATTCTGGAGAACATTTTAATGAAAAAAAGTTTGTTCGTATTAAAGCATCAACATGGAAGTGAAATACAAGTTGATACAGTCGCTTTCGCTTTTTACCCAGCAGTAATAGCTATATATATATATATATATATATATATATATATTAATTGGTTTATTTTTTAAAAATTGGTCTTATAAATTCTATTATACAAACAGAAAATAAAAGGACATCAAATTATGTAGGCTATTGAAATGGTAGAATGATAACCGAATCTATTGTAAAAGGAAATGTACATCGTAAAGAAAGGCAATGTATATCGTAACAAAATAATCAACACACACGAATATGTATATACATATATATATATATATATATATAAATCTCTCTCTATATATATGTATACATATTTGCTTGTGTGTTTTTAATTAGTTAATTTTCGCTCAGTAACAATTTTTGAGAATTGAACTAACTTTGAAAAATAAAGACAGTCCATCAATTTAAAACGATAAAGAATCATTCACGATTTTTTAACACTTATGTAGGTGAAGTTATCTGTAATAGCAAGAGTTTATTTAAATAACATAAAATTACAAAAATGAGTATATGCTTATAAAAAATAAACACATGTTACAGATTTTAAAAGAAGATTAAAGACATCTTAATATTCAACTTTGTGCTTGTGAAAAAAATGTTAAGACATTCTGAAGAACATTTTACTGAAAAAAGTTTGTTCGCATTAATGCATCACCCTGAATAAATATCGCAATGCCTGTCGAGAATTCCAGTAATATCATCAATTCACCTAGCAATAATAGCTATATATACATAATATATTGTGTAATTTTACTGTGTTAATTGGTTTTATACATACAGAATTTAATAATTAATTGGTTTATTTTTTTTTAAATTGGTCTTATACATTCTGTTATACAAACCGAAAATAAAATGACATCAAATTATGTTATATATATAAAGACAGTCCATAAATTTAAAACGATAAAGAATCAAACAAGGTTTTTTTTAGCACTTATGCAGGTGAAGTTATCTATAATAGCGAGATATAATGATATAAAATTACAAATAAAGGGATATATGCTTATAAGAAATAAACTCATGTTAAAGATTTTTAAAAGAAGGTTAAAGACACTTTAATATTCAATTTCAAACTTGTGAAGAACCAAGGCATTCTGGAGAATATTTTACGGAAAAAAGTTTGTTCGTATTAATGCATCAACAGGGAAGTGAAATACAAGCTGTCATGTCACCCTGAATAAATATCGCCATGCTTGTCGAGAATGCCAGTCGCTTTCGCAGAAGTAATAGCATCAATTCACACGAAAGTAATTACCTTTCACGTGAAACCGCAGGAGTAGAAATCATTGCCTCTAACGTCAAACTGAACGTGTTGTTGGGGAAGGTCAAAGTATCTGGGAAATGAAATATCCCTGAGCTAAATTGTTCAAAGAGAGGTGTTGTTGAAAATTCCGTCTCTACAAGCGCAAGGACGTTAATTAATATAGAAAACGTGTCGAATTTTACATATCCTGTGGCTCCAGGATACACGCACATCTGCAGCCATCACTCTCTGACTCAGCAGGGAATATATATGTTGGTGCAAATGAGCGTGAGAGGTATAATGTGTCTTTGGGATAACTTAAGTCCTATTCAGCGAATTGTAGAATGGTAAATAATTCCTTGTTTGGTTTGGAGCGAATTGCAAAATGGTAAATGATTCTTTGTTTGGTTTGGAGCGAATTGCATAATGTTAAATAATTCTTTGTTTGATTTGGTTTGTTTGTTTGTTGCTCTACGGTCATTTTGTGCACACTTTGGGCTAATTAGAATGGGACCTACAGTATAACGTTAAACAATTCTTTGATATGT
Source organism: Caerostris darwini (assembly GCA_021605075.1). Taxonomy (NCBI): domain Eukaryota; kingdom Metazoa; phylum Arthropoda; class Arachnida; order Araneae; family Araneidae; genus Caerostris; species Caerostris darwini. Next base: position 370,077 of record BPLQ01003786.1, on the reverse strand, counting down.
CTTATTTTACAATGTTCGATTGGATATTTGTAATTAAATATTATTTTCCAGGTAATATAATGTGCCCTTGTTTAACATTCAAATGTATCTGATTTCCTATGACATTAAATGTTTTTTATTGTTTCAGTTGATAATATTTATTAAGTAAAAAAGTAATTTAAGAAGTTTAGTATAATTAGGTTATTCTTGGATAACAAGTTAATTTTTTTTAATATTCATGATTACCCCATAACCATTCAATAATAGAACAACAAAAATTTGAAGTCTTTCTATATAAACTAAACTTCGTTTAGCTAACTGAAAATTTTTAATAACATATATTCTTCTAATTAACATCTAAAATAAATTATATATTGCGTAATTTTACATGATGTGTTAATTGGTTTTATGGATTATATTATACAAACAGAAAATAAAATGACATCAAATTGTGTAAGCTATTGCAATGAATACAATGATAACCGAATCTATTGTAAAAGGAATAAATATTTAGAGCACGAATTATATTTCATTTTTTTGAGGGGGGAATAAGGGTATGTCTCATTTACTACTTGTGCATCCCCTGTACTGCCGGAAGACGGGTGATGAGGGAAGAACAGTGCCAACCGGAAGAACTTTGTAATTGTAACTGCCTACAATTGTGTGTAATAGGGAAAAAAATCTGGCAAACACTTACTATCGATGGGAAACTCCTTTTTACTCATACTGCCACAATCGTCATCGAATATGCTTGTTTCTGAAAGCAGTGATTACAACAATGTCACCAGTGGATTTAAACCTAAGTCATTCTGAACGCTAAGTGCGTATGCTGCCACTCGGCCACGAGTGAGGCTGCATTCCACATCAAACTCTACAATTTTACTTTGAACAGTTCACGAATATTTGATAATATAATAAAAATAACTTTAAATTTGAAATATACGATTGTAAGAACCAGTTTGCTAATCTTAAATCACTTGATTAAAGGATTTTAAGTTCTACATTAATTTTTTGCATATCTCAGTAAATTAGATGGAAATAATTTGAAAAATGGCATCAAAATACTTATTTGAGATAAATATGTAATGAATAAACTACTGTCATACAAATACTATACCATTTAAATTTATTTATTTATTTGCTTAGGGAAATATTCCCAGTTTTAATTTCACAAATATTTTCTAAAATCTTAATAATTGATTCTTCTTTATTTAGCTCAAGTAATAAAGCAGTAGTCTTTCCCTGTCGGAATTAATGTCTTACTGCCACAGAAATTGACACTTTAACCTTCTTCCAATTGTACAAATACCTTTTGAAAGTCACAGACAAGAAGTCAGGCTAACGTATATAAACGTTTATCAATAAATCAGTAGATGCCTCTTTTCGAGACAAGTTAAAGATTTAAGCAGAAGAAACTACAAAACTGTTAGAAGTTTCCGAAGTAGAATAAAATTGATCGAGTTACATTGAAAGTCAATGGAACGTTCTAAATGTGAAGAATTTATACCTGACACTGGAATGTATTGTGGAATCGAATATTTATAGTAAGTATGGCATTTTAAAGGGTCAGAAGACTGGAAAGTACTGGAGGGTACTGGAAAGTTGATGCATCAAGTTTGGTTTGAAGAATTTGTGAAAAATAGCTGTAATGTCATTTGGTAAGATTGCTCATTACATCAGTGATTTGATGGCTTCAAATTTATGAGTTGATTGTTGCATAAAATTTTAATTCTAGTAAAGGTATGAGTCTTAGTAGAATATTATTCTCATAATAAATGCCAATGCATAAATTTTCCAATAATTAGGAATTTAAAACTGATAATTTTTGACAAAAAGTCAAAAGGTTGTTAGTTAATCATGGTTGAGTCATTGAAAAACAACATGTTACATAATGTACGGCAAGTTTAATAGTTATTTAATGTATTTAAATAAACTATAACCACCTAAGTTTAAAATACTTTTAAAAGTTGAATTCAAAGGAACTGGTAGATTAATAGCAAGGAAAGTTTCTTAACATGTACAAGATGATTCATAAAAACCTCCTGAATAGTTATTTTTTCCAGCAAATGAACTATTGAACATGTTTTAGTCAGTTTTAGATGAAATGCTGGATAAATACTTAATAGTTAATTATATTTTAAATTTTTTGCAAATTTCATAGAAATAAAGATGATTTCGGGGTCTGATGGCCAAGTGACTAGAGCTCTGGCTCTCGGTGATAGGCCCGAACTGCCCCAACGGCATCACTGCTAGCTATCCAACATGCTATATTTTCTCACATACCACTTGAGGTACCTTACAATTCTCATAATAAATATCAGGGTCCTTAGCTCAAATAGGCTTACGATCACCGTGGCATTTAAGATGCGTGTATTTAACTCCCTAATAAAGAAAAAGCTATCTGGAGAGTGGCTTGCCAAACCACGATTTCCAGCAGACCTATACCACATAGTGTTCAGTGATAAATCACGCTTAAGTCTTGTAGTAAATGAATATTGAATCATTTGCTATAAGAGATTCCAGAGACGTTCCAAATGTGTGGAGTTGCCATTGCCAGGGGTTCCAATAAGACTTTGTTTTAAAAGGACACATAGCCCTTAGTGTGATAGTGTGGAGCATTCTATCTTACGGCAGTAGGTAATCCCTATACACCCAACATATATCTTGAACAGCTCAGGATGCTGATGTCTGAATTACTCTTCCTTCTACCTCATTCTGGGGTCATTTTACAATAAAATGCAAGCATCCAAACGGTTATCATATATCTGGACTATTCCTGTACCGTTTTTTATATATGAACTACTTCCGGACGATTTCCTTACTACTAAGTGTGGGTTCATCAATTACAGATTTGAACATTCAATATGCAACTGCTAAGAATTGATGAGTCCTTCTGCCTTGAGTCATTACTAATTTCCCTGTCTCTGTCACTTATCATTACCGTTTTACAAATATTCAATTTCAATGACAATAGTAACTTTCTTCACTATACGTCTTTTGTTTTGCCTAAGATTGTACTTTAATTTTGAGAATTATTAACATCTAAATAAAATTATAATATGAAATCCATTTATGGTTCTATTCAGGGGTCTTTATAAAAAACTTAAGCAACTGTAAGATTTTTACCTATTCTGTATTTCTAATACATGTAATTTTATATGTATTTCTAAATAAATATTTCTGTAATTTATGTTGCAATTTGGAATAAAAATGATTGCTACCAATAGTCCTATTTGGTTTCGTCGAAAGTTAACTTTTATGAATATAAATATAAATGTCTTGTACTAATGCAGAAATTAAATCCCCACGACTTTCTAATTCATTAAGATGGTAAGAAAAGATTTTTCAATGAAAAAGAAGCACGCAAACTAGTTTAAATTTCCATTAGATCATTTTCAACACATAATTAACATTTCCATTAAAGCCATTAAATAGATGATCGCGTTATGTTTTAAGTTTTTTTTATGCTTGATAATGGAACTGTTCTGTGTCGAGAGCATTAGGAAAAATGATGAATTTAACTGTAAGTAATTTTCCTCGGCTAATTAACTCGATATTTCTGCTATTAAAAAGATTAAAATGACTTCTCCATTCAAAAATCCTTTCTTCTGCTTAATAAGTTTTCCGACTTTAAACACGTCGTTGTATATTCATTGGGTTTAAAAGGAAACGAACAGAATTAACTTAGTTTGTTATTCACAAGACTTTAAACTAAGAAAATAAATACTTCTTTTTTAAGGAACAAAGTGAATAGTTGATAAATATACTGCAGAATTTTATTTGTTTAAAGTTTTTAACCATACCCTATTCGAGGCATAAGATTAATGTTTGCAAGAGGTATTGATGCAAGAGATTTGATGAAAGATGTATTGATGCAAGAAACTTTATGCATGGTTTGGTTTGTCGCTCTACTGTCATCTTGTACACACTTTAGGCTAAACAGACCGGGACCTACGGTTTAAAGTGGATTCCGAACCACTGCAAACATCCATGGCACCGCCGGGACTCGAACCCGAAACCTGTGGTACCGAGCGCCAGAGCGCTAGCCACTCGGTCATTCAGGCCCGATAGACTTGATGTAAGAGGTATCGATGCAAGAGACTTGATGTAAGAGGTATTGATGCAAGAGACTTGATTCCATTGAAAACGAACCTTGCAGTCATTGATTTGAGAAACAATTTGATTCATCTCGACAACCAGATGTCTGGGTGGGGTTTCGTGTTTATCTTCAATGTGACACTCAGTTGCAAGCTAGACAACCACGAAACAAACCTAAAAGTAATTGCTCAATCTTTATTCGTATTGGAACCTTTATTCTTATTGTTACATCCTGGGTAACGCTTAATATACTATAATTATGTAGTATTAGTGGCGAATGACCTAATAATCAAGTACAGGGCATTGGCAAAAATGCTTGTGAGCTAAAGCTTCTATGAAGAAGGAAATATTTCTTCAAGCATCTAATAATGCTAAACAGTAATATTTTATTATACTGTATGCACACAAATTAATTACTGAAATTATAATGCTATATATGCTTTATTAATGCTATAAATAATAAGCTTTATTATTTATAGCATTATTTATTATTGCTATATTATATATACTTATAGCACTATATTATATTATGCTTATAGCAGCTTATTTATTATTGCTATAAATTGTCTGATTTATTAATGCTATTAATTATATTATTAATGTTATAAATTATATTCTTTATTACTGCTATATATTATATGCTTTATTAATGCTATAAATTATGTGCTTTTTAATGCTATAAATTATATGTTTTATTAAGGCTATAAATTATATGCTTTATTAAATGCTATAAATTATATGCTTTATTAAATGCTATAAATTATATGCTTTATCAAATGCTATAAATTATATGCTTTATTAATGCTATAATAAAATATAATATAAGTCCTAAAAATAGGAAGTGTGAAAATCTTGTCTAATATTGTTTAATTTTAGCTCAAATTATTATCGAAGGTATCTTTACAGTACAGAAATTTCAAGATTAATGAAAATTAAGTTTTAACTCAAATCAAAGGGAATATATTTTTTAGTATTAATAAAAATAACTAACTGTTCATTCAAAGTTTAAGCAATGCTGGAATTACTCATTATGAGGTTTAAAAAACTTTTAGGATCTTTTTATGAAATATAAAAAAGAAAAAAAATTCTTTACAAAGTTAACTGCTCAAAATAGTCCATTAGAACAAAGAAACTATAAGTGAATTACACATGAGAAAGTTAACTAGAATTAGATTTCTGAAAATCAATAATAGAAAAGGAATTAAGTACATCACAGAATTCTATTTAGTTCTTATTTTAGAAAAAAAAAAGGAAGTTAGAATAACTTTTCAAAAATAAATGAAATGTGTGAATGAGGGCTATTCCTTTTTTATATAAGTCGGTAATAATCTGTCATTAGCAAAATTGGATATTCAATATTGATATCTTAGGAATATTGGCTATTCGATATTGATATATTAGCAATATTGGCTATTCAATATTGATATCATAGCAATATTGGCTTTTCAAAATCTGTTGAATTGATTATTCCAGAGATGCATTTAACATTATCATTTAAAACTATTTTAATAATTAAGTACTTGGGATTTAAAATTTGGGATTTAAATAAATTTAATATACTGAATTGCATTTCTTAAAAGGCTTAAATTTATATACAACAATATTAATATATGAATAATTAAAAAATGAAACAAGAAGATTAAGGACTGGCCGATAGCTAACAAAAGAGGTTCGAAACCCAATATGCAAAGCCAAACTGATAACTTTTGTGTCTATATGGGGATGGAACGATATATCCGTTGGGTGAAAGGTTCTCCACTATTTTCTGGAGGAGGAAGGAGTGAGGGTGCTATAATATTCTTCGCTAGAGTACCCTTGGAGATAAGCGTTGAAAATTGTCATACGTTTCTATACAGTGTTGTTACCAAAATGTTGATAGTGTAAAATTCCCCTTGAATAACGGTGAATCTGCTACATCTCTGCATTTATAGTGACTGATGACTTTTAAGGTCAAATTGCAAGGCATCCGGAAACAAAAACAATAAGCAAATTATGATTTTAGCATATACATTTACCTTGAATCCAACGTGAAAACGCATCTTTAAAGAATATAAAAAGAAAATGATAATATAATTAATAATTACTGTAATAATAATTAAATAATAAAAAATAATAATTCATAAATAACAAAATAATAATATATAATTAATAAAAATATTAATGCATAAATAATAAAGGAATATAAAAAGAAAGGTTTTATAATTATTATCTGAAATTTGAGTTTATTTAAATTTTAAATTTGTTTTTAATACAATAACAATTTTGAAATCTTAAATAATTTGTAAAGTATTGCAGAATAAAAAAATGATTACCATTCTTACCAACAAATTAAATTTCCAAAGAAACTAACTTTTTATATGAAATTAAGGCAATTGATTATTATAGTTTATATGAAATAATTTAAAAGAAATACATTTTTTATCTCTTGCTCTTTTCAAACGTGAAAAGCATCCCTTTTTTAGAATGATTTTAGAAAACTTACAATAAGTATAAAAATATCAAAAACTTAATAATTATCATAAAATGTATGCTAATTCTCTCATTAGTTGTAAATTAAACATAGTTATCCTATTTTTAAAAATTTGTTATTTCCAATCATTTCAAAAGTTTAAGAATAAAAATGTTAGATATTCTTAAAATAATATTTTAAATGTTTGTCATCTTTAATCGTAAAACTTGAGAACTTTTGAACTTCATTTTGCTTAATAAGCTCGCTGAAGAGCGAAGCGGGTTATTGAACTTATAAGTTACCATCCAGTTCATTGTGTAGCGAAATCCTGATGGCGAAGCTAAAATGAGAACACAAATCTTTCCGAAGGAAGCATCAAGTAGTAAAACAGTCCCCATTCAGCTGTTTTCAGGATGTTTGAAGGGTATAAATTAATTACAAGCTGCTGACTCAGTGTAAGTCCAGGATAGTGCTCTTTGCAGTAAGAAGTCCTCTAAATTAAAAGGACGAAAGGAGGCAGCACATGTTTTTATAGCGTGTATCACATAAAATTGTTTATTTATATGTATGTATGTTGAACTATAACTTCAAAATTATAGCTTTTAGAAGTTTAGTTTTTGCCTTTGAATATATTATTTCATTCCAAAAATGTGTAGCCAAAAATTGCGATTTTTTTAAAATTAATTATTTAAATAGAAACTAAATTTTTATAGCCATCAGATTTTATTACTAATAGATGGCGCCACCTTTAAAAATTCACTGGCGCCATAATTTTAAATATTAAAATTCCAAATTAAATATAAATATCAAATATTCTATAATAAAGAAACCAGTACACGAATTAAATGACGTGGATGATGAAAAAGAGACTACGTCGTAAGGATCTAAATACAAATGTCATTTTCAATCTCTCTATACATAATTGGGTTTAATTATGTGAGTGCGTGTTCAGCATAACTTAAAAGCTACAACTGTTGGGTTACAAGTATAGGTTTTTCTTCGAATCTATTGTTATTTTTTTCGTCTGATTCGTAGCCAAAATTACGAAAAGGCTTGTTTTATCTTTTTTATTTAAGCAAAAACTTTATTTTTTTATTACTCTCATATTTTAATGTCACCAGAGGACACCAGCATTAAAAATTGACTGGTGCCATAATTTTAAATTTTAAAATTCCAAATTAAATATAAATATCTTATATTCTATAACGATGACAACAGTACACGAATTAAATCAAGTGGATGATGAGAAAACAAAGAAACCCCGCGGAAAAAGATATTTAGATATAAATAACATTTTCAATCTCTCTATACATAAATGGGTTTAAGTATGCGTTCGTGTTTCAGCATAACTTAAAAGCTACAACACATAAAAGTTTAGTTTTTTCTCCGAATTTATTGTTATTATTATATTTTTGTGGCTGATTCGAAGCCAAAATTGCGAAAAGGTTTTTTTTAAATTTAAGTAAAAACTTTTTTTTATTACCATCAGATTGCCATTTCACCAGATGACGCCAGCATTAAAAACTGATTGGAGCCATAATTTTAAATAATAAAATTCCAAATTAAATATAAATATCAAATAATCTAAAAGAATCAAACCAGTACACGGATTAAATCAAGTGGATGATGAGCAATAAAAGAGACCATGCCAAGAAAGAAATCTAGATATAAATATAATTTTCATTCACTCTATACATAAATGAGTTTATCTATGTGTGCAAGTTCCAGCATAACTTAAAAGCTACAAGACTTAAAAGTACAGTTTTGCTCCGAATTTATTGGATTTTTTTCCTGATTTGCAGCCAAAATTACGAAAAGGTGTTTTTTTTCTTTTATTTTAGCAAAAACTTTATTTTTTTTATTACCATCAGATTTTCATGTCAACAGGTGAAGCCAGCTTTAAAAATTGACTGCCACCATTATTTAGAATTTTGTAAAGGGATAAGATAGAAAATTTACAGGATAAGTTTCCAATTTATTTTCCAAACTAATATTATTATATGTTGTTGTTTCTTATCCCACTGGGCTGGCCAAGCCCACAAGCCCATATGGACTCATGATTGAAGGGGAAGGAAGCAGCTTCTGTTGTGATGGAGCACCCATAGGTAGAAGCCTGACTTTTGCTCCGTGACGCTCTTACAGTCATAGAAGACCGGGACCTACGGCTTAAAGTGGATTCCGAACCACTACAAACATCCATGGCACCGCCGGGATTCGAACCCGAAACCTGTGGCACCGAGCGCCAGAGTGCTAGACACTCGGCCATTCAGGTCCCAAATTTGCCAACGGCACGCAGTGTTCCCAGGTGGTCACCCACCCAAGTACTGACCGCGCCCAATGATGCTTAACTTCGGTGATCTAACGAGAACCGGTATATTCAGCATGGTACGGCCGTTGGCATATTATTATATTCTTAAAAAAATACTAACAGACTAAAGAAAAAAAAAGACAATTCTTTAGAATTCTTGGATACAAATGATTTTGTTTTATTTAGTCAGTTTATATTAATTAGTTAAGAAGAGTTATTTAAAGTTTCAAATCATTAATTCTTCACAGATATATTTTCTTAATAAAATGTACTAAAATAAAAATAAAAAACAGACTAAAGAAAAAAAAGACAATTCTTTAGAATTCTTGGATAAAAATGATTTTGTTTATTTAGTCAGTTTATATTAGTTAAGAAGAGTTATTTAAAGTTTCAAATCGTTAATTCTTCAAAGATAGTTTTTTCTTAATAAAATGTACTAAAATAAAAAAAAAACAGACTAAAGAAAAAAAAGACAATTCTTTAGAATTCTTGGATAAAAATGATTTTGTTTATTTAGTCAGTTTATATTAGTTAAGAAGAGTTATTTAAAGTTTCAAATCGTTAATTCTTCAAAGATAGTTTTTTCTTAATAAAATGTACTAAAATAAAAAAAAAAAAACAGACTAAAGAAAAAAAAGACAATTCTTTAGAATTCTTGGATAAAAATGATTTTGTTTATTTAGTCAGTTTATATTAGTTAAGAAGAGTTATTTAAAGTTTCAAATCGTTAATTCTTCACAGATATATTTTCTTAATAAAATGTACTAAAATAAAAAAAAAACAGACTAAAGAAAAAAAAAAAAAAGACAATTCTTTAGAATTCTTGGATAAAAATGATTTTGTTTATTTAGTCAGTTTATATTAGTTAAGAAGAGTTATTTAAAGTTTCAAATCGTTAATTCTTGACAGATATATTTTCTTAATAAAATGTACTAAAAAAAAAAAAAAGAAAACAGGCTAAAGAAAAAAAAGACAATTCTTTAGAATTCTTGGATAAAAATGATTTCGTTTATATTAGTTAAGAAGAGTTATTTAAAGTTTCAAATCGTTAATTCTTCACAGATATATTTTCTTAATAAAATGTACTAAAATAAAAAATAAAAAGAAAATTATTTTCTATAATCGGGCAATATCGTGTCAGACCTGCTATTAGCTTATAAAAGTGAAATTGCTATCTATTATAAAATAAATAAAGTACCGGAGTGATTTTGTAGATAATAGCATTGGGTTTCCGTGCCAAAAGAGCTTGGCTGAAAATTCTATAAGAAATGCCGAACCAAAAGATGTCGGAGATGAGCATGATAAATCTGTTAACCTGAATGTTCATCCATTAGCCTCGAATTGAGGAATGATAGTACAAATCCCTTCCCAGAAGCCCTCCTTCGGTTTGTTACTTCAAAATTAGAGTTACACAATGTAAGTGCAAGTTCGCAAACCTTCCTTTCCCTGGATAACGTTGACTCTGCTACATTCACTTCAAGAGGTGAACGACTTACGTCCCCCCCCCGACGTTACTTAGTGCCCGCCATTAAAACAATATAAAATGAGTAAAATGTTATTAAAAAAATCCGTTGTTAAAACGGCCACTTTATTGTTTGCTTCAGAATAAATTCATCGCTAAAACTGGTTTTCTTATGATGAATTTTTTTTTTTGATGAATTGATGAATTTTGAGGAAGGAAAAAATTGATTTTAAATAAAAATAAAATTTAAAACACATACACAAAATGAATGAATTTTGATTACTTTTCGTTTTAAATCTGAAGATTCTTACAAACAATCCATCCATTTATCAAATATTCAGAAATAAAAATATTTCCACTACAATAACTTCCCATTTAAGTAATAATTCAAGTCATTTCTTCCCTACGAGTTTCATCATCAATTAATGAGATAATATAAATTGTGTATTTTATTATTAATGTATTCCATTCTAGATTTATCAAATAAGAAAAAATATAAATTACGCATTTTTGAATATTTATTCATTAATAATAAAATATCAATTTTGTTAGAATATAATAAAGAGAAAATTTAAAACTGTTCTTTAAAATTATTATCAGCAATATTTTAATATATTTTAAGTAAATTTAGAAGAACATTTAAGTCCCTATTTACTGTCAAGTACTGTAATAAAATTAATTTATATTTCTCAAAAACAAACATTGAGATTTCTTCAACGGCGAACGTGGAAAAAAAGGAAATTGTGAGTAATTTTTTTTTTATTTGAAGATTAAAAAAAAGCTTCACTGTTTCACTGTTTTTATAAAAAGTAATTGATAATAAAATAGTCATAACTTATAATGCAAATTCAAAGAGAAGATTTCTAATTTCTGTATAATTTTGGAGGGTAGTGTACCTTATGCAATTAAAGAACTGAAATATTTATAGCCTGGCAGTTTGGATAAAAAAAAGTTTTCTATTTTTCTTCATAAAACTGCTAACAGAATGATAAAGAACATTTGCACCAAGTCTATTTACACGTTTAATGAAAATTTTTTTGTATTAAAATAATTAATATTTCTTTTAATTTAACTTTTTTTTAATTATCTAAAGTCATTATTTTGTGGAAAAAACATTTGTTGGTGTAATTTTTTTTCAATACGATTAGTAATGCTTTACGAATAATTTACGTACAATGATTTACGAATTTTATGTTGAGAGCTTGTAAAATATTTTCGTCTATTAATAGATAATTAAAAGACGACATTAAGAATTTATAATAAAAAAAAATTGAATTTTTTTTCACAGTTGGCAGTTATTAATATTATAAGTGCTAGACTTGTTCATGGCCCAATGGTGAAGCTTGCAACTAGCTTGCAAAAGGATTCTGGTTCGAACCAATTGAGGTGGCCGTTACAATTTTCAAAAACAGGGTGACTCGATGGCGATTTTGAAAATGTGTGTAAAACATATCTCTTAGATCGTCAAACTGCTTGCTGGAAAGTTTTCATTTTTTATCCCATACGACAAGCAAATGCGGTTTGATTTTATTTATCACTCTACGGCTATTTTGTTCACACTTTAGGTTAATTAGACTGCGACATGTAGTTTAACTTAGATTCCCAACCACTAAAAAACATCACGCCACCACCAGTTTTCGAACCTGAAAACTGTGGTACTACTGCCCAGAGCGCTGGCTAATTGGCCATCAGCAATTGCGGGTAAGTTACCTCTAAAGGTACTCAGGAAAGACAATGTCCTCCGCTCATTGCCCTGAAGGTAGGTTGTTCTTCACACACACACACATATGTGTATAGAATTCAATTCAACAACAATAAGCAATTCTATATCTTTATAGTTAAACTGTTAACTGTGTAATTAAATTTCTCTCATACTTTTAGTGAAAAAAAATAGCTTTTACTAAAGTATTTTGTACTTTAATTCATAATTTAATTACTAAATGATAATGTCATTTGCAATGAAATAGTAATTTTAATTTATGCTAGTTACAACATGATTAAAGCATTTTCCTACAACAAAAGTGATAAAATATTCAAAAGAAAAAAAAAATCTGATCCTTGATACATAATAAAAACATAAAATGATAATGCACCAAAATAAACAGATAAACTTTCTGACGAAGTGCCAAGAGCTACTGGCTAATAATCTGCGTTCCAACATTTTGAAAACTGAAATATATTTATATCACGCGATGCCAAACAGAGCAAATGAGAGAATGATACTCAACACTAAGAGTTTAAACAAATGTATTCTTTCAAATAAATGAGACCAATTTCTGTTTCAAAATAACTGGAGTTAGTCATTAAACATTTTTGGATAAACTATATGGCTGCATAGCAACCGAATGAGTCATTTATCCCGAAAAATTGCAAATAAATAATGAAAAGTTGTGACTGCATCTAGAGTTGGAACTTTGATGGCATAATTTTTAAGCATTTTTGTTTAATTATCTCTTATATGGGGAAATTCAGAAATGTGAATAATACAATTATTACATAAACAGTGTCTAAAAGAGAGAAAATGCAAATAGTTGAAAAAGGAAACTCATAACATAATTTAGCTTTTTCTTTTAATAGAAACTAAAGTAATTATTTCTATACTTATTATTTTAAGAAACAAAATGTATAAAAAATAGATTTTAACTTATATATCAAATGTAAGAGTAAGGAAATCTAACATTACCTAGCAACGTGAGAAAAATAGTATTTTGTAACCATGCTACCTCCTGCATACTGGCAAGAGTGTGGCCCCCTGCGGCATTCAGATGAAATGGTCAATAGACCTCGAGACTCTCCCTCTAGAGGAAGTATAGCGCACCTACGTACTTGTGTTGAGAAACGTTTGGTTTACAGTCTCTCACCCCGAGAATAAATGTATTTAGCACAATCGTGTGTATTAGTTAGCCTACAGACTCTCACCCGCAGAGGAAGTATATTTCGCACATTCCAAACGTACCTGAATATCGGGGTTTCGGCTTAGAAGTGGAATCCTTCCACGAATCTATAATTATATGTCTTTAAACGTGTTAAATATTGTTTGTCGTTAATTTTATGTGTGTGGTGTTTGTGCATGTGCAAATACGGTTGTGAGTTCCCGAACTTTTGCCTCAAGTATCTTACCCCACCCACACCCAGTTAGAATCTCGCTTCCCAATCTGCACACAACAATTTTAAAATAATTTTTTTATAAAATTGGTGTTTCCAATCTTTGAAGAATATATTCCAGAAGTTTTTAAGTTTTACTCATTTTCCTTAATTATACATAAATTAAGGATTAGACCATTAAGAAAATAATGATAATAGCTAAAGCTACTGAAACTATTTCGTCAAGAATAATTGTTCCAAGAAAAAAATATAAGAAAATATAGCAATGCATCAAATTATTATGTTGTATTCAAATATCACGGACTTGACTTTTAAGTTATTAGTCCCTAGAACGGTAGATATGTAGCATATTAAATATTACTCAGGTTGCATCACAAGGGAACTAATATACTGCCCCTAAATTGTGTGATAGCACTACCACGGTGACATATGGGGCTCACAGTTTCCACCCTTCACCGTAATCCGTTTGAGGGAATTTCCGGCTAACAGATTTATGTTGACGAGATCAGAGAATATTCGGCGTGTCCATGTTTGTAGGGTTTTGAAATAACCTCTCTCAAACTCGAAACTTCAAAGCTCTATCTTCGAGGTCGTTTCAAAACTTTCATCAAATTATAAATGTATTGAAATATATTTAAAATTTAAATACATTTCAAATAAATGGTAAACAGTATGGGCGAAAAAATAAATTTTTAAATAAAATAAAATAAAATAAAATTTTTAAACAAATAAAAATAAAATAAATAAATAAAATTAAATAAAAAAAAATTTTTATTAAAAATTTTAGTAAAAATAAAAAAAAAAAATATAAAAAAAATTAAAAAATTTTTTTTTTCACATAGATGTAGAATAAAGTGATAGTTACAGACAAAACTTAATATTCAATTAACAAAACTCCTAATTGAATTAATTTATTTTTAATAACCTATTCTAAACGATTCAATATCATAGCATATGCAATAAAGTTTCAAAACAGCCTTTAAAAAGAATTCATGCTTTCATTGTTTATATGCGATAATATTATAATAATATAATATATAATATTATATACGTTTATCATATATAATATATTAATGTAATATTTGACAATGATCTAAATAATTGAATGTGGTTCATTAAACATTATTTCATGTATAAACAAAATTATGTATAATATATTCGTACATATTAATAAGACTACAATTACTTCATAGATTTCCAAATATCTCAGTGAAATTCTAAACTTGGTTCAAAATATTATTTAGAAAATATAATAATCCCAACAATAAAAAAAGTTTGAATAATTCGGTACACATAGCATTATGTCAACTCTGTATATATTTAACTGTGCGCCGTTAATTGTAAAAGTTTTCCGATGCTAAATTTATTAAAGCAAATAAGCATTATTACGATAAATCTAATATTAAATTCGTATGTTTACTTATTATGATTCCAATAATTCATGTATTTATTATTTTTGCCTGATTTAATATATAATTCTATTTTTTTATATTTTTTGGTTGTTATAAAAATAAAATTATTGTAATTACCAATCATTACCGGTAATTATAATAAAAAGTTTACACATTGTTTAAAGCGTCTCTTTATATTAATAAAGCAGGTGATCAAAGTAAAGTTTTATAATTTGTGATAATTGCATTAATTTATAAGATTATTAAGAGTCAAGGAATTTTTACGAGTATTACATTGCGAAAAATATCGTGATTAATTTTATGTAACGATATTTTTAATAATATATTTGATTACATAACAGTATTTTAGATATTTAACTGGAAATGAGGTTTCGTAAAACTTGAAAAAAACTACTTTTAAGTGCGGTTAAACGAGACAATTATTTATTTAAATAATTTACAGTACCAGCCTTTAATTATAATTAATTGAATATAACCTTAATTCAAAATATGCCTATATAAATTAGTTAATGAAACTCTCCGTAAATGTTAAATAATCATTGTACATTTTATACTAAATTCATTGTAAAATCGATGCTTCAAATTAATGTATACTATATAATATAGTTTAAAAACAATTAATATTTGTATTATCATTAAACCATGAACAACCCTCATATTAATTTATAATGCATGGAATTATTAAGATTAAAATGAAACCTTATCTTTCATATATGATGATTTTCTGAAGTAGACGACATCTTAATTATCTCAAATTTAATGTATTAATTACAATCTTAATTGCGATCAGTGAGTTATATTTTTTGCTATTTAATATATATAGAGGGTTTTATATTATTATCATACTTTTACATATAAAAATACATAAACTTTCAGGAGAAACTCTTCTTATTTGCGTCTTATATTGCAATTCCATGTGAGAGATTGGAGACAATTTCAATCCGACCGTCCATGAAACACTCTCTGTCACAATTCTCATTTAGTCTATTGTATTTTATTATTATCACAATTCTCATTTAGTCTATTGTATTTTATTATGGTCACTCTCATTTATTCTATTGTGTTTGATTATTGTCACAATTCTCATTTAGTCTATTGTATTTTATTATTGTCATAATTTTCATTTAGTCTATTGTATTTTATTATTGTCACAATTCTCATTTAGTCTATTTGAATATTGCCACAATTCTCATTTAATTTAATGTATTCTATTATTGTCACAATTCTCATTTAGTCTATTGTATTATATTTGCAAAATTCTAATGTTTATTGTATTTTATTATTGTTACAATTGTCATTTATTCTATTGTATTTTATTATTGTCACAATTCTCATTTATATTTTATTTTATTATTGTCACAATTTTCATTTAGTCTATTGTATTTTATTATTGCCACAACTATCATTTAGTCTATTCTATTTTATTATTGTCACTATCCTCATTCAGTATATTCTATTTTATTGTCACTATCCTCCTTCAGTCTATTCTATTTTATTATAGTCACAATTCTTATTTATACTATTGTATTTTATTATTGCCGCAATTCTCATTCAGTTTATTGTATTCTATTATTGTCACAATTCTCATTCAGTTTATTGTATTCTATTATTATAGCAATTCTCATTCAGTCAATTTCATTTTATTATTGTCACAATTGTCACTAAGTCTGTTGTATTCTATTATTGTCACAATTCTCATTTAGTCTATTGTATTCTCTTAATATTTATTATCAAATGTCTTGAACAGAAATTGAACTTATGGTGTCTTACACGTTAGTTCGAGGAAAATCGCAAGTGAGGGAGAAGAATATACAATGCAAAAGTTGAGTAAGGCGAAAGAAGAAAAATAGTTTGTTAAAGAAATAATAACTCATATTTATTTAACAAATGAACAATAATTAAAAAATCAACTTGATATAACAAAACCAATATCATATTTTAAAAGTTCGCCCTAACTTTCTCGTAAATTTGACGTTAAATTAAAAATTGTCCAGTTCATTACAAATGATCTTGGAAGGGACGTATTTTTCCTCCATCAAAACATGGCAAATAACAAACGAAATAGTATTACTAGTCTTCTTTTCTAAAATCATTTCTGAAAATACTTACGCCAACCATTAGGACTGGCTTGAAAGGAAGATAAATTTTTGAAATGGGACCAAAAGCTTTAATAAATGGCTTCTGTCATTTGTAATGTTTACGTGTGCCTAATATATTCTCTAAATTGATTCAATCTTTTATAAGTATATTTAAGTTTCCATTTTTAAAACAGAGCAAAAAGCAGCTGAAATTTCTTCGAAAAGACAAGAATTATTTATTTAACATAAAATTAATTATTCTACTGAATATTTAAGTTTAACTATATTTATTATTGTAGGTCCCTGTCTAATTAGACTAAAATGTGCACAAAATGACAGTAGAGGGACAAACTAAACTAAACTAACTATATTTATATCTCCTGTAAGGGTAAAATTACAAATAAAAATAACTAGCATAAAAATAGAGAAAATGTTTAACATGTTGATCGTACTGCTAAAATACACTTATGTTATTTGCAAATTCAGAAAGATTTATCTTACATGCTTCTTTTCATATGCTACTTATACAAAAAATAAAATGTCTGGTAAATTCAAATAAAACTTTTCTTCTTTAAGAAAAATAATTTATTTTTAAAACATTAATACTTTTATTTTTACCAATATTCAATAATATTAACTCATTAATAGTAGTTTATCATAATATTTTTATACATTTTTTTGGAAAAGCCCTATTATTTGTTGAACAGAATAGATTTTGAAAATTTTAAGCTAAAGAGTTTATGTAATTTGAGTTGAAAAATGTCTCTTTAATATTGAAGGTAAACTAAAACAAATATCAACCTTTATCTATATTAATGCTTCAAGTAATTTTAAGAAAATGGAGATAATTTGGTTAGTATACCTTTGGTATACAGACCAAATATAATTCGGTTAGTTCGTAACTATTATTTAAAATGCAAAAAAAATCTATTACTAACATTATAATTATAATAATTATTGTAAATTACGAATATAGTAAATATAATTTAATGAAAAACATATAATATGTAAAAATAAAAATTATATTTATTCCTCAAGTAAATTTTTTTTCATAAAATTGGAATTTGATTTTTAAGTTTACCAAATATTATATTATTTGATAATTTTATTCTTTTTAACAATTACTATGAAAATTTTTCAGTAACATTTTCTGTGTCTAAAACTCAAATGTGTTGCAATTAAATACAATGCATATTTAGAGAAGAATGAAATACAATGCATATGAGTTTATCAAGTGTTCCACATTCCAACGGTTTTTATGACTCTAAGTTAAGTTTCTAATGAGTTCAGTTAATTTTTATCATGGCGAAATTTCTATGTAAATGATGATATTATAAAAAATATGTCCTCACTGATATATTATAAGTGTTGTGTTACTTTATAACAGGATCAAATAATATTAACCTTTTCCTGTTGTATGTAAATTTATATAAAAAAGAATTTATTCAGTCTTAAAATTAAATTATCAAATTTTCTGTGTACTATTTGTTCAGAGATGTAGCAAAAAAAATGTAGAATAAAGTTTTTCAGAAATGAAGTTTTTCTGCTGAGTTTAATTAAAAGCAACATTTGCATGGCAGGGGAGACGAGGAAAAAACTAAAAACCTTTTTTAAAAAATTTAAAAGCTCCAGCGAATAAGAATTGACTTTAGGGTTAATTTTTTTGTGTCGTTTAAAAAAATGCTACTAAATGCTAATAATGCTAGCTTCAGTTGAAATTTTAAAAAAAATATTTTATCGCAGTTGGAAGAGCATTAAAATAAGAGAAATTCCAGTTTTTACAAGCTCTTGAATCTCTAATTAATTTTATCCAAAGTTATTTTCCTTTGTCCGTTGGAAGCTTTCAATTTACCTGCAATTTGAGAGTGAAAATTCAATTTGAAATAAAATCGATTTAATGAACTTTCTTATATTCACCTTAAATTTTATAAATTTAAACAAATCAGTTACAGAACTAAAATAATCTAAAATTTATCGAAATAATATAAATGGAAATTTAAATAATTCTTTATATAAATATTCTGGAGATTGTTGGCGAAATTTTTGTGTTACATTTGTTATTTAAATTTTCTGTTTAGTTAATTATTTAAGATATATATTTAATTATGAAGAATATTTACAAGTAAACTTATAATATTTTAGGAGATTTTATTAATAAATTGGGATAAAATACATAAAAATAAAAGTGTGTACTGTGCAGGCTGAGCAACCCGATTGTAACTGGGTGTGGTTGGTGGAGATACTTGGAGCACAGGTTGGAGAACATACAGCTATATTTACACATGACAAACACCCCCACATACAATTAGAGGCATGCAATATTTAACACATTTAAAAACAGATAATTATTGATTTATGGAAGGACGAAACTCGGCAACGCGCAGGGTGAGCGAAACATACTTCCTCTCCGGGCGAGAGTTTGCGAGCCAACTAATGCGCCGGGATGCGCTAAAAATATTTCCTCTCGGAATGTGAGACTATAAACTAAACATTTCTCAGCTGGAGTGCAGATTCCTCTAAGGGTGAGAGTCTCGAGACCGACTGATCTTTTTTTCTAAAAGTCTTAGGAGGGCGCTCTTGCCAGCATGTAGGAGGAAGCACGGTTACAAATGTTAAAAAATGAAAGATTTTTGGTAACATTATATGAAGAATGGTTATACTTTTATTTTTTTATAATTTTTTCAAAAAATAAAAATTATAAAAGATTAAATAACGATTGAAGAATTAAAAAGTAAAATTTCATAAAATATATGTATTAATATTCATTGAATAAATTACTATTCTTAGATAAAAACTCCAAAAAAAATCAGTACACAATTACAAAATTTGATAAAAAAAGTTGACAAAAATTATAACAAAGACATACGTATATATAAAACTGCATAAATAAATGGAAAAATATGTTTTCAAAATTCTTTTGAGACCAAAATTCACAGAAGTTTGATTTGCATTGCTCATTTGTTCATTTATTTTGCTTTACGAATGAACAAATATCAAAGTTCATGGAACTAATATTTTTTTACCAAAACATTGTTTTTAGCTTGTTTGCAAAATATTACAAACGAAATGAAAATATTTCTTTGCAGATTAATGTAATGCAGAAGATTAATTTTTTTTCAGTTTTTATGAGTATAGTCAAATATTTCAAGGAACAAATTATGCCACTGATAATTTTTGGATTGTTTAAAAAAACTATTTGATTTTCATAAATAATTCAGGCATTTATTTCTACAAAATAGAACTTGTTTATCACGTATTTGTTCTTCTCTTTTATACTACTGAAAGTAATTTTAGAGAGTAGTCTGAGTCGAAACTCTAAAGCCATCCCAGACACAAATCTATAAGTTGAGATTTCTTGATGAATACCATGTTTGAAATATATTTATATTTTTATTAGTGAAATACTTTTAAAACTTTCAAAATAATCAAAGTTCATTCAACTGCATTTCCTTTGCTAAAAAAAAAAGTTCAATAGATAATTTTTAAAAAGGAAACATTTTTGCATAAATTTTATTAAGCCCATGAGCATATATAGTAGAATAATAAATGATATAATGTGAATTTCAGAATGGATCACAGTAATTTAAATAATATAAAATTTTATGTAAATTTTTTTTTTAAACTAAACATTTCTAAGTATTGCTAAACTGAGAAACAGCATGGGATGCAGCTGATTATAAGTCTAGAAATATAGGCAAGGCTGTGAGAATTTGTAATTAATTTTATAAATTTTCATTTTATATTTTAATCATGCTAAGAAATTACGTTTTAAAATTGAAATTGAAATTTATAGGCATAAGAAAATTTTTTTTTAAACTAATCATTTCTAAGTATTGCTAAATTGAGAAACAACATAGAATGCATCTGATTATTTAAGTCTAATGATATAGGCAATGATATGAAAATTTTTAATTATTTTTATAAATTTCATTTTATATTTTATTTAAGCTGTTAAATTACTTTCTAAAATTGAAACTGCAATTTTTAGGAATAAGAAAAACGATTTTAATCATTTCTAAGTATTGCTAAAGTGAGAAACAACACAGAATGCAGCTGATTATTTAATTCTAGTGATGTGAGCAATGTTATGAATATTTTTAATTAATTTCATAAATTTTCATTTTATATTTTAATTATCCTGTGAAATTACTTTTTAAAATTGAAATGGAAATGAATTACATTTTTAGGTTTACAAGTTTTATTATATTTTAAATGCATTTATAATAAAAAATAAATACGAATTAGATAAGGAACAGAATTAAAAGAAACTGATAAAAAGATATATACGACAATCAAGTCCTTCCAGTCAAAATACTTCTCATTAAAAATTGTTTTGAACATCTTAGATCCATGCTTCATGACTTTTTATGTTTGAAACATAATATTTATCCATATTAAATAATTAATTAAATCTACATGAATAGATCTTCAAAAGCATATCAATTCCATATGTAATGAAAATAATTGGATTTGTAATCGCACAAGTAATGTTACTTTTAACAAAATAAAACAAATTAAATGAGATTTTCCATACTTTAGTTATTTCATTGTTCCCAATATTTATGATGCTTCAATGCAGTGGTAAGTAGATCTACACATATATTCATAAAATGTTGGTTTTTTTAAAAAGCTTTACAAGGCTAATATTAGCATTTTAAATTATATCTAGAACTTAAAGTGAATTTAAATTATTCAATATATTTTTTTTGCAGCTATTCTATTTTCTGTTATCTTGTAGTGTACAGGTTGGGTAACTAGATTGTAACTGGATGTGGTTGTGTTGAGATACCTTAAGTACAGGTTGGAGAACTTACAGCTTTATTTACACACGTACAAATACCACATACATACAATTAGATATACAATATTTAACCCATTTAAAGACATATAATTATAGATATGTGAAAGGACTTCACTTCTAAACCGAAAAATCAATCTACAGTCTATAGACCAACTGACTATTTATCCTGAACGCCACAGGGGAGGCTCTTGTTGGTGAGTAGGAGGAAACATGGTTGCAATCTATAAATTTTTTTAAGTAAATTATACATCGTTGGGAGATCTTACAAGATATAGTTGCTGGATACAATGAATTATAAACTTTTCTAAATTTAAAGAACATCTTTAGAAATAAATGTGGTATATATACCATTAATACACGTAGAAGACTTTAATTAACAACATAATAAGTTCTTTGCGTAGTAAAATTTGTATATAAAACTAAAATTAAAATAAATTAAATATCTCTTGCGTTTTTCTGAATCATTTACGTGTTAAAACTTTTTATGAGTTAATATAGAAACAGAAAATTATATATTAAATAATTATAAAAAAATTGCTTGCATAAATTAAAGCATTGATCCCTAGTATTCAGATTTTAAAATAAAAGGATATACAAGTTATTCCACTAAATATCCACATTTAAAAATTTAAGGATAAAAAATTTACTCGAAAAAAGTTTTGAATGTTGAGCGCCATAACGCAAGGAATTTCAAAAAATACTCGAAGCAGCAACTTTATTGCTATTTCTTAACTTCGAGCCTATAATAAAAACTGAAAAGGTTTCGTCAATAAAAGTAATATATAGTCGTGTTTAGAACTTTTTTTTAAATTTTTTTTTCCAAAGTGACGACCCTTTCGGTAAATCACTGCCTTATTTAAATATTAAAACTATTTATTGGAAGTAATTTCTTTCTACCAATAAAATTAAAACAATTATGCATACAAACATTTACCAGGATAATATTTAATATTTCAACTATGATCATTAATATTTTCATCATGTTAAATTATGTACTTAATAATGATGAAAATATAAAAAAAAATATAACGGAAATGTTACAAAAAAAAATTTAAAAGCAATTCTTTATTGGACAAAAAAATATTTATTCCTGAATACATCATTACTTGTCTCGGAAAGTAAACATTTTTTCTAGGGAAATAATTTACAAAGATATAACATTTTTTTCCCTAGGAAAATTGTCACAGCTTTGTAAATTTTTAATTTTTATTTTTATTGAATACTGAATCTGTTATGAGGAAGAAAAAAGTTTTTCAGTGAAAAATTATTATTATTATTTTTTTTTCTAATGCAATGCAGTCTATGGATTACATTCATTAAACATAAAAAAAAAATGGAGCAGAAAGTGACATATTACTCTGAGTTTGAAAGTAGTTTTCTGAGTTTCTACATTTCAAAGAAGAAATTGGATTAATGAATGACTAAGCATAAGAACCATAAGAACATAAAGCATAAGAACCATAAGAACATAAAGCATAAGAACCATAAGAACATAAAGCATAAGAACCATAAGAACATAAAGCATAAGAACATAAATATTCTATCAATGCCTAATTGCATTCGTTTTTAAAAATTCTTCTGATAATCTACCCAAACTGATGCTTGTTCTGTTCAACACAAAAATATTTTTAATAATTGTTTTTTACATCATTTTCTCAGACCGAAAAGAATGATACTGATTTTCAATGATTAATACTGTACTCAATCAAAATATAAATGCTAATGAAGATTACTAAGGCTTTATCGTCAGACTTTTACGCAGCAATTATGAAACAATAGTGCAATGAAATAAAGTAAAGAGCTACTATGGAGTAGGAATCATTTTCTCTGTCAAATGTATATATGTTAAATCTAAAGACTGTTAACCATCTACTTCTTATAGGTTATGAGCTGATTTATTATTTTATGAATGTTACTATGCAAATTGTATTTTATCATTATAATTTAACTATGCTGAACCCTATTTAAATTACTATAGATCAATACTAACACACTTTTGTTCATTCATTGCATACTCATTGTCACATTCATTGTCTACACATATAAAGGTGGAATAATTTCATGTAAGCCTTTAATAATGGAATATATATGTTGAATATTCTGTGTCTACATTGGGGATAGACAAGTTTAGATTGTGGTGCGAAAAGTACACTACTCTGGATTGAGAAAATGGGCAAAGTTTGTGAATCTTAGAGATAATCTATTCAAATTGCTGTGGTTCCAGACATTATTATCGAGTCATTGCAATAGTACCTTTATTGTGAAGAGTTTAGAAGAATCACGCGTAAAAAAAATTTGATGAAAATATTCTGTTAGAATAGAATTGTCAAGATTAAGACAATACATCTGAGTATTAGTTATTTAAAAATCCACAGTTGTTTTTATCAATAACATGTCTCTCACAAGAAGGATCAAATGTTGTTTACAACGTCTTCCAGCAAAATTAACAAACGACAAAACTTTCATGGTAAACAGTTTCATTATATTAACCACATTTTCGTATTTTTGTACATCTTCACATACACACCATATTACACTTAACAGAAGAAAATTCTCTGGAAATTCCATTTGTAAGAAACATTCCATTTATTTTTCTACTTCAGTGTTTTAGATTAATATTTTTTTTGCAATTACTGTCTCTTCTTTAGTTAGATTCCTTTACAACTACCAACCCCATTTCATTGTCAAGAAAATATCGTTGTTCTTAACTACCTTAATTGATAAGAATTCTAGTTGAGAAATAAGAAACATTAAAAAAATAATGATAGTATATTTCCCTTAAAAATTTCTGTCAGGAATTCAATTTGCTCGGAATCTTGATGGTTAAGGTAATTATCTACTGTTAGAAAGGGGTAGCTGCCTTTTAAAGGTATTCAGCCTTTTTTTTGGGGGTGCTTTAGAAGAGAAATTCTTTAAACTGGAGAAATAGGAAGCTTTTTTCAGGATAATTTTGTCGTTATACAAGATGTTGTACAAAATATGTGAGAATTTCGTGAAGCAAATGTTTCACTTACTATTCTAGAGTAATTTCAGTCGCAAATTTAATAGTTGTTAAAATTGCTGTTTATAAAAAAAAGTGAGATATTACAAGAAGATGTAGTAATAGTTTAAGAAATTAGAATTTAAAACATGTCATACTTATTTGTTTAATTTAAGGTAAATTTAAAAAAAAATATATATAAATGACTTTTTTATTATTGTTATCATTTATTATCATTTTAAAGTTATTTTTACAATATAAAAATTTCTTTGTTAATATGTTAATCTGTTACTATAATATGTTAATCTGTTGCAATATGTTTTACATTTATTTATCAGTAGATGATATTTCAAGTATTGACATATTTGTTTAATGAATGTAAATTGCTTAAAATATCTAATTTTGACACTTCAAATTTAAAAAAAAAATTATTTTCAGATGCTTTAATTATGTTTAATTGTTTATAAATTAAAATGAATTTTTTTATAATTAATATAAACTCCAATAAATCGCAAAAATGATAGAAGTGATTAATAATAATTTATTAATTTTTATGCCAGTGTAAAGACTATATTTATCATATATAAGAGTATTATTACTATGATTTATTATAGAGTAATTAAAAAGGGTAATAATACATACATAGATAGATATAAATACATGAAATTAACAAAGAATTTAAAAATTACAATTACAAAATCCAGTCTTCAATACGTTAACAGCTGATAGATCAGGATTAAAAGAAATAACCGCAAGAATCTAAAAATTTATCAATTTCAAAAGTTCAAAAGAAAGAATTCTAAGTTTTCCCTTTCATCCCTTCTTATTATGATGCTATATATATATATATGTATGTGTATATATGTGGGGGGTGCTATTATTGCTTTGTTATACTAACTGATAGTGTTTCTGAAAAAGTTCCCTATAAACTTAATTATTGATTTTTTGTGTACTTGCTTTTTTGTACTTTTGGTCATATATGAATAATGCAAAAATCCACTTATATTTCATGCATATTATTTATTACGAACTGTTCGATTTTATGTTTCTTTTAGTGTATTTACCTGTAGAAGATGATATTTTTTCGTTTAACCCTATATAAATGATAGAAGTGCTTAATAATACTTTATTAATTTTTATGCCAATTCGGAGGCCCTATTTATCATATATTAGAGTATTATTACTATGCTTTATTTTAAAGTAATTAAAAAGGTTATTATTATATATATATTATATACATAACTATAACTCATGTTGTTTTTCATTTGTGAGAGCAAATTTTAAAAAGGAAAAATAACCAGCAATTTACCTTTAATATGATAATCAGTTCCCTTTTATTCAATATTCTTTATTTATTAATAATACTCCATCTACCGTTTTCCATCTACTCTAATGCATTTACCTTTTCCATATGGACATCAACACAGGTACGGAAAACGATGATCTATCTCATAATTGAAATCATCACTTAACCCATCTATTATGGTAAATGTCCTCGTAATTCATTGGGTATTCAGAACTAATTAATATCCCTCAAAACGCTAGTGGATTAAACATGTATTAGGAGTAAATGTATTTTTTCATCACTGGCTGAATGAGCACAATTTGTTTGGTGACTGTACTTTGTGCGTAGGTGAAACGTGATGTGTTATGCAAGTTTAGAAATCAAGCTCTAAGCTTCCTGGTTCAAAGGTTCATTAGTCCAAGAATGACCATGCATATGATTTTCAATGAGCTTTGCAATTTCACTTTCTCGCTTCATGAAGTTTGGGTAATCACGCCATGCGAATTCCCAACATTACCTTTCGATTTAAAGGCCACTAACTTTGAATTTCTAATGTTAGACTGCGTTATCGATTATTATTACATTAAGCATTTCGATGGTTTATTTTAGGAATAATATAAGATGAACGTCTTTGCTTATATTTTGATCATGAGCAAAGATGATTTAATATTGATTTTTGGCAGTTATTTTTATAACATAAAAATTTCTATGCTATTCTACTGCAATTTGTTTTACGAGCAATTTGCTTTACTGTTATTCATCAATAGATGATATTTTTTGTTTAATGGAAGCACATTATCTTTTTATCCTAAAGCCGGAAAGTTAAATATATTTTTTAAGATATTTTTTTTTTGTGTGTTACATCAAAGTTAGTTGGTAGACAGGAACATGTAGGCCAAGTCCATGAATCCGTGTTTTCATGGATGAAGGGAGGAAGGGGGAAGAGCATCTTTTGTTGTGATGTGGTACCAGTGGGTAGAAGTCTGACTTGGCTCAGTGTCGCTGAAGAAAGAAGTCAGTGCTCTCCGAGAGGACTTTTAGTGAGCACTATCTCGCATTTGCGTATCGTATGGGAGAAAAACCAGAAAGTTCCCATAAGATAGTCCGACTAACGATCCAAGATGCTGAACATCCCAAGCGCCATCGAATCTCCTCTTTTTTAAAACAGTTTCTAGAACAAAGCCACCAGTGGATGTCGCACGTTGCCACTGAGCGACGAATTGGGTTCAAAGTTAATATAAGTTATTGAATTCAAAAATTAACCTGAATTATTAAATTCAGAGTTTTGAAACAAGATAAATGTAAATGCAAAGAACCGAAGAAGTGCAAAATATTGAGTACTTTAAATCTATAGCTGAACTCTTTAAACTCAAAACGGCTTTTCCTTGTACATTTTAAATAAATGTTTAATTTTCCTTTTTTTAAATTCATTTTCTCAGTATTTTCCGGTTTCAAAAGATTTCGCAAAGCCACTTTGTATAAATATTAAAGATGTAATATTTTAAAATCTTAAAAACCTAAAATTAATAATAAAAATTTTAACACGATATGAGTTTCCATTAACTTAAAAAACGTGCCAGTCTGAATATGAAAATTTTCATTATGCTATTGCTAAATCATACTGTTGTCCCATTTTAAAATTTCTCAAAAAATATCCACAACAATCGCTTAAAGGTAAATATCAAAATGTCACGATAATATTCTAAAGAAAATAAAAGACTTCAAGTGATATTTTTTGGTATTTTTACCAGAACATAGTGTTTCAGTCAATTATTATCATACTGAGTGTATGACTAAACCTGAAAAATACGAAGACGTACGAAGGAAGTACATGGGAAAAATGAATTATTTATATTTATGTTTCCAGAAACCTGTGGATGACATATTGTCCATTCCTTTGTCCATCATTTCTGTTGAAAAATCGCCTAAAGCAACCTCTTATTTTCATAGTTGTTTTGAAAATAGACTTCGGATGCTTTTGATTTATCGTTTCTTTCAACAGATGCCATTTCCATAACATTTATTTAAGATTTGTGTCTCTTCCGAAAACGCATTTTTTCGTCTATTTGGACAAATGCGTGTATGCTATGAAATATAGAAAGTTTCTCAATATTTAAGGATTCTATGTCTTCAATTTGAATAATAAATGTTGAAAATCTTTTATGTGTACGCGTTAAGTAGAAAAAAGAAATTTGTTTACTGTTGACGGTTTCATAAAAAAATAACAAGTTGAAACAAAAAATGTATTTCTCAATTTGAGCTACTATTTGTCATGTGAATTATATCTTGAAATATAAGAATAAGATAAACTTTCATTTTATACAGGTAGAAACATATTTATGTTTTAAATTTATTGTTTACGAAACAGACTTTTGCATGAAACATAATTATGTTTCATGCAAAATATATTTATATTTTGCACACAAATAGTTCTTCAAATCCTTTTTTTTTTAATCTTCAAATCTTTTCATTGTTTTTCTGTCATATCATATAACGAGACATTATCAAAATTTTTTAACTCATAATATATTTACACAGAATGATATTTTTTAGCATGCAGGGAGATATGAGGATTATACATGAGTACAAGAAATGCATGTTGAAAGCTTGATGAGTTCTCAAACAGAAAGAGTTTTGTTTAAAACTCGACTAATGAACCCGAAGCGAAATTATTCGCTTGTATGACAGGTTGGGTTTGTCGCTCTACGTTCATTTTGTGCACACGAGGGCTAAATAGAGCGGGACCTACAGTTTAAAGTGGATTCCGAAACACTAACAAACATCCATGCCACCTCCAGGATTCAAACCTGAAGCCTGGGGTAACAAAGGCCAGAACACTAGCCACTTGACCACCACGCTGCCTTTTATAACGCTGCCCAGATGGTCTATTGGTTTGCTGAGGAGAAAGAGAACCGTTCGTTCCAATGATAATGTCACAATGATTACAATCGTGTTTCAATGATTCCAATGATAATGCCACAATGATTTTCAAGCTATTGAAAGATTTTGTGTATATGCTGGGGTTAATCATGATAAATGCTTAGGCCCGAAAGGCCTTCTGTGCGGCTCGATGATGAAGTATAATTTCTTCTAGACTCCCCTATACCTGGGGCGTTCAATCCCAACTGTGCACACTGTGAATTTAGTGTAGTTAATGTGTATGAATGCTTACTTAATTCCCGACCCTTTTATGGAGTACTTTGGTTAACGTTGAATCTTCTATATGTCTGTCCTCCATTAAAGAGAGACCTCAGCTTAAATGATGTGAGTTTTAAAATAACAATAAGAGAAAAGTGCACTTTTCAAATAAAGTTTTAATTTGAATTTTCTTAAACTACAAAGTGAAACATCCTTGTGAAAGAAGTTAAATTACTCGCAAGAAATTCTAAATGAACTTTTTTTTAATTAGATAAATACATTAGGAAAAGAGTAAAGTGTTTTGAAATGGCGTAATTTAATCTTTTGATTGAATGCCTTAAATAATTCTAAACGAACAACAACAACAACAACAACCACAAAAAAAAAAAGCTTTGTATTTCCAAAAGGATTTTAAAGTATTATTTTTCCAGTATTTTAACGAAATCCTCAATGAAATAAATAAATAAAGAGAGAAAGAAATTGTTGAGTGAAAATTAAGTAAATTAATGATACGTAACAACACTCAATAAGAATTTATTCTTGATTTCGGTAAGAAACAATTTAATTAAAAGATTCAATAAATTCGCAATTGAAGTCGATTGACATTTTACATTAGCTTAAAGGATATTTCGAATTACTACTCCTACACCACACCAAACCACAGTGCCTAGAGCTATGTTGCTCCAATACAGTTTGGGAATGATATGGGTGAGAGAAGTCTGACTTGGCTCCGTGACCTTCTTACAGTCATATGAGACCGGGGCCCTAGGCTTAAAGTGGATTCCGGACCACTAAAAACATCCATGGCACCGCCAGTGAGACTCGAACCCGAAACCTGTAGCACCTGGCACCATACACTCG
Source organism: Caerostris darwini (assembly GCA_021605075.1). Taxonomy (NCBI): domain Eukaryota; kingdom Metazoa; phylum Arthropoda; class Arachnida; order Araneae; family Araneidae; genus Caerostris; species Caerostris darwini. The sequence continues at coordinate 340,121 of BPLQ01003786.1, read as the reverse complement.
GCTAATCAGGCCCCGGCATCACACCGCAACACATCACTGTACCTAGAGCACAGTTGCCCCTTTGCAGTTTGGGAATGACGTCGAGGAGAAGCTTGTGACGCCTCTACGGTCATATGAGACCAGGACCTACGGCTTAAAGTGGATTCCGAACCACTACAAATATCCATGACACCATCGGAATTCGAACCCTAAACCTGTGGTACCGAGCGCCAGAGCGCTATCCACTCGGCCATCAGGTCCCTGACCTTTAGAACTGAGGGGAGCTCTATTAAAAGTCATCGAGTATAGTCTAACCGGATATTTTCGTGTCTATTCTGGGAATAGGTGCAAGTGGTGTGCTTTATGTCAATGTTAATCTATATTTCTGACCTTTCTGATGCAAACTTCAGATAAATTACTAGGCAACTGAAAAAAAAATTTAGAAAATTTTAAATGCTTATAAAAGTAAAAAAGTTAATTTCACAAAGAGTACGATATATATTTTCTTTCTTCCAAAAATTTACAGTTATATTTACCTACTTTATGAGAAAAGAGAAATGAAAATATACAAATAAATAAACTTTTTTATTAAATTTACAAAATATTTTTTTTCTAAGACTACATGCATTATATGCCACAAAATGTTGAACTTAATGGTTTTATCGAATGGCAAAAAATAAAAAAATAAATAAATAAAAAAAGTAAACATCCACATAATGCAATGTAAGAAACCACGAAAAAATAAAATCTAGTTTCACAGAAAAGTTGAAAGGAAGTTTTAACAAATACAAGACAAACTTCAAGAGCTCTGTTACAGAAAAAACGCATTTATTGATTTATTTCAAAATGTTTCTTCAGAATTTTTATAACGAAGAAAAAACGCTATATATTTCCCTATAAATAAATGAATTCTGTACAGAACATTATATTATATATATTAGGGATATCTTAAGGTCTTCTAAGCTTTTGTTACGATTTATTAAGATATTAGTGGTTTCATCAAAGGAAATATTGAATTTGGATTCAGTTGTTTCTAAACAAATGCAGTTTTGAAATTGTAGACTGATAAATGCTTTAGCTAAAGATTTTCCAATATCGAGCTATTCCCTCATTTTTTCCAAGGACTTTTCCATGTTTATAAATAGCCCTTCTTGTATAACTGTTTATAAGGCAATTATTGTTTCCATATTTATAAAGAACTTTTAAAGATTTTTACATTCATATTTGTGCAATGGAATCATAATGCTATATTTTATAATACTAAATATTCTTCATCTGTAAAAATTAATGATTTTAAATTAAAATACTCTTCATTTGCAAAAAACCACAATATTTTGGAAAAATTATCTTTTAAAAAATTATTTTTAACTGTCATCCAAATTATTAAAAACTTATGGGCGAAGGAGATGTGTTTAATAATACTTATACAAAAGGGTTCAATAAAAAAATAAAGTATTTTAAATTAAAATTTAGTCAATAAAAGTACATTTACTCATTCTAAATAACTTTAGAAGGCTAAAGATTCTTGAAAACATGGCATTTGATTCAAAATAAACAATATTTTCATATTTGAGTAAACAACAGTTTCATATTTCTTCAGTTTTTAATACAATTTCTGATATTGTACATTTATTTTATAAATATATAGCCCCCTAAATATATAAACCTATAAAAGTATCCATGATGAAGTAAGTTTTTTACGAGCATCATAAAATTTTCGAACAGATATGAGTTAAAATATTTTTAATCTTTAAGCGATATTGATAATTTATCCATAAATCCAAAATTCTAATTTCCACATATATTTGTGTCAAAGAATTAATCAAAATCTTTTTAACTGTAGTAAATTAATATTTTTAACAAATAATAATTTACTTGATTGGAGGCAGCGTTAACTTTAAAACTTAACGTAAAAGAGCTGATAACAGCTTTATGTATAACAAGAAGTGTTTCGTAAAATACCAGTTCAATGGAACACACACATATTATTGTTTTTTTCTAACACGTAATTGTAGAGGGCATTAGGAATCAGAATTTCGCTCATAAAATTCACTAATTTGTTGACAAAGGCTCTAAGAGGTATCTTGTATATCAACAATGTCTTTTAAAGTCTTAACAGACTGATTTATTTTGCTACCTTTAAAGTGAAACAAATAGCCTTTGCCACTCAAATAATGGCTTCATCGCTGCGCGCACGTCCTACAGTTATCATGCGTAGCTATATTACATGAAGAATTCTACTGCTCATTTTAGGGGAGCAAATGCGGCAGTTTTGGTTTCAGGACTTTTCTCTGATGCAAACTAGTTTACCGAAGGTCATACTCATCGTAAATTTATTGTATGACAGGCAAGAAAGTTTTGATTCATGTTGAACAAAAATAAGCATATTTATTATCCACTTTAAGAGGGAAATGCTTTCCTTAATATCTTAAAGTTCCCTGCCCTACAATAATATTAAACTTGAAGAGAACTAAGAATACGCATCTTGAATCAGAATCATCATGATAATAATAGGTTATAATGTCATATGGCTTGTAAATCTACTCTTTTATAAGTTTTATTTAAGCGAAGACGGAAATAGAACATGTAATTTAGTCAAAATATATGTAACTAAATCCCGATTTATTGAACCAATACATGATTGGGAATTATAGATTATATGTGATCGCAAAATCTGCTTATGGTACAAATTATTTGTCATAAAGAAAACCTCAAAAGTGAGTATATTCTCTGTAGACGTCCACTAAAAGGAGTGATTTTATAAGCTAAGTGTGATTTATTTTCAAATGATTTTGAAATCTACAATTAAATTCTTCTGAAAAAATTTTGTTCCGCGAAGTGCTTTGGAAATTTTATGTAATTAGGAGACATATTGACGACTGAAAAAGACAGCAAAATACATATGCATGATAATGATAAATACCTTAGTTGAATACTTATAATAAATACACATTTAAAAAGTGTAAAATTTTAATATGATGAAGTGAAAATGCTAAATGGGAATATTTTGAATTTTTCTTGAAATTTAATTATAGCTTATGTAAAATAAAATTTAATTTAAAAATATTTCATTATATAATATGAAACATTTAATATAATGAATTATATAAAATTAATTCAAATAAGTTCGGTTTTAATATTTTTACTTTTACAGCACAATGAATTATTAAAATATCTTTCTACGCGATTTAGAAAACTTTTTTAATCAGGTAGAATCTTTAGGTATTTGAATTTCTTTTTTTATAAAAAAAAATACTTGTTTCATCGATTTCTGACAGTTATTTTTATCTCCAAAATATGTTTTATCATCATTTTTTTTATTTAAATAATTTATTTTTTATTACTTTACTATACTTTTAAAAGAAAATCTATTTAAAATTTATTTTCTGTCAGAAATACTAAAATGTGATGGAAGAAAATATAGCGAGTACAAAAGATGCTGAATTGATAAAGTTCTTTCATATAATTTTATTTTTAATTTGCTTGCATTTATGTTAGGTCATTATTCTGAGCATCGATGTAGTTTATCATTTATTATTATTGTAGTTATCATTGATGTTCATCATTCATTATTATCATTCATGTTCATCATTCATTATTATCCTACTTATCATTCATTATTATCTTAGTTATCATATTCATTATTATTCTAGTTATCATTCATGTTTATCATTCCTTATTATTCTATTTATCATTCCTGTTTATCATTCATTATTATTCTAGTTATCATTCACGTTCATAATTTATTATTATTTTTCAGTTCCTTGCTATTGCGCTAATATGTATTAGTTTGCTATTAATTAAAATTCTTTCAAACTTGTTTGTAATTCTTAATGCATTATACTGTAATTAACTAAATTAAACATGTTAATTACAGACTACAGAAAATTCAGAAGAAAAAGAAATTCCGGATAAAAAATAAAGTTTATTAACTATATAATTACATTTCACAGTAATAAAATGCAAGGGGAAAAAATCGCAAACACTTTTAAATACCAAATATATTTAAGTATTGAATTCATTGGAAAAGAAGTTAACTATCTTTTTTGAAGTATAAAATTTTTATTCAGTGGTGTTACATAAAATAAATTCTCTAGAGACCTATATTTAAAAAAAATTGTTTTTTTTAAAACTGCTATTCAATAAATTGCTTCATTCGAAATTCAATGTTTTTTAGAAGTTTCTTTCACGTGTCTACTTTGGAACATCGAATGTTTTAATAATATTTCTTAACTTTTATTAATTAAATATTTACTGTTTTTTCTTCAAGTAAAGGTTTTTAAGGATAAAAGGTTTTACTAGCATACTTTTAGTTAATTTTATCTCTTAGAAAACAGTTTATTTCAAAAGGTAAATGTCAAGAACTAAGTTATTCAATGCATAATTTTTTCATAAAAATCAACAGTGAAAATTGCATCAAAACTATTTAATACGTTTTTAAAACTTTGCTTCATTTTTTTAAGTTTAACGATTGCTGTTTGATTGATAAAATAATAAAGATTCTGAAGAATTAATTAATTAAACTGAAAAAGTTCTTAAAATGCATAATGCTGTAAAAATTCTTTCTACAGAAAGTAAAAGTAAAGCTGTAGCAAAGATGTTAAAAACATTTTTTAAACATATGAGTAACATTTTTGACATCGTAATTCTTTTTAATTCAAATTTAGGTGATGTGCCTTTTTTTAAATTTGTAGGCGTTCTTCGTAAACTGCTATGACAATTTAAAAGAGTAATTGTAATCATCAAGTAAGAGGAAGCATCAAGATTACCGATAGTAACCATTAAGTAAGAAAAACCATTAAGCTAACTAGTAGTAATCATTAAGTAAGAGGAACCATCAATATCACTGACAGTAACTATCGAGTAAGAGGAAACATCAAGATACTGATAATAACCATCAAGTAAAAGGAACCCTCAAGATTACTAATAGTAACTATAAAATAAGAGGAACCATCGATATACTGATAGTAACCATCAAGTAAGAGGAACCATCAATATACTGATAGTAACCATCAAGTAAGAAGATCCACCAAGATCACTAATAGTAACCTTCAAGTAAGAGGAACCGTAAATATCACTGACAGTAATCATCAAATAAGAGGAACCATCAAGATCACTGATAGTAACCATCAAGAGGAACGATACTTACTATGGAATCTTAGTTCGCATTCACTCTTAGCGTCAGAAACGAATAACTACAAAACACTTCCACAAATCATCACTTCTGACATCATTTCTTTTGTGATGGTGAAGTAGAAACCTTTAAAGCATCATCGTCAAGTATTTACTGTATGCAAACTTCCAATGAAAATAAGCGTCAACGACACTCACATCTCATTGACTTAGGAAGATACAGTATAAAATCAGTCAAAGCAAACACTATTATTTAAAAGTGGCACGACATCAATGTTTCATGTACAGTGGTACCCTTGCTTCAGATTATTGCAACAATAATAATGTGAAATAAATTGTATAGTAGATCAAGTTGAATGTCAAAACCAACTAAATACTATTTATTTTAAAATAATATATGTGAAAATTAAAAATAGATTATTACAGAATATATTTAATTTTTTTCTAGAAGGTTAAATGTATATTTTATCTTTAAATGTAAATTTATTCTCTGGTGATCAATTCTAATGCCATATTTGAAGATGGGATATATGATTGTGTATAGGATATTCGTAAATGTTTTTACAAATAAGAAGGCTAATGGTACCCATCAAACTAAATAACTATGAAACTTGGGACAACATTCCATTTTCAGTGAGGTTAAAGAGTAAATTCAAAATACTTCCAAAAAACTGCAAATTATTACTTCTGATATCATATCTTTTATACTGAAAAAGTATCAAATATCCAGATCATCACCATCATACATTTACTATATTATGGATTTATAATACCATACCATACCACAGTCATGCATTTACCATTTACCAATACCATATTCAAATTTTAGGTTAAGATTCAGAATCGACAGTTGTCATTGCTCACCAAGATGCAAGTAAAGAAATAACATTGTAGTAAAAGCAGACATTGTTATTTAAAAGCGAAAGACCGTGGCAAATGAAATCAAAGGTGTACCAGAAACTTATGGATTGCGTGCAAGATCTGTTTGTGACAATCGTTATGGCAATGGATAGGACATCCTACATATTCGAGAAATTGAGGAAGTCTTTCTTTCATCGGTGTTAATTGCGGTCCCTTTAAGTATATTATTTGGATTTTTATATAATCTAAATACGTCATGTGTACGTTACGATTCGTTAAATCTGTTTCTTTTTACTGTCAAAAATACCTCTCGGACACGTTGCGATTCTAAGGCTCTTCTGATACTCAAATTGGAATACGACACTAGGTTCCATAATAAATATTTTTCGTCTTTATTTTGCCATGACAGTTTATGAGCCCCTGCATATGATATTATAATACAACTAAAAATAGTAATCTATTAAAACAATACAACTATTTATTAAGTTCTTGCCAAAACTATTTTAATAGTATCTAATTGTAATTGCTCGACCGTAAAAGTTTCTAAGTAATATTAAGAAATGTGTAACTCATATTCATTCTTTCATAAGATGTAATATGTAAAATAATTAATAATACAAATTAATAACAGAATTTTAAATGATTATTGGATAATGCCAATTACAGTTCCTAAAACCAGAATTATAAGAAATCAGCATTTAACATATACCTTCATAAATTTGGTGAACAATAAATTATCTTCCTAATGTTTTCACTCTTTATTTAAAACTTGGAACTGCACGAAGTGATACACTTAGACGAAGTAGGGAACTTATGATACACGAAGAACTTGGCTTAAGTTCTTCGTGTATCATAACTATTGACTTATGTTTGTTGTTGTTGTTGTTTCTTATCCCACTTGGCTGGCCAAGCCCACAACCCATATGGACTCATGATTGAAGGGGAAGGAAGCAGCTTCTGTTGTGATGGAGCACCCGTAGGTAGAAGCCTGACTTTTGCTCCGTGACGCTCTTACAGTCATAGAAGACCGGGACCTACGGCTTAAAGTGGATTCCGAACCACTACAAACATCCATGGCACCGCCGGGATTCGAACCCGAAACCTGTGACACCGAGCGCCAGACACTCTGGCCATTCAGGTCCCAAATTTGCCAACGGCGCACGCAGTGTTCCCAGGTGGTCACCCACCCAAGTACTGACCGCGCCCAATGATGCTTAACTTCGGTGATCTAACGAGAACCGGTATATTCAGCATGGTACGGCCGTTGGCTATTGACTTATAGTAAGGATGAACGATAAACTTTAAAAATCAATGCAGAAAATGTATTTAAAATGCGTAAATAAAAAAGAAAAAACCGATTAATTCGCAAACTATAACATGTAGTAAGTATTCATGAATACACAAACTATTGAAGCCGAATTATGGCAAGAAGATGAATTTAAATTTGATTTTTCAGCGATCTATTTCTTCGAAATTTTAGAGAAAATCTTTCTTTATCATTCAATTTTAATCAATTCTTATGAATTTCTATTTTTCTTTCTTTATTTTTATAAATTAGATCACATAAAAATATTATGTTTAGGAAGTTAAGTATTTCAAATTCAACAATTTCATATGTCCCTTTATAGAATACTCTATATAAAACCATTTTAATAAAGTGGATTTTTCATAATGACTGTAGAGCGTTGGAAGTATGTATACAGTAAAAAAAAAATCATCTCATGTTTCAAAATCTGCCAGTAGCTAGTTTACCTTGACTCACCAAAGAGCTGTTGCTCCAATGAAGAAGATTTTTTATAGCCAGTCGGGATAGTATACTTACAAAAGAAGAAAAAACGAAACAACTTTTATTCAACAAAAACCTGACAGGGAATCTTTTTTTACTATTGATTCACCCATCAGTTTCAACTTTGTTTTGCGATTTCCTAACCAGCCTCAAAGAGATTCAACCACAACAAAGAGTATCTTTAGATCTACTGTACTGCTATTCTATTTTTATAAATAGAATAGCAGTACAGTGGGAATATAGATTTTTACCATACTGCATTATTTATTCCGAGTAATATGTAAGATTTATTTTACAAATTTGCCGCAACAAATTGCTTTCGTTTATGTAATTCGAGAAGCAAAATCGAAATCGGAAATAAAGGACTTGTTTCTTATATATCTTAATAAACCACGGAAATCAAGGACACTATCAAAGAAATGCATCAGTATGAAGGTACAGGTTTATTGACCGTAAAGTTAATAGGATACCCCTTCAATTTAGATTTTTTGTCGTTCTTTATTCATATATTCAGCAAATTTCGTAGAAACTTTCGCTATTTTCATATTATCCCAATCCTTCATTTGATTAATACATTTGAGAACCAATCAATGAAATCAGAAGTAAAATTTATTTTAAGCAACTGGTTAGGATTCGTTGCCCATGATATTTATTCTGTCGTAGAAATGTCAATAAGTATCAGAGCTGAACCGTTCAACAATGGGTATCCTGGCAACAATCCGAACGTTCATTCAGTGCAAGAACGAATATTGACATTCGCTTGGCGGCGAAGGTAATAAACCTCCAGCTCAGATTTATGATTCAATAAGGCGGCAAAAAGAAATCCAAAGACTTAAAAGCTCATGGGGAATCTTTCACTCAGAAACTAAATAAGAATTCTTATGTAAGATTTATTAAAGTACATCTTCAAAAAAAAAAAAAAAAAAAAAGTCTGCTGTACACGAACTCTTGTTACATAGTGATATTATCTATAATTGTGAATATATGGTTTTGCTTTGGTAAATCGAGACAAATCAAATGCATATTTTGTATCATTTGTATTGCTTCCTCTCATGTATTCATCTAAGACATTTTTCTAGACATTTATTTTATCAGACATTTTCTAGACATTTTTAACAATATCTATGATAAATTATAAGAGAATTCCTAAATAGCATAATATATTTCTTGCCGAGGAAATAAGACTAATTTCCCATTATGTATTATTCATTTCGTACAAAATTTATATAGTTTCTATAAATCTACCAAAGTATTCAATTGAAAATTTTTAACTTTAATTATTTCAATTTGTTAAGATAGTTTTCTTATTTTATTAGATACTAATATAGTCTTAGAATGAAAACACATAACACTAGTGGACTGTAAAAACACATCTCTTTTATTCGAAAACCAAACGCACTGTGTTACATCTCTTTCTCCCTCCAGTCAGCTCACGCCCACACAGACAGGATGTTTACATTATCGGGCGCTGGCTTACACTTAGATTTTTTTCCAACTATGCACATGGCGTTATTTATCTATGAGGCACCAAACATATCTAGACATGTTTAAAAATATCTATGAAAAATTATAGGAGAATCCTTAAATAGCATAATAGCTTTCTTGCAGATTAAATAAGACTAATTTCCCAATTAAGTATTAATCATTTCGTACAAAATTTGTATAGTTTCTCTAAACCTACCAACGTATTCTATTGAAAATTTTTAACTTTAATTACTTCAATGTATTATCTAACTTAATTATATATGAAAGACAAACAACTCCTTTTCATGGAATGTAGTATTTAAAATTGGTACTAAAGTCACTTTTCAACTTACTTGAGATAAAGCGAAACATATTTTATGACTAAAAATATCTTTTAGAGGTTACGGACTTTATTCGAGTACATTTTAAATCCTCTCAATGGAAGATACTTGAGAAAAAAAGGTATGAAGAGTCAAAAATAGTTTATATTGGAAAACGAAAGTTATTTTGAAGTAGAAAATATTAGTTTCAAAAGTACTCGAACGAAAGATATATGTTTTGAATTTTTGGTGTTATTCGAACTCTATGGGTGTATCGGGTGAGAAAGTTCTCTCTTGAAATTCCAAATTTATAAAGGGAACTATTTTTCTGCGGATTTAATATTAAAAGATAAAATGTGTTCCAAGTATTAGAAAAACATGTTAGAAGAAATTGAAAATTTTTGAAATAGTATGGGATAATTGAAATTTTTAAATTTTAACGAATGAATAAAGGACGCAAAATAAATAAATAAACTTATTATAGAAATATCATATACTGTATAGAAATAAACTTTTATAGAAATATCATATACTGTATAGAAATAAACTTTTATAGAAATATCATTTTTTTAATCAGAAATATCATATTCTGATGCAGCATTACTTTTTACGTACACCACGTATTGCTTTTATGAAAATTTATTTATATTTGTACTTGGACAACCTACAGACGTTTTTAAATAATATTTTTGGCCATTGTCTAGTGGCATTAAACTACAGAACCTTCACTGACTGTTACATCATATTCTGATGCAGCATTACTTCTTATGTACACAGCGCATTGTTTTTATGAAAATTTATTTATTCTCCGCAGTGAAATGGGGATTTTTTCTTAGTTTTTGAAAACCAATGAAATTCATCATTCATCTGTTCTATGGTCTCCTAATGAATGTTTGGAAGTGAAGATTATGTAGTTTAACGCCACTAGAGAATGGCTGAAAATATTATACAAAAACGTCTGTAGTTTTTCCAAATACAAATATAAGTAAATTTTTCTAAAAACAACGAGAGGTGTACGTAAAAAGTAATGTTGCATCAGAATATGATATAATAATCAGTGATTATTATATCATAAATTATTCTGTATTTTAATGCCCCTAGACTATGGCCGAAAATATAATTTAAAAATATCTGTAGTTTTTCCAATTACAAAATGCACACTGAAATTTCAAAATAGGTATACTTTAGATATGAGTAATCAAATTGAGCTTTTTTTAAATTTCGATAGGGAGTCATTGGGTGAATAAAAGGGGGGCAAAGTCAATATTATACAGTAAGTTGGTTGAATGCGAGCCTTTCCATAAATTGTGTAAATTGCAGAATCAGCTTCAAGAAGGTACAGTTGAGGAAGACAAACACCTACAAGTGCCGTACATGACTGCTATTTGCATTAAACTCCAAAGACACAGACACACTTCAGGTATTTTCTTGTAGTCAGGCGCGCACTCAGGATTTCGTCTTGGGACGTAACAGTTTATGAAAGATCAATATGTCATACTGAACTATAAGCAATAGAAAATGTATCTGAAGTCGAAATTCCATATATTAATTATTTTATTAATGATTTTTACATTGTATTAATGTGATTCAAATACATGAAAAAGGGAAAATAAAACTAAGTATTGCACAAAAATTAAAAATTTAATAAAAAAAATTATTTAAATAAGTTATAAAGTACAAGTTATAATAAGTTTAAGTTATAACAAATTTAAGTTACAGGTTAAAATTCAATCTTTTTTTTTCTCTTTTGCCAGGTCATCGACGACATCGTTTATGTCAACCGCAGCATTTCGATGGATATTTAATAAAACTAAACCAGTCAAAACTAAATCGTCGGCTCATTTAACAAATCCAGGCGCGATGAACAATTGTCAGTAATAAGAAAAACATTGATTCAATAAATACTAAATAATAAAAAATAATTAAAAAAAAATTGCTTAAGTGGGAAGTGGCCATAAATTAGAACCGTGTACACGCATTTTACTTATGGGCTCTGCTCAAGACTGACAAGTCCAAGGCTCGTGGTAACTCAAATCTCAAGCCGTTGTGTGTGCACGCTGCTTGTAGTAGTCACTGGAAGGCTGGCTGGTATCTAGACTAACTACGAGTAAAAGGCTTCATGAGGAAGTGAAGTCCATCATTGTGTATAACAGGTAGGCTGACACATAGACGGAGCTACTAGTATTAAATCCATATTTTTAGTTAGCCCTAACTTTCAAAAGACACGTGTACAAAATTTTACAGCTGTTGCACTATTAGTATGTGAGTTATAGCATTTTTAGTGAAGTTATAGCATCTTTAGTGTTCATCACGTGCAGTCCACTCGGCTGACTGTCGATTGGACTCCGGTGTGAAATGATGGAGTTATGTTTCATCCATTGTCACATATTGACGCAAAAATTCGGGTTTATTACGATTGAACAGCTCATGAGGAAGTCTCACTGCTTAGAATAATGAATTCGTTGTTGTTTTTGGTCGATTGTGAGCTCGCGCGGCACCCACATTGAACAGAGCTTACGCATATACAAATATTCATTCACGATATGTCCAACAGGTTCCTTTGATATCTTTAAGGTCTCAGCCATCTCAATCAACTTCACTTTACGGTTATCAGAAATTATTTTGAAGACTTTTTTGATGTTTTCGTCGGTAACAGCCTCTTTGGGGCGTCCACTGCGTGCGTCGTCCTGGGCGCTCATTTCGCCTGGCTTAAATTTAGCAAACCACTTCTCTACGGTTGATTTTCCTGGTGCAAAGTCCGAATAATGTATGTCAAGCCAGGCCTTAGCTTCAGTAGTACTTTTTTTCGTCAAAAAGCAATGCTTTATTAACACACGAAATTCCTTTTTATCCATTTTTTCAAACTAACAAGAGTTGCTTCACTAAAAATGGTATAACTCACATACTAATAGTGCAACAGCTGTCAAATTTATACACGTGTCTTTTAAGGTTAGGGCTAACTTAATATTATATGGATTTAATACTAGTAGCGCCATCTATGTGTGCGCCTACGAACTTTTCACCCTACACCACTAAAATGATTGTTTTATTTGGACATGCGAACATGTTACTTGGAGTGCAATCATTTTAGATATGTACTATTGTACATATCTAAAACGATTGCACTTCAAGTAACGTGATGAGATATGATGAATTCAGATTTTGCTTGCAAAGCGACTCAAGAAGTTACAGATTATAAAATTATAATTTCTGAAAGAAAATTATGTTTGATTATATATAAAATAAACTAAATTAATAATTTTCCTAAAATGTTTATGAAAAATTCATCACTTTGAGGTATAATTTAAGATTTTACAAGAAAGATTTCTGAGCAAGAAATATCTGGAAATAATTTACTCCCAAATTTTTTTTTTTCTGTATAAGCTCAATTCTCTTAAATACAGAAAACATTCAGAATTCTCTAATTGTTAGTTTTTTCTATTTGTTTATTCTAATTTTTTATTTTAAAAAATACCAACTGAAATATTTACTAAAATAAAGTAGGAAATTAAAGATATGAACTATCCCAAAATACTTTATTTTGAGAAATTAACAAAAAATTGTGAATAACCTTTTTAAAACAAATATTTATCTATAATTTGAAATCTATTACATATAAAGAAAAAGGAATTAGTTTTAAAAAGGGAAATTATTTATTGTAAATAATATGCTTGATTCAAATTCAAAAAGACTACTTAAAAAGGATCACCCTCAATGATTCATTTACATGCAGAATGCAGATTTTTGTTTATACTTTCATGAAATGCTGATAAATAATTAGAAGTTTAAAATATACAACAATTATAATTTATTTTTGCTATGCTATATAAGATTGTAAACGTCTTTCCGTTTTCGTACAAATCACCAATGTTCAGTGCATCCATATTTGAAAGACGTTTTTGACAACTACATGATACCACAAAGTTCGCGGACATGTTACTGTCAATCAATATCAAAGCACTAATATATGTGTGATATTTTCTAGGTATTCGTGAAACATTGGTCTTATGACTTTCCATTCCTTCTTAGTCTAATAATAATTAAGATTGATGTTAGGTGAAACAGTTATGTTCAGATTCTCTTTGGAATACATTATATTTGACTTTCTGCTAATTTAATTTTAATTACTTCCATTATCTAATTCAGTTAAGTTTTCATGCATTCATATAAGAATCAAAGTTTTGGTATGATGTATAAAAAGGAATAAATGAAATTTTATTTTTTGAACAACATTTTAATTTTGTATTTCAAAGATAGTAGCAAATTTTATAGCTAATTCTAATTGTTTCTTTATAGATTTTTATTTCAAAAAATTTTAACTGAAATATTTACTAAAATCAAGTATAAAATTAAAGATTGGGCAATCTCAAAATACTTTATTTTGGGAAAATAAAGAAAATTTGTGAATAACCTTTTTAGAACAAATATATCTCTATAATTTCAAATCTATTACATATAAAGAAAAAATTAATTAGTTTTAAAAAAGGAAATTATTTATTGTAAATAATATTCTTGATTCAAATTGAAAAAAACTACTTAAAAAGGATCACCCTCAATGCTTCATTTACATGCAGAAAGCTGATTTTTGTTTATACTTTCATGAAATGCTGATAAATAATTTGAAGTTTGAAATATACAACAATTATAATTTATTTTTGCTATGCTATATAAGCTTGTAAACGTCTTTCCATTTCTGTACAAATCACCAATGTTCAGTGCATCCATATTTGAAAGACGTTTTAGACAACTACATGATACCACAAAGTTCGCGGACATGTTACTGTCAATCAATATCAAAGCACTAATATATGTGTGATATTTTCTAGGTATTCGTGACACATTGGTTTTAGGACTTTCTATTCCTTCTTAGTCTAATAATAATTAAGATTGATGTTAGGTGAAACAATTCAGGTTTATGTTCAGGTTCTCTTTGGAATACATTATATTGGACTGTTTGTGTAATTTAATTTTAATCACTTCCCTTTTCTAATTCATTTAAGTTGTCATTCATTCATAAAAGAATCAAAAGTTTTGGTATGATGTATAGAAAGTGATAAACGAAATTTGATTTTTTTGAACGACATTTTAATTTTGTATTTCAAAGATATCAGCATATTTTACAGCCAATTCTAATTGTTTATTTTTAAATTTTAATTTCAAAAAAATCCCACCTGAAATATTTGTTAAAATGAAGTATAAACTTATAGATTGAATTATCTCAATTATTTTGGGAAATAAAGGAAAACTGTAGAATAACCGTTTTAGAGCAAATATATCTCTATAACTAGAAATCTATAGCATATAAAGAAAAAGGAATTAGTTTTAAACAACGAGATTATTTATTGTAAATAATATTCCTGATTCAAATTGAAAAAGACTACTTAGAAAGGATCACCCTCAATGTTTCATTTACATGCAGAAAGCAGATTTTTGTTTATACTTTCATGAAATGCTGATAAATAATTAGAAGTTTGAAATATACAACAACTATAATTTATTCTTGCTATGCTATATAAGCTTGTAAACGCCTTTCAGTTTTCGTACAAATCACCAATGTTCAGTGCATCACTAATTGAAAGACGTTTTTGACAACTACATGATACCACAAAGTTCGCGGACATGTTAGTGTCAATCAATGTCAAGGCACTAATATACGTGTGATATTTTCTAGGTATTCGGGAAACATTGGTCTTATGACTTTCCATTCCTTCTTAGTCTAATAATAATTAAGATTGATGTTAGGTGAAACAATTATGTTCAGATTCTCTTTGGAATACATTATATTTGACTTTTTGCTAATTTAATTTTAATTACTTCCATTATCAAATTCAGTTAAGTTTTCATACATTCATATAAGAATCAAAGTTTTGATGTGATGTATAAAAAGGACTAAATGAAATTTTATTTTTTGAACAATATTTTAATTTTGTATTTCAAAGATAACAGCATATTTTACAGCTAATTCTAATTGTTTATTTTTAAATTTTAATTTCAAAAAATGCCAATTGAAATATTTACTAAAGTGAAGTATGAAATTAAAGATTTAATGATCCCAAAATACTTTATTTTGGGAAAATAAAGAAAAATTGCGAATAACCATTTTAGAAGGAATATATCTCTATAATTTAAAAAACTATTACATATAAAAAAAAAGGAATTACATTTAAAAAGGGAGATTATTTATGGTAAATATTATTCTTGATTCAAATTGAAAAAGACTACATAAAAGATCACCCTCAATGATTCATTTACATGCAGAGTGCAGATTTTTGTTTATATTTTTATGAAATGCTGATGGATAATTAGGAGTTTGAATATACAACAATTAGAGTTTAATTTTGCTATGCTATCTATGCTGTTTGTAAGCGTCTTTCGAATTTTGTACAAATCCCCAAT
Source organism: Caerostris darwini (assembly GCA_021605075.1). Taxonomy (NCBI): domain Eukaryota; kingdom Metazoa; phylum Arthropoda; class Arachnida; order Araneae; family Araneidae; genus Caerostris; species Caerostris darwini. The sequence goes on along the minus strand of BPLQ01003786.1, from coordinate 324,182 downwards.
GTTCAGTGCATCCATATTTGAAAGACGTTTTAGACAACTACATGATACCACAAAGTTCGCGGGCATGTTACTGTCAATCAACGTCAAAGCACTAATATATGTGTGATATTTTCTAGGTATTCGTAACACATTGACTTTCTTTTCCTTCTTAGTCTAATAATAATTAAGATTGATGTTAGGTGAAACAATTCAGGCTTATGTTCAGGTTCTCTTTGAAATACATTATATTGGACTGTTTGTGTAATTTAATTTTAATCACTTCCATTTTCGAATTCATTTAAGTTGTCATTCGTTCATAAAAGAATCAAAAGTTTTGGTATGATGTATAGAAAGTGATAAACGAAATTTGATTTTTTGAACAACATTTTAATTGTGTGTTTCAAAGATAGCAGCATATTTTACAGCTAATTCTAATTGTTAATTTTTAAATTTAAATTTCAAAAAATGCCAACTGAAATATTTACTAAAGTGAAGTATGAAATTAAAGATTTAACTATCCCAAATTACTCTATTTTAGAAAAATAAAGAAAAATTGTGAATAACTTTTTTAGAACGAATATATCTCTGTAATTTAAAAATCTATTACATATAAAGAAAAAGGAAATAGTTTTAAAAAGGGAGATTATTTATGGTAAATATTATTCTTGATTCAAATTGAGAAAGAATACATAATAGATCATCCTCAATGATTCATTTACATGCAGAATGAAGATTTTTGTTTAAACTTTCATGAAATGCTGATGGATAATTAGGAGTTTGAAGGATAAACCAACTAGAATTTATTTTCGCTATGCTATATAAGCTTGTAAACGCCTTTCCATTTTTGTGCAAATAACCAATGTTCAGTGCATCCCTATTTGAAAGACGTTTTAGACGATTACATGATACCATAAAGATCGCGGCCATGTTACTGTCAATCAATGTCAAAGCGCTAATATATATTCGTGTGATATTTTCTAGGTATTCGTGAAACGTTGGTTTCATGACTTTCTATTCCTTCTTAGTCTAATAATAATTAAGATTGATGTTAGGCGAAACAATTAGGTTCTGATTCCCTTGGCGTACATTATATTCGGCTGATTTTGTAATTTAATTTTAATCACTTCCATTTTCTAATACAATTAAATTTTCATAAATAAGAATAAAAAATTTCGGTATGATGTATGATGATGTGAATGTATGTAAAATGTTGGTGCATGTTGTATTTAATGTAGATGCAGATGTATGAGGTATGTAATGTAGATGCAGATGTAATGATGTATGTAATGTAGATGCAGATGTAATGATGTAATGTAAAATGTAGATGCTGATGTAATGATGTATGTAATGCAAATGATAATGATGCTGATGTAATGATGTATATGATGTAGATGTAACGATGTCGATTTATGAGATGTAATGATGTATGTAATGTAGATTTAGATGTAACGATGTATATTTATGAGATGTAATGATGTATGTATTGTAGATGTAGATTTATGAGATGTAATGATGTATGTAATGTAGATGTAGCTGTACGATGTATTTAATGTAGATGTAGATGTACGATGCATGTAATGTAGATGTCGATGTACGATGTATGTAATGTTGGTATGATGTAAAAAGTAATAAAAGAAATTTGATCTAAATTTTTGATCAATCTTTTAATTTTGTATTTCAAAGATAGAAGCAGATTTTACGACTTATTCTAATTGTTTGTTTTTAAATTTTAAATTTTAAAAGATTACAACTGAAATATTGACTAAAATGAAATATGAAAGTATAGACGAACTTTACAATTTGTTCGACTTATGATAGAATGGTGACGTGTGAAGATAGCATGCAGGAGATCCCAGGTAGAGTCCTGAATGCGTTAACCTCTCTTTTCCCATAAAGATGGAACTAGACGGCAATTGTATCAGATCGCATAAGAGTCTTTCGTCGTGAATGGGAATGTCTTGTGAAATTTTTCCAATTATATATTCAAATACGCTACTCAAATGAAGGGCAGTTACGCCTGAAAGTTCTGTGAAATTATGCTTTTAAATCCTGGACAATCGAGTGACTGTTCATAACATACATTATTGAAACAGATGTCTGATATAAGAAAAACTCATTCTGTTAACTTTACCTGATGTGTTTTATTATTATTTTCCTTAAACTCTTTCATTTTTTAAATTATCATATATTCTGAGTTTTAGAATATATGATGACTTTTGCGCAGATGATGATGATATATTCTAAAACTTAGAATATTTATATCATCATCTGCGCAACAGTCTCATGGTGGGCAAGGCCGTCTGGATGCTGGCAGATTTCGAGACGTCAATGGGAAATGTTTTTCTTATTACGGGATAGGGTTGTCAGCCCTACTCCCAACAGTCACATTACACCTGGACCTACGGTTTAAAATGGATTCCGAACCACTACAAACATCCACGGCACCACTGGGACTCGAATTCGAAACCTTCGGCACAGAGCGCCTGAGCTCTAGTTACTCGGCCATCAGGCCCATTAAAAAAATATATATAATGTAGAAAATAATTTATTTTAGAATGATTTTAAGCATTATTTAGCATAAGTATCATAGCCCAACCAACAATCTCATGGAAAATTGATTCAATAATTCATCAAAAATTCAAAGTGATTCAAACACGGCATTATGAAAGGGGAGAAAGGTAATTTCAGAGTGGTTTTAATTACAATAAAAGTAATTTAATTTTTAATTATGAATTACATAATGTCAAAGCTAAAACTAAATGAAAAATAGGAAATAATCGATTATAATTAAATCGATATTAAATTTAAATCCAAAAATGCAATTTGATATTAAAAAAGTAAATTTAATGTTAAAAAAGTCAATTTAAATATTTAAATATTTATTTTAAATATTAATGGATATTATTAGAAAAAAATTCATTCATTAGTTTCAACCTTTAAACCACTTTCTTAAAAATTTATATATTTTATATACTTTCATGGATAGTTCATTTGATTTTTTAAAAGAATTTTTTTCATATAAGTAAGATCTTTATTTCAAAACAAGATCAATCCCTTGTTTTTATTATTTTCCTTGAATTGAATTCCTAAACAAGGAAACTCAATGATTATTGTGACAGCATATGTTCTTGTCAAAAAAATAATTCAGACTACCCTCTGGAAATTCAAGAACTAATTGACAAGCCACTTAATAAATCGAAGAAAATCTCAATCTTAGTCTGCCAAATCCTTGAAAGAATACAATTACGTACTTAAAAGTAAGAGTAGAAGTGGAAATATATCAACGTGCATCATTATTAAGAGAAACTTTTCCAACAAATCAATGCCTTCACCAATTATGTTTATCCATTTTCGTATAAGAAATTAAACTGATTCAGTAAAATGTCTGTGCTTATATATAGAAAAGGATATTTGTGGAAGTAAATTTTTCCAGAGTTATAATTTTTTGTTATGATTTTCATAGTTATTATTCCATAGTGTTGTTGTTTAATTACTAATAAAAACTTGCTTTATTAATTTATTTATCATTGCGGTTTCATAGCTTTATAAATATATACATAATTACATATAATTATATATAATTAACATTTATAAAGTTAATTATATTTTAATTAACTTTAATGAGGACATTGAGGAGTTGTATTTAAATAGTATAAGCCTCAAACCCGGTTTCATTTATTATTTTTTTACAAATGCAGAGCAACCAGTATGTCAGTCTCATAGCTCTTTTGTTTAACTATTATATTTCATCTTTATTTCAAAGATAAAAAAGTTCTGCTTAAAATATCAAAGTTGATTTTGTTCCAATCCTCCGCCAAAATCTTTGAAGTCCATCCAATATTTAGGGATGTCGCTTATAAAGAGTTTGTTTCTATCCAAATGCTCAGTAACCCATAAGACACCAGTCGGAGGACATCTAGGGAATAGAATAGTCCCAATCCCGGTTTCATTTATTATTTTTTTACAAATGCAGAGCATCTAGTATGTTCAGTCTGATAGATCTTTTGCTTAACTATTATATTACATCTTTATTTCAAAGATAAAAAGTTCTGCTTAAGGTAAACGAACACATTCGAAGGAATTTTTTTGAAATTATTGAAATTTTTTATTTTTGTACACATTTTTGGATTGAATGTAACTAAAAACTAATGATTTCACATAAAAAAATTTCATTAATATTTTTTTAAAATTTTTATAAGCTAAAATAAGAGTAAAATGGCCAAAATTGATACTGTTACAAAACATGATAACTCAAAATCAAATCAATAATTTTTAAAATTTCTAAGTTTGTATTTGTTTGTACTAACATTTTATAGGGAATAGACCTCTGGTAAATTTATATCTTTATTATTTTGTACTAGTTTAAATGCTGTCGACACAAAATTCTTCAAAAATTTGCAAAATTCTTTATTTCAAAGATAAAAAGTTCTGCTTAAAATATCAAGGTTAATTTTGTTCCAGTCCTCTACCACAGTCTTCTGAAGTCCTTCTAATGTTTAGGGATTCCACTTATAAAGAGCTTGTTTTTATAGTCCAAATGCCCATTAATCCATACGAAACCCTGTCTGGGGTCATTGAGGGGATGTACTCAATAATATGGAATAATCTCAATTCCGGTTTCGCTTATCATTTTTAACAAATACAGAGCAGTAGATTTAGAGGTAGGACTGTTATCCTTATCTTGATGGAGAGTATCACAGTTGGAAACTAATTTGAACCAATTTAATTTAAAAATTTTTTTAATTAGGTTTAGAATAAACAAGGTAAATGTAGTTCCCGATAAATGTTAGTGGTTTAGTTACAAAATTTTTATACGAAATTCATGTTTCTGTTTTATTTCGGGAAAACGCACAAAAAATTTATAGAAACAATACAATTTATTAAAATATCTCTTCTATAAATTTAATGCTTTAAATACTTATTAATGTACATTACTGTTCATAGCAAAGTTAATTTATATTTGAAAATGTCTCAAAACCTGGTTTTATTTTGTACAGCACAGAGAATAATCTCATAAATTTTAAAATTAAAATTTAGTGAGAATACTGTAGTCATATCTATTCATTAATCTACTAACCCCTCTGATTTTTACCTAAAGAACTGCTACATATAAAGTTCCTTTGAGATTTCCAAGCAGAACTTTAAATGGACAAATGCAATATTGAATTTAAAATAGTTACTGAAACTATATAAGATATAGACCAAAAGGATGTTTTTCATATTAGCTATATGAAATAAACTGACATTTTCCTTAACTATAGTAATTTATGTTAGTTAAGGATTAAGATTATTTAAAATTTGCTACGCAAATAAAATATATGTTTATATATTTATATATTTATATAAAATATATGTTTATATATTTATATATATGTTTATATATGTTTATATATTTATATAAAATATATGTTTATATATTTATAATATTTATATCAGCCCGGAGAATAGAGCGTTAAGTTTCTGAATTAGAATGATCGTATTCGAAACCCAGCAAACAAAACATAACTGAAAGTTCTTCAGTTCCTATAGAGAATGGGAACATAAATTTAGAAGCCGAAAATATTATTGAGAAGGACGCGAACCCTCCAGGTACCACTCTAGAGGGTGATCATCAATAACTATGGCGGCAAAATTTGGATGCAGTGGATCCCCACTTGAGAGTATTAGATAAAGCTGAAAGTGCTACAAATCTGATTTTATAGTGGCGAATGACACCGATTGTGCTCATCATTCGAAAAAAAAATATATAAAATGTTTTCATTTCTTTTTCTCTGTTTTACAAATTTTTAGAAAAATTGGAATAAGATCTAATATATTTTAATCTGCGGGAAAATTTGTAACTATTTTAGACATCGAAATGAAATTCCAATTTAATCTGCGATTGATTTACAGTGATCCAATATTTTTAATAGTTGATTATTATAATTGTGTTTATTATTTACACTGAATGTTATTTTAATATTTATTTGTCTATTAAATGTGAATATGAAAATTAATTTTGATTAATTTTCATTTAATTCAGGTTGATTCGATTTGTTTATCCATTATACAAGATATTTATAACCACTTGCTTTCAAATCAAACTTAGACCCTTTTTCTTCAAACTGAAATGTTAATCAACTGAAAACTAAAACTTCAATGTAACTTCAGTGTTAATGTAACATTTAAACTTCATTCTTTTCCCTTTCAAAATAGTTACTGAATGTTCAAAATAATTATACTTTTAAATGCGAACGGGAAAATTAATTTCCTTAATTTTTATTTAATTCAGATTGCTTCGATTTGTTTATCCCTTATACATGATATTTATAGGCATTTGTTTGTAAATCATACTTAAACCCCCTTACTTCAAACTGAGATTGAACTGAAGCTGTTAACGTAACATTTCACCTTCATTCTTTTCCTTTTCAAAATAGTTACTGAATGTTCAAAATAGTTACTGAATGTTCAAAATAGTTACTGAATGTCCAAAATAGTTACTGAATGTCCAAAATAGTTACTGAATGTCCAAAATAGTTACTGAATGTTCAAAATAGTTAGTATTGAATGTGAATATGAAAATTAATTTTTTTAAACTTAAATTTATTCAGGCTTACTTCGATATGCTTATCCGTAATACAAAATATTTATAGCTATTTGGATGCAAATCAAACTTAGACCACTCTGTTTCAAACTGAGATTGAACTGAAGCTGCTAACGTAACACTTAACCTTCATTCTTTTCCTTTTCAAAATAGTTACTGAAAGAAAAGTTATTTCATTATTAAAACACAAAAGAGGTATTGGAGCGCAACAGAAACAAGTCAAAATTTATAAGCTTTGACACCGAAGCGAACTTTTTTTTTACACTTTTTTCTTTTCAGAATTAATAAAGGCTGAAATGGCTATAGACGGTTCTTAATTACAAATAATGAAAGACATCCCAGCTTCCCCAAAAAGAAGAAAAATAGCTGCTAAGCTTAATTCCTTTTCTTCATTCAGCAAAGACTGGATGAAAAATTGCTGAAAATAGTTCTCCTCAATCTCTCATTTTATCTTTTCACTTAACCGAGGTACAAATCCTCACATTATCTTCGAACAAGGTAAAAATTCTACTTGACTTCAGGTTACCTTTTGGAAAAAAAAATAATGGATTAGTGTTTAACTGAGACAATAAAAAGACTCAATTTTTTTTATCATTATCCATGATCAGGAAATTAAGAAAGCTATATTTGTTTAAGGCTGAAATAGTTTTCTTTAAAAATTCATTAATTGCCCGTGAAATATTTGCATATTTAATGAATCAGTAAAGTGATTTTAATGTTCATCTTTTTTAGAGATTATGATTCTTTTATTCAAAAATTATCTTAGTACAGGGATTATAGGTAATGAAGTGATACAGTTTTTATGGAAGCATTAAAATAATCAGAAGAAATTTAAGTGATATTATTAAAGTTTCTGATAATAATACGTCTTTATGCTTAAATTGCTGAAATAAAATAAAATCTATCCTTATGCAGATGGGTAACATTTATGATTAGCTTTTATTTATTCTTAAGTTATAATAGTAATTATAATTAGGTAATATTAAGCACTACGTTTTAAAAAATAATTTCTAAACTAAAGCTATTAAAAGATTTTAACGAGAATTAATTAAAACGAAAAAGAAAATTTATGATTACCTATTTATTTTTTGAATACATTATTAGAAACTACAATTATTTATCCTTGCAGAGTTGTATGCAATAAAAATTATGAATAAATAAATAAATAAATTCACTTCAAAATGTACTTAAATAATAATTTATTCTGATATAGATGCAAAGACCAAAAATATGTATCCTTGCAGAGTCTCAAGAAATAAAATTTATAAATAAAATAAATAAATTCCCTTCAAAATGTACTTATATAATCATTTATTCTGATAAAGATGCATACTGCTAAAATTATTACGAAAGTGTGAATATCCCTCAAATCTCAAACTTGCCTTAATTTCGAAGAAATTTTATAAATAATATGTGAACTTAGTAAAAGCGTTTTTGTACAATTTAAGTAGCCTTATTATGAAATCTGAGGATTTTTTTTACATAGAGGATAACTAGTTGGCTCTAGGAAACAATTTATAGCACCAGTTTTTATATTATATTTAGGTAACTCCAGAGTAACCGTAGCTAGACAAACATTTGTCATTTACTTTATTTTGTTCTGTAAGCCTTGTCAGAAAATCGACAGCAAAAACACTAACAACGTCTTCTCGGATCCTCGGAACATTAGTTGAACCCCCCTCCCCTTCCTTGGGGTATTTATTAATGAGTGTTCAGACAGACATGAAAGAGATAAATGAGAAGATAAATGACTGTCCTGATGGGAGCCCACTAATGTCAAAAAGCTGGAGTAAAAGGTAGACAACTAAGAAAATCAGGTGAGGAATGACAATCTTGAGAAAAAGCTCAATTAGTGTTAAAACCAAGAAAATACATGGTGAAATCGTTGGAAAATTTTATAAGTCATTATGAATGTTCATTTATTTTGAGCAATGCACAAGTAATCCAGCATTAACTGTTAAATGTTTGCGTTTTTTTAAAAATGTATCTTTTCTACCTCCACTGATAAGTGAAATATGTTGATTGTCGTTAATTCTTTATTCAGTTAGCAAAAGAGTCTCATTATATCCTGTTTCAAAGCTTGGTATCCCCTTTATATCTAAGATAGATGTATATGAAACTTGATTGAAAATTAGTTGTATATTTCTTGGATGAAAATTGTACAAGTTTTGAAATATATCATAAGGGCTGATTTTGAAACAACATTAATTGATATATTGGAATAAAATGCAAAATTCATTTTCAACTAACTTTTCACTTTCAAGCCTTTTCATTCATAATCAAAATTTTCATTTGGTATCAGAGGAAAAAAGCTTAATTATAAAGAGCTAGTTGGCTACACATAAATATTATTTTCATTTTTTCAAATTAAAATGATAAATGAGATGCATGAATGTTGAAGATATCTCTAGAAAGTTTTGTTTCGACATTGATTTTACTAAGCAATGTTTAGCAAAAGTACCGTCATCGTCTGCTGGAAATTGTATGAAATTTTATATCTTTGTGTTTTTGTTAGAAGAAACATTTGACTCTAATTAGATGAGACATTTTTATTCGATATAACTGTTTAGATTAGATATTTTTATTAGATATATTTTTATTAGATATATCTATTTAGATATATTTTTATTAGATATATCTATTTAGATATATTTTTATTAGATATATCTATTTAGATATATTTTTATTAGATATATCTATTTAGAATAGATATTTTTATTAGATGTATCTATTTAGATTATATATTTTTATTAGATATATGTGTTTAAATTAAATATTTTTGTTAGATGTACCTATTTAGATTAGATATTTTTATTAGATATATTTTTATTAGATATATCTATTTAGATATATCTATTTAGATATATCTATTTAGATATATTTTTATTAGATATATCTATTTAGATATATTTTTATTAGATATATCTATTTAGAATAGATATTTTTATTAGATGTATCTATTTAGATTATATATTTTTATTAGATATATGTGTTTAAAATATTTTTGTTAGATGTACCTATTTAGATTAGATATATTTATTAGATATATGTATTTAGATATATTTTTTGACTCTATTTAGACATCAAACAGTTATAAGAAATATCTTAAAATTTGTTTGGCAAAATATAATGGATTTACAATATATTTATAAGAAGATAAGTTTGTCTTTTTCTAACATGAATGTTTGTATAATTGCTATTTAGTGTTAAGAGCAAAGTTTCTACTACAGTGTGCCTATATATTTGTGGGTAAAATTTGCAATGGGATGGTAGCATGTGGCATGTGAAATGTCATCGGGCTTAGCTTTGTTACCTGAAAGAGGGGCTATTTAACGAAAATTGCCAACAATTAACGTTAATTGCTTTCAATAATTCTTATTTATTATTTTTGTTTGAATTTTAAATGGCTATTAACACAATACTTTTGAAGCATAGAAAATGTAGTGTAAAATATTGAATTGGCCCAGATTTTAAAGTAGCACAAAGCCCACCCGGTAGACTTGCTGAAATATCAAGCTATTTATAGAAGCCTGGTAATAGCAACAGATATCTCCGCTCCATTAGCAATGTTAGTATCGTGAGCTCTGATATGCGTGCATTCCGTAGATGCTTTATCTGAAGGAAGAGAGAGAGGTACACGAAAACTTCGAGTTATTCATCGATTGCTACTGTTTGTGTATGAAACGGAGCGAATGCTGAGTTGGATGGACAAATCATGTAACGAAAATGCAAACATTCAATTCTCAAATAGGAATAATAAACACACCCAAGAGGAAAGCAATTTGGGGATCTGGTCAGTCTCTGATTGTTAGGCCAGTTGCCATGGAGATGAAAGTACACCCACACTTGATTAAATTTGACGTGTGCGTGCAGAAGATACAGTATATTTTTAGCCAAAAAATTGGCATGTGTTACTATAATTAAACATTTTTCTTTTTTTACCTCTTTCCTGTTTTATCCTTTTTGCCTCTGAGTTCTTTGAAAAACTTTTGGATAATTTTCAGGATTAGAAAAGAGACTTATAAACTTACTCATGTCAGTAGCTTAGAAGTTTAGGTGTATTTTAAAATGTCCAAAGTTAATTGAAAATTCAAAAATTTTAACATACAGTAGGAAATTTTAAAATTTCTAATCAAACTTTCAATAAAACTAATAACAGAAATTTAGGTATTTTTAGAAATATCTAATTTAAATTACTAAAATTTTCTTTTTCGAATAGGATAAGCAATGTCTTTTATTAGATATGCTATTAAAAATTGTTTTTGTGTTATAAATTTCCTTTTTTTAGATCTCATTATGGGAAATTGTAAGAAATAAACATATATATGTTGTCATAGGTAAAACAGTTTAATATTAACTATTTACTAATTCGTAATATTTGGTGAAACATAGTTAATAAGAATTTGATAGTATAAGCATTTCACTCTGCTCCATTATTTTGAAAATCTTTTTAAAGGAACCTTCCAAGAATGTGAGATTTGTTTTTGAAATTTGCATATAAATCCGTAATTTCATATTCACAAATTATAACCCTTTCTGTTAAAGTCATGCATGGCGTTTTAGTACAAATATAAGTTGTAAGCTCTTTTTATTCCTTTCAAAGTTGAAAGAAAGTTAATAGACAAAAGAGAGAGAGAGAGAGAGAGAGAAAAGTAAAAAAAAAAAAAAAATCAATCCTAATATTGTACTGGATATTGTGTACTGAAGGTTGTCAACCCTCTAATATTGTACAATATTGAACTCAATTCAACCCTCTTATATATATCAACCCTCTAGCATATTCATTATTTTACAATGTAAATACAATATTTTTTTAAAAATATTTTTCTATTTTTTATGGTGAATAAGTAAGTTGTGTGAATAATTCGTTTTAATTTCTTAGATATGTTTGTTAATTTTATTTATTAATTATAATCTCTAAACTCCAGAAAATAACCATGTTGTTTCATTAAAATGTTAAAAATTGGGAAATTTTGAACCATAGGAAAATATTGGTAAACTGTAATATAATACAGGCATACAAATAATTTCCAATTACAATATTTAATATTTAATTTTAAAATTTCTAATAAAATGATTAACTAAATGCATCGATAAATATGAATTAATTAAGGAAAATAAGTACATAACGACTGTGGTTAGTGTAAAAATATGCATGACTTCGATTCATAAAATTGAAATATTTCGATTAATGAAAGATGAGAGATTTCTTATTATATTAATATGTAAACAATTTGAAATATTTTTTTTTTCAATTTAAATATCTTTCGTTTTTGGTTGGGTTTATATTGTAATATTCATTTATTTATTCATAAGTTGGCCAAAAATTATTTAAGAAAATTCGTTCCAATATGTTCCTTTTGTTTATAAACATTATCGAGAAAATACAAAATGAAATTATTTGCAAAAGAAAAGAAAAACGCTTCATGTGAAATTTGGTAAAAATGTTATATTCATGCAAATTTACGGTGTTATTGGCAAAGATGTAATATGATGACGACTGAAATTCAGCAAAATTCACACGTTTCAAATTATCCCAACTCATAGAAGTCTTTAGATGAAGAAAAAGATTTGACAGTTTCTTTAAGGTTATTGAATACATCCATTTTCTTTATTGTGGACTGCATAGTGGGAAATTCGAAGATTATATTTCAATTTAGAATCAGCAATTCAATATTTGGAAAGTATTGTATAATAACTTCAGAAGAAAATTTATATATATTTTGTAACTGGAAACATTTTCAAAGAATAATAAATTCTTGCATAGCAGAAACCTGACATTATTGCAAAATAAATTTACTAAAGTCTCTATGAAAAAAATGATTTGTTGTTAAATGAAAAAATAAATATTAATATATGTGATATTATTTTCTTTTCCATAAAGTTTCAGAGACTGTGTAGGAGATTAATTCTACAAACCTTATTTCAGATAATGAACTTTTGATTTTATTTCAAAGTCAAATCAATATTCAAAATAATTGTTCATTTTTTCAAATATTTATTATCAATATAAATATTGAAAATATTATTGTTTGCATCTTTTATATTCAATATTTATTATTATTTTTTTTCAATATTTAGAATATTTTTTTTCTTTGTAATATGTCTTTAGTTAAAAATACTATTTGTTATATTGGTACTTTATTTATTATTGCATTTTTATCTTTTAAACTGCTAGAAATTGGAAAAAATAATGTACGTTCAGTAGAACGAAAAAGATATCATCATAAATTTTGAGCAAAGCAGTCTATAAGAAAAGTAATTTTTTAAATGCATTAAAAGCTTTTGAGTAATTAATTTATTATTACATAAATGCTCTAATTATTACACATATAATATAGCTTTACAATTGAAAGCTTACAAAGAAGTTTTTTATAAAACAGAAAATGATTATTTTTAAATATTTGTTTCAGTTCTACTTGAAAAAAAAATCGAAATAAAATCACTTTTTGAATTCAAATTATAAAAATAATACAAAACTTGAATTTGAAACAATTACGAAAAAGATATTTTCCTTACCATATAAAACTATTAATTTTAAAATATTAATTTCTTTCATTTTTAATAAAACAGACTAAAAATGAATTTTAAAAACAAATTTAACATTTTCAGTGCCTTTTTCACTTTTTAATGATTCATTTTGTATTTTTTTTGCATCTTTTTTTATAAATTAAAATGATATTTATGGTAAAATTTTTACATTCAAATCAATAATGTCTGAAATTTGAATTTGTTGAAAAATACAAGCATTATTTATGAAATTATAAAGGACAATTTATGTTTAAAAACTTTTCGTTTAATAATTGAGAACACCTATTTCAAATTGATTTTTTCTTTCTATTCATTCTTTTTGAATTTACTTGTAATTAAACAAAATTATATTTAACTATTATGTTATAATTGTTATATGTATGAATTGTGCTTATTTACGTTGTTTGCAGCAAGCAAATTTTTATAATTCTGACGTTAACCAAAATAGAATAAAAGTTTTTCAAAATAAAAGGAATTTTGTTTCTTTATATGCAACTAATGAAAAGTATACTGATGTAAAAATTATTTCTTTTATTTTTATGAGAGGTGAACAATTCATTTAAAAGAATCATATGCGCTATATATAATACATTTTTGATTATTTAATTAAAACAATTAAATTATACTTTCATAATTTGTTATCTTTTTACATGATTAAGTCTTTCATGTACTGTTCAGAAAATTTTCACTCTTCTTGAATATTTTTTTCTCACAAAACATGATCAATATCATGATATATTATACATGATTTTTACTATATTTTAAGTAATACACTATTTTCTAATTCTAATAACATTCTAAGCTACTTTAACAAACAAATTAGCCAAAAAAAACCCAGTTTACATCAGTACTTCAAGTATTATTTTATTTTGAATCTTAACTAGGTAAGTCCTTTGTAGTAATACAGCATTTTGAAAAAAAATGTAGACCTGTGTATTAAAAAAAATCTACTGTTAAAGCAGGAGCACAAGCATACTGAAACTGATGGTAAATGAGTTGATATACTGATCGATGTCCAGCAGGAGAACATTAAACAACAATTTCAACTGATTTCTTTTAATTGTTTTTATGTAAAACAATGGAACAGATAATAATAAGTACTATTTTTCCCATATTACAAAAGAAGATCATAGTGAATTCACTTAATTCAGCAGTTGAAATTTTAAACGCAGATTTATATAAATAGTTGTACAATGCAAATTTGTTTAATGGATTTGTAGAAAACTTGCAATTCTCCCAATTTACTAACTATATTTTACAAACTATGATAACGAATGATAAATTTCTAAATATGTGTTCAGCAAACAATCTTGATCAATTAAGTGTATTATATTTTTCTCTATTTGTACAGATATATTTCTTTCTACAGAAATTTCATTGGTTATCAAAAGTGTTTCTTGAAATATATAAGGCCTAGTTTTTCTTCAATAATAAAAAATATTAACTACTTATGTTAATAAAATTTCAAACGATGCAATTAAAAGTCATTAACATTGCAGTGTTACAATAATTAATTTGCTTTTTTGTAAGATTGTTTGACATAAATAATTTGTTAACTTTAATAAAACGGTAATCACTGCAATAATCATTAAAACATTCTAAAATGGCTTAATTATATTGAAATTCTAGTCCTTTATTACTTCAAAGATGCAGAAAATTAAATATTTATTTAACTGCTAATTAAATGGGTTCTTCCATTTTGGGGCAAGATATAAATCTCACCTAAGAATACAAATCTCCTTAAAGATTTTTTTAGAAGCTATTTTAAGGTTAAATTTTAGTTCTATCGCATTTCTGGTTGGAGTGCCAAATACGTGACTTGCAAAAAATCGTTAAATTTTTGAAAGCATTGGAGGTAGAGTTCAATTATAGGAAAGACCATTGCCAGGATTTTTTCTAGAACTTTTCCAACGCAATATTGGAATTCAGACTCATTTCATTCACCCTTTTAAGGACATTTCCTTCTTTTTCCTGCTACTAAATATACTCGTCCCATAAATGATTCAGCATAAAAAAAGGAATGCCGTGCTGATGGTAGTGCATAGATGGGTATAGCTGGTATTAAAATATTAAGGGTATCTGACTTAGTTAAACAAAACAAAAAAAATTATTACTGTTTTCCTTCTTACTTAAACATTTTATGACCACACATACGTAAAAATTTGCTGAGATTTCTTGAAATAAATCATATATGTATCAGGGAGCCTTACATAAAAAAAAGAAATAGCAGATTCAAGGCTGTTAGGTTTAGAATAAATGTGTGCGTATCAAAGTAATTGCTATGTATATGTATTACGTTACAAGTTAAGATATTTATATTAGAATCCAACTGCTATATTTAATCGCTTCTTCACGTTTTGAGATAAAAAAGTTTTTGGTTTAATTAGTTACCGCTTTTTACATTTTAGTTATCCTATATTTATGATTTTGGAGTTTAGATCCTTCAGGCTTTTGAATGTTGAAAAAACTGTAAGAGAAACAGAGGCGTAGTTACAGTTCTCTTTCGGTAAAAAATTATTTTAAGGACTCCATCTAGGTTTGGGCAAATTTTGATATTTTTATGGATATTTATATATATATATGTGTGTGTGTGTGTATGCATGTATATGAGTATGTATATGTGTATGTATATATGCGTGGGTGCGCATATATATATATATAAGCCGAAATCTGTGGTATTATTTATATATATATATATTTCGGGTTCGAATCATCCCGGCGGGGACATGGATGCTTGTAATGGCTCGGAATTCACTTTAAACTTAGATCCCGATCTCATATGACATATAAAGTTTAACTGTTTCTGTATGGCCAGCTGCATTAGGAATATATATATATATATATACGTGTATATGTATATTTGGCTAAATAAACTTCATTTTGTATGTTGACAAATTTAACCGAAAATTAACTTGATACAAATTAGATTTCTTTCCTGTTTAGATTATGTTGCTTTTAAAAGAACTTTTCTTCATGTTTATTATTTTTTCTAATAATTTTAGATATGTTTAAAATTAATTTTTAGCGAATGCCATCGTATGAACGACGGTATAGATTTTTAAATTAACTTCTACTCGTTCCCATATAATAATATCTTTAATCTTTGTGTACTGATTTTAAATAAAAAGTCTGTAAATATTTTAATATATTACTATTTTTGATACTGGAAGTGTTCATCTCCTTAAAGGATTAGTAATATTAAATTTTTTGCCTACAATTTAATATCTGTTAATTCTTAGTAAATAAATAAATGGAAAGGAAAATAGTAATTTTCTTATGTATTCTTAAAAGGTATTTAAAATAATGTTAGTATGCGCTTATCATACTTTTTTTTAACTTTTGACAAATATATTTTAAATTAAAATATAGTTAATCAAAATACTTTTTCAAAATTTTTGAATCTTCTCGCAATTTTCTTTAGAAAGTTTTTCAAGCAATATCAATTGTTTCCCTAAAGATAAGAACATTAATTTTGGATTTCAGATAAAAAATTAATTTGAATTTTTACATGTTAAAAAAAAGGTTTTTTTTACCCAAAATAAATCAATATATTAGCCATTTTTGTGTGATTACTTACAGCTGATCTGATTATGTATGCTAATATGTTTTATCCATTATTTACAAATATTGTTCTTAACATTATAAGAAATCCCTTTTCAAACATCTTTTCCACTTTTTTATGCAATAAAAAAGTTTTAGTTCTAAACAAAAAATACTGTTGTTTTCCGAATGGTAATTCAATTAAACAATAACGCAGATTTTATATACAACAGTACAAAATTAATCCATAAGATCAAAACCTTGATTGCGGTTAAAGATTAAATATCATGTGAAATTACAGAGAAAAGAGAAAATATATCTAGATTAAATAAATTTTATTTTATTTTAAAGTAATTATCTATATCACATAGATTCAAACAACACGTATTAAGTCACTTAATTTCTTTAAAGTTTAGATTTCTAAATGCTGCAGACATTTTAATCTTAATAATATGAATATAAGTGAAAAGAAATCCTCATACATGGAGATATTACGTAAAATATATACAATATATATATATTATTTAAACAATTAACTATTATCCCTAACATTTAGTAATTAATTTATTGAAAAAGGCTGAAGAGGTTTCAAATATATTGATTTAATGATGTAATTAATAAATTATCAAACTAATTAAGCAATTGAGTTAAAAATCTATTTCGAATATAATGATAGGAACCTTCCCCTTATATCTACTTAATACACAGATGTAATTAACTTATAACTATATAGGAATAAATGATCTTGTTTTTGTTTTAAAAATTAACCTTCTTGCAGACAGTTGAAAGTAATTGTGTAAACTATAAAAATATCAATGTTGCAAATTACAGCTTTCGTAAATTAACTTTAAAGAAAACTTGTTAACTATTCTCTTTAGTTAAGCAAACATTTTAGTTGCAGAGAAAATTATGTGCGCACGGATTTAAATGACTTGTACTTTTGTAACCTCTTTTAAATTTTCATCGCGTTTTATTTCCAGAAATGCCTTTTTATATTCAAATCATTTAGGATCAATTAAACAAATAAAATATATAGTGTATAAATAAATGTGTATAATAAAAATAAAATAAAATTGTAGTGAAATAAAATAAAATTAAAATTAAAAAATTATAGTGTATATTTAAAAAATTAAAAATTATAGTGTATATTTAAAAAATTTAAAAAATATAGTGTATATTTAAAAAATTAAAAAATTATAGTGTATAGTTAAAAAGAAATAAAATTATAGTGTATACTTAAAAAAACATTAAAAATTCATTTCAATGAACAATATTTAAAAAAATTACTTTTTAGCAAACACATTAACTTTAAAAAAGAATTAACTAATAATAAGTGGTAATTTTTACTTGTTAAATCTTCTCTAAAACGCCTTCTCTAATAATCTTTAAAATATTCTCATATTTTCATCTTAAAAGAAAAATTCTTCTCAATATAAAACTGTCTTACTTTAAAACAAAAATTTAAAATCTTCTCATAATCTTTATTTTTATTATTATAGGAATTAAAAACATAAATATAAGATTTAATATTTATGCTATTAACATTATAATATTAATATTATGCTATTAGCATTATAATATTAATTTTATGCTGTTAACGTTATGATATTAATATTATGCTATTAATTTTATTAAATATAAGATTAAGTCATTAAATATGTTTGTTCTACCATAAGTAATTTAAATTGTGTCTTCACTTTTTAACGTATAGTGAAAAATTTCCCCAAGAAAACTAAATTTTGTCTAGATATATTTTTTTCGATAAAGAAATTTTTATTTTAGAAAGAAAAAAATAAACTGTTCAAAGTATTTTTTTAATTAAAATCAAAACCTCATTGAGAAGTTGTTAGCCAGTACTTTGGATTTTTTATGATCATGTTTCACCTCAATAACTTTTAGTAATCGAAAAAGTTTTAACTATATTGGTTATAAATAAAAAAAAGTTTAAACAAAAACAATACAATAGTATTAGAAAATGAATAAAAAATTGAATCGCCGAATTAAAATTATGGTATCAATCTATAAAAAAGTAACAAACATGAAAAAGAACTCAACTGTATAATAATAAAAAAATGAATATAAATAATGAACAGTATAATAGAAAAAATCTGTTTAAAGAAATGCAGATATTAAATAAATACACTATAGTCTTTGCAGGCATATGAAACAACAAATCTATTGTAATAATTAGAAATAAACGTGTATTTATAATTAGATTTATTTAAATATGATTGAATAGTTGTGGGTTCTAATTGTTTTAGATATGGCGAACTTTCAAATATATAAAATTAAAAAATAGATAGAAAATGAATAAAAAAATAGTATTAGAAAATGAATAAAGAATTGAATCACCGAAATAAAATTAAGGTATCAATCTATAAAAATGTAACAATCATGAAAAAGAACCCTACTGCCTAATAAAAAAAATGAATATGAATAATAAATAGTATAATAAAATAGTATAGAATAGTGAAGAATAGTAATGGCGTAGAATAGTAATAATAGATAGTATAAAGAGTATAGTGTATTTATTTGAAAAACAGATATCAAATAAATACACTATACCTTTTGCAGGTATATGGAACAAAAAATCTATTGTAGTTATAAATAAACATATATTTATAATTATATTCATTTAAATATGATTAAATAGTCGTGGGTTCTAATTGCTTTAGATATGACGAGCATTAAGATAAATAATATATAATAATAGATATAATAATAATATAAAAAATAGATATTATTATGTTAAAAAGACATTTTCACTAATTTTAGTCACAAATAAGAACATTAAAAAAAAATTATTTAAATTTATAAACAGACAAGCAATTTCTCTAAATATCACATTTTTTAAAGTTTAAATCATAGTTAAAATTAAAATAACTGAAATTTATTAGTTGAACACAAGTTTTTTTGCTTTTGAATTCTCATGTATTTTGATTGTTATATTATATTTCTGGTAAACTATAATATGTGAAACACAATGAAATCTTTTTCATATTTTTCCGAAAACATTCTTTTTTTACAAAAGCTTGAAAAACTGAAATTTTAATGGCGTATTTAAATTCAGAAAGAACAAAAATTTGGTTTGACAATTTTTTCCAACTGCAGGTCCGAGGACATGCAATGCATATATGATAGAAAATATAACAATCTAGTGGAAAATATAAAGGACATATTTTTTCCGTGTTCCAACTACAAATGGAGACGTAAGTATTTCGATGTTTTTGGAATTTTTTTTAATATTGAATTTTTTTGTGTATTTGTTTATACTAGTCAACCCACATATTTTTTTATAGAACTGTATTTTCAAAATATAAATGAAATTAAAACAAATTTTAGTTTATTTAGCTATGAAAAATATTACACAAAATTTTAAAAGAAAACGGAAGTCACACAAATTTGATATAGAATGCATATTGTCGAAATAAATATGTTGAAAAATGTGGTGTATAAGTATTTAAATTGTGTTTGTCTAGAAATAAGAAGAATAAATATTTAGATTCAATATTTGTAAACATTGTATCAAATAAAAAAAAATTCTTTTTCACATCATGAAGTGATTCTTCATAACCGTTCAAAATATTATATTTAGTTTCTATTAGTTTAGTTATATTTAGTTATTATATTTATAAAAGAAATAATAAAAAAAAAAAAATGTGAAGGGATTGCAACCTCAACCACTACTTGCTTTCTATTAACATTTAAATGGTGTTTGTCTCAAAATAAGAAGAATGAATGTTTAGATTGAATATTTGTAAATATTGCCTCAAATTAAAAAAAAATTCTTATTCACACCATGAATTCTTCATACTCATTTAAAATTTCATTTTAGTTACGGCAACAGCAGAATTGCTTCTATGTTTACAAAACAAATAATAAGAAAATGTGAATTGATTGCAACCTCAACTACTACTTGTTTATAAAGTTGATTTATTAAAAAAACTACACTTCAAAAACTTAAACAAATTTCAGAAAAATTAAAATTGGGAAATTTCTATTAATTGAAATTTAAAGAAATTTGACGAAAACATTAATCCAACAGGGCTGTACAAATTATGCATAAAAGAAAAAAGTCCTATTTTTTTGTTTGAAAACCAACTAAACGAAAACAGAAACATCAATAATTAAAAAAAGTAAATTAAGAATTAAAAAAAAAGCAACATTAATATAACAGTGCACAAAAGAAAAAGTCATATTTTTTGCTTCAAAACAAATAGTCATTTAAATTTGAAAAGTTACATTTTCAGTCAGGGTCGAAATTGTTTTTAAAATAATAAACCCATTATTTTACTGAGACCAAGTAATACGACTGCATCGGACAGAGAAAATAAACATCGCGTTAAATTCTGAAACAAATAGATTTTATGCCGTCTTATTATTCCTTCTAACTTCAGTTTCAGTCAAACAAAACAACAACATTCGACTTTCACTTTGCCTCAAAAAAAGAAACCATGGTATCTGACAAAAATATGACTTAGAGAGACCGATATCGGTTCTCCCTGAAACTCTTACGCATAAAGCGATATCTTATCTCAGCATAGGGTTGGGCGAAATGCTTGTATATCAATGATCGTTTTATTTATTTTTTCTTTAAGATAAAGTTTCACATCAGAGGAAGGTTCCACAAATTGAATTTTTTTCCCCTTTTTCCACAGAACTTTTCCTTTTTACTTTGAGGGACTGTCGCATATGTAATTTTTGGGGAACTGTTCTATCCATTACAAAATCAGAATTTTTGCTTATACTCCCTGAAGAGTTAGAAACACGATATTGTATATAGATATATGATGATTCCTGTTCCTCCCACACCCACCCTCGTCTCACAAACAGTGGGGAAGACTTGCAGTTTATTTTTATAGATACGCAATATACGTTTATCCGATTCCTACCTTCTACACGGTGGAATATTTAGTGTACGCATATACATGCATACATATGACTTCTATTTCAATAAGTGCAAGAAACCGGTGAATGAAAATAGATGACATCTCTAGTCCTCTTGAGAATTCCTTGGAACTGCTTTGATTTTCACAAAAATGTTTCAATGAAATCTGACTGCGTGTTTCCAAAATAGCCTCAAAAAGTTTTCGGTATTGGAAATTCAATTGTATTTTATTTTATGAAGAAAACCGGAAGAATATGAATACAATATTGTAAGCCACGTGGAACCACTATTCGCAGAATTCATTTTTATGTTCTTTTTCTTATGTGTTTTTCTGTACCTCTCCTGATATGAAAAAAATAATAATTCCTGGAAATTTCTCCTTTTCTATGAATACTTTATACTTTTAAATGATATATTTAGAAATGTAATATTTCAGCAAAATATCATAAAAATGAAATTAAAGATCCCCAAAATATTTCTTGAAAATCGATACATTCCACCATTTTTTTCTTTTTCTTATATGTTTTTCTGTTCCTCTCTTTATATGAAAAAAGGAATTTCTGGAAATTTCTTCTTTTCAATGGATACTTTATACATTTAAATCATATACTTACAAACGTAATATTTTAGCAAAATATTATAAAAAAGAAATATTTAAAAAGAAATTAAAGATCCTTAAAATATTTTTTGAAAATCGATAAATTCCACTGCTGTTTTTTTCATACTGTGTATAATTTACATGCAGAATGAAAATAAATTTAATCATGAATTGTTAAACTCTCTAAACACATATCATTGATTGGGTATCCTTTTTTTCTAGAGGCATAAATACAACTTCTGTTTTCATGTCGTACGATAACAGTAAACGACTAGTTGGTTTATTCTTATTTAAGTAATAATTTTCTCTGAAATATGCGAATTAGATCATTGAGCCTTAATGGAAAAACAATTAATTTAGCCAACGGAAATACCATGCTGAATATACCGGTTCTCGTTAGATCACCGAAGTCAAGCATCATTGGGCGCGGTCAGTACTTGGGTGGCCCACATGGGAACACCGCGTGCCGTTGGCATTCACACATTTGGCACCTGAATGGCCGAGTGTCTAGCGCTCTGGCGCTCGGTGCCACAGGTTTCGGGTTCGAATCCCGGCGGTGCCATGGATGTTTGTAGTGGTTCGGAATCCACTTTAAGCCGTAGGTCCCGGTCTCCTATGACTGTAAGGGCGTCACGGAGCCAAAGTCAGACTTCTACCTACGGGTGCTCCATCACAACAGAAGCTGCTTCCTTCCCCTTCAATCATGAGTACGTATGGGCTCGTAGGCTTGGCCAGCCAAGTGGGATAAGAAACAACAAACACAATTAATTTTTTAAAAATTCTATTGAACTTCTTTTTGACCAAAATAAACCGAAAGGACAAATAAATTAAAAATGATCAAGTTTATTATTATGAAATGAATATTTTCATCATGGACAATGAAGTGATATTCAGCTTTCATTTGCTTAATTCTTGTAGAGTCTGTTTTTGCGTCTTCCGATTTTGTTTTTCATTTCCTTTGTGACATTAATTCGAAAACAAAAAATAGTAATTAATTATAATTAAATGAAAATTCTTTTGTACTTTTTCCATTCTTTATTTCATGATTTGAAATAAACTGACATAACTCCTTAACAAAGGCACATTAAACATTACTTTTCCATATTAATTTTTTTTTCTTTTCTTCTTCCTTGAGAAAATTGGAAATTGTGTAAAATGTATCATTAGCAAAGTTATAATTAAAATCAGAGACATAAAACCATAAATCCATTGATATAAAATCTTATTTAATGAATTATTATAGAATAATCTGTTGCTGTTATTATGTCTAATACTCAGTGTCTTGCAGTGCGGGACGGACATCGCATGAATAATCTACTCATGGATGGAGGGAAAGGGGCAGCTTCTGTTGGGATGGAGCCGTAGGTAAAAGTCTGACTTGGCTCAGTGTCAATGAAGAAGGAGGGCAGCGCCTTCACGGATGACTTTTAGGGGAAACTACTCCGTATCGTATGAGAGGAAACCCGGAAAACTCAAACAAGGTAATCTGCAGAACGAGGCAAGATGTTGAACATCATAAACGCCATCAAGTATCTTCATGTTTTGAAACAGTATCAACAACAAAGCCACCAACGGATTGAACCTCAACCCTAATGTTTACCAGCTGCGCACGTTGCCAGTGAGCTACGAGTCGGGCAGATATAAAAATACATATATTAATTATATTAATAATTCAAGGGGACTTCAACGAGTGGTGTTAAAGGGTATTCCATTTCAGGAAGATTTTTTGAGATAATTTAACGCATTTGCCTGCAGATAATTTAACGCATTTGAAAATCAGAAAGCAACATAAAAATTTCATAATATCATCAAAATTTCATTTTTTTTCTTTATCATTTCATAATATCATTTTATCATCATAATATCATTTTTTTAGAAAAAGCATCGTAAGACCATTTTTGTTTAAACCATGTCAGCAGCGAAGTCACCAATGAATTGAACCTCAGCCTTAATGCTTACCAGCTGCGCACGTTGTCACTAAACCACGAGTCGGCCAGAA
This sequence comes from Caerostris darwini, assembly GCA_021605075.1. Classification (NCBI taxonomy): domain Eukaryota; kingdom Metazoa; phylum Arthropoda; class Arachnida; order Araneae; family Araneidae; genus Caerostris; species Caerostris darwini. Next base: position 300,064 of record BPLQ01003786.1, on the reverse strand, counting down.
TAATCCAAATGCAATATAACAAAACAGAACATACAAAAACACAATAATAATTTTTAATGAATAGATGAGAAAAAACAAAAGATAGTTTTAGAAAACTTAAATTCGAATAATTTATTTATTTTTGCCATTTAAACAGTTGAGAATAATACATGTTTTATTCTCACAATTTCCAATGAATTTTTCCCCTCAAAATTCTTAAAATATTTCTCCAAATTGAAAAATAAAAGATTGCTGTAATATTACGGATCGACGTGTTCCCTTTTAAAAAAATTGAAAAGAATAGATTCAATGCCTTTAACATTGTTCTGAGATCTAAACATAAATAATTGAACAGCTTTTAGCGGATAAAGAGGTATCTTTATCTTACAGATGCACTCAAATATAGATTTTGATCCAAAAACCATTTCAGGCGAAACTGAGGTGAAAACTAGAATTTGATCTGAACCATCAAGAAAAAGCGATAAGTATAGGAAGATGTTCCTGAAAGGAAGTTGATGGGAAAATAAACAACGCATCACCTTCAAACCACACGTTTTCTGATATTTTCAAAACGTTTATCTTATTTTGTGTAACGTAAAATCCAGCAGTAAAGCTTTCGATACTTATCTATATATATCCTCAAAAAACATAGCATATTACTTTTTACATCTCTCTTTCTCCAAGTGAAGAAATAGTGTTATTCCTATAATATGACCTTGTAGACTTTGAATTGTGGATGGGAATTTGCAGGTGTTAGAGTTGCACATTACTTCTAAGCCGTTTCAAGAAAGGCTTAAAGTATTAGAACAGTAAATCGTCCATTTTTGGGTTTTATAAGGATTTATATCGTGAAAACTTTTCACAAAACTAAGAATTTTGATATCGGTATTAAAAGGAATATTATATCTCAATTGCATCACCTACTACAAACTAAATCTTACTTATCATCTTCAATTCTCATAAAAAGTAATAAGGGTTAAAAAAACATTTAATCTTATGTAAACATATTGAACTGATCTATATATATATATATATATATATATATATATACATACAAACACCCACACACACACATATATAGATATATATATGTATGTATAAGTGTGTGTGTATAAATAGTGACCTGTATGGCCGAGTGGCTTGTCCCCTGGCGCTCAGTACCACAGGGTTTCGGGTTTGAATTCCGACAGTGTCATGGATGTTTGTAGTGGTCGGAATCCAATTTAAACCGTAGGTTCCGGTTTAATATGATCGCAGAGCGTCGTGGGAGTAGTGTTACTCGCGTAAGTAGTATATCTTCAAGCTACACGTGACCTCTGGGTAGTGCTAAATGAGTAACAGCGGGTCAGCCCTTGCTTATGGCATAAAGATTAACTATGTCTGTATTGTCAGTTGCATTAGAAGAACTATATAAAAGTAGTTAAAAGGGGTTGTTTTTTCATTTTTTTAAATTTTAAGATGGAAAAAAATATGTAATAAAAGAACGATTGTAAAGTTTCAAAAAGATAATTTCATTAGATAAAATATGTATTTCATTAAATAAAGTAAATATTTCCATTCTGTTCATTATTATTTGTAAAAGTATCGCAAATCTCAATTAGAAAACAGAATAAATCAGTTTATTCAATTCATAACGAAAAGTTTTCTGATAATGCGAGTAATTAATTGCATCCTCAGAAGTTGTAAAGAATTACTCCTTTACGTAAACTATGTTTGGGTAGTGTAAATAATTTAAAAGTTATTTTAATCTTACAAATGTTAATACCATCTGTTCAGACACAAGTAATGTTACAATTTTAGTAGAATAACCAACTAAGGAATATTTCAGACTTCGTATCAAATCGTATCATTTTCTGTTACATTAATGTAAAATGAATGCCATATCTAAATCAAATTCTTTGATACAATAAGTTTTAACCATTTTTCTGTTGAATAAAGAGTTATTTTGATTATTAAGTAATAAAGTTAATAAAATTTCGTTTATTTTAAATATAATAAAATGGATTTAATGTGATTTTCATCTTTATTAACTTTTTGAAAACCGAAAAATAAGTTAAGTAACTTTAAAATAATATCCTAAATTTATTTTTCTAACTGGCAAATTACAAGATTTTTTTATCGTATTTTTTTACAGTGGGAAGGAATTGAGAGAGCAGTCATTATTTTAACATAATTTTTATCGAAAATTTTAATTAACAAGTTTCTCCTTTAAGAATATGCACAGAATGAATTTGAATATGAATTTTTGTAATTTTACTGTAATAACCATTTCTTTTTATTAATATGTTGCAGATTGTTGAAAAAAATTATTTCGAAAATTTTTTTAAAATTTATTGTTATTGATTTTTTAGTTAAAGAATTTTAAACTTTCATTCATTTAGGTTCATTACATATCAAAATAATCTGTTAGTTAATATAAATTATCAATTAAGCAATTTACATATTCTAATTATACATCGGGTTTCTTCTAATAAAATCTTTTTCAGTGAAAGAGTGTCCAAACTATTGCCAAGGTGGAAAAGGAAATATTGTCGGCATACTTTACAGACATTGCTGTTAAAATAGAGTATATTTGATATCATTCAGACACACGTTTTAGGTTTAAAAAATCTTGTGCATAGGATATTTATTGTAAAATCAACATATAAAATTAATTTTGATTTTTGATAATTTTAAAATAAATATTTACTTTTTTTCCCTTCTTCTAATTTTCATATATTGGGCTTTTTAATAAATAGATTTGTATTCATTCCGATCTTAAGGAATTTTAGCTATGCGCCCACCAAGATTATTATTCTGAAATATATATTAAGTTTCTCAAACAAGTAAAAAAATAGTAAGATGTTATTTAAAACGAATAATTAAATGTAGAAATTATGCATTAATATGCTTGAGTGTGTAATATATTTTTAAAAGTGGCATTTTGATAATCTGACTGCCATTGGAAATTTGTTTTACAACAACAGAACAGAATTGAAATTAACAGTATTCTTAATTAATAACTTTTCACTTAATTAGTGGATTTGATTCATTTAATTTATAAAAAATTTTATTAAACGATTGCTTTATTCATTCAGATTGATGTAAGTACAACAAATAAAGTGAATAATCATTTTAAGTTTCGAAGTTTGTAAATGTTTTGTAAAGCTGTTATTTTTTTAAACTATTAATGATGTAGATGATGTATAAATTGTTCTCAAAGCTATTCAGTTCAACATAAAAAGGTTTTAATAAAATGTGTTTTCAGAAATTATAGGTATTTAATAATAATTCGATCGTTTTCTTTTTTCTACAGGTTTTTTTTAATTCAGTCTTTCTTAATTATTTGATATTTCTATTTTTTATTTATATCTATCTATCGTCATTTCATATATCATTACTTATATTTAAATAACTTTTTATCATTAACTTTATAAAGAGTTATATTAACTCTTTATAAAGTAAAACTAAGTTAACTCTTTATTTTATATTTCTTAATTATTTATTTTTCTCCAGTCTTTTTATGTTTCTGATATCTACGCTAGTTAAATTCAAATTTTGGGATTTTTATATATATACAATGTTATATAGTTTAATATAGTATGAACAGAGTTTTTATAATATAGTACAGACTGAGTTCAGATAATCATCAGGAACTTTATTTCCCTTCTTGTTTTATATATCATTTAATGAAAGCAAAAGATTTACAAAATGATGCAATAAAGGCAATCTTATGTATCTGAAGCCAATATGAAGCAATGAATTTTCTAAATAGGAACTCCAAGTTTTAATTCTAGGAAGTACAGTGATAGCAGGGAATAATACTTTCAAACTGATTTCCTGCAGTAGAAACTTCATTAAAACTCACACTAGTTAAAGTTTCTGAGTTTCTCTTATCGTTCCAAACAGAGATTGCATTCATAACATTGAGATTTCAGAAGTGTTAAACATTTAAAGCAACCGCCAGATTTCCGATGCCTTTGTGTAATCCTATCGTAGCAGTTACCTGAGCTCAAATGCCTGGTTCACATTATGGGGTCTCTGTTAATTAGTTTATGGATTAAGACCCAGATGCTAGTTAATATGGAACGACTAAATGGGTGTACCAATGATGTAGTAAATGGCTTAAACTGGATTGAGAGACAATGTAACTGTACGCTTGAATGGAGCGTTGGCACAGCGTAAAGCACATACACGTTGTACTATATAGGGATTCTGGAATCTCTTAAGTCAGCATTCGTCACAAACAGCTTGCGGCTCCTGTTCACTGTTGTAAGAAATAAACGAGCCTACAGATTCTCGTAATTTTACAGTATATTTCCATCCTCAGTAATATATATAGGTTGCAAAAGGTAGAACCAAACTGTATCCTGTACTATATTGTCATCAAACCATATCGTTTACTTAATCGTTATCAAACTATATCGTCAAACTATATTGTTGACTTTATCTACTAATACCAATTATTATAAACGATTTATTTTTATTAATATATTCTTTAGTAAATATCAGTTTAGTTATACTTAAAAGACTGTTGACAATGTAATAAAGCAAAGGTTGGAGACAGGCAATTTGAACATCCATGTCAAATTCCAGTTTTGAATTAATATACATTAATTCAAAAACTGTTAAAGTTCATCGTAATTAAAAATTCAAATGTTTAAAAGCTATTATTTTATTTAAAACGTAGTAAAATAAATGATTGAATGGATAGAAAATCATTGCTTTAATTAAATGCTGACTAAATAAGGTTTGCTGAGAATGAAGTTTATTATAAATCTTAAAATTCGATAGTATTTAATCACAATAGATCTCAAATTAATATTACTATCAAGCATTTTTAGATTTTCAAGATCAAAATGCGAATAAAATATTGTACTGAAAACTTTAAACTATGCAATACTATAATATTATAACTCAGTCAGATAATTTTTGTAGAATATATTATAATTTTATAATTAATTTACTATAATCATAGACCTCTGTTTAACTGTTAGGTGGTTTATATTCTGATTTGAATTTCTACTTTCCATAAAGATTGTTCCCCAGAAAGAAAATCATTGAAATTGTTGTTCTCCAGAATATTTACAGAAGGACTTTACTTGAAATGTAATTTTACAGTTATATATATTGATTCTGAATCTCTGTACCTCTTAACCGAATATGAACTTATGCACTTCTGAACCGAATGTGAATCTCTATACCTCAGAACCGAATATAAACCTCTGAACAGAATGAGAACTTCTGTACTTCTGAACCGAATGTGTGAACCTTTGTACCTCTAAACTGAATATAAACCTCTAAACCTCGATCAAAACTTCTCTGAATGTGATCCTCTGAACCTCGATCAAAACGGTGTCTGAGTTTGAGTCCTTGAACACAATCAAATTGTTTCTAAATCTGAACCTCAAACAAATTTATACATATTAATAGTCTATTTTAATTGAGTGTTCAGATTCTTGCTGTTTGACAGTTTTTATTTTTGAAATAATAGTTTTTGTACAATATTCATTGTAAATTATTTTAAAATGTTGCATCTTAACATCAAATCTAAGTTAGTTCTAACAGTGTATCTCTTTTGATGTGCTAAAGATTCAAATCTTTATAACAAATTCAAATCATAAAAGAACTGATTTATTTGACTCTATAGTTTATTTGATATCAATCCCTCTTCCCCGTAATTGGCTAATAATTTTGTCTCGCTGTCTTTTGAAAAGGCATCCTTCAAAATAAATGAATGGAATAATAATTATGGAATAAGAAGAATGATAAGAATTATAGATTAAGAATTATAATAAATTTAGTCAAACTGCTGGTAAGTTAGTTAATAGCCGGTTTCATCTCAAATGTGCACATATTTCTTTGAAAATGACTGTAAATTAGTTCAATCTACCGAATTAAGTTGGAAATTTACAGTACGAATTTATTCCATGAATAGTAATCTATGTTTTATATATAATGAGAACAATAAATTAATTTAATGGCAGTTATCTGCAGTTAAAGAAATTAATTTTAAGTGTAATTTGGATAATAAATAAACAACTAAATTATAAGTTAAGAATGCTAATTTCAAAATTTGCTATCTCAAAATTTGTGAAAATTGATGCTCTGTTTATTCAATCCGTAGACAAGAGACTATTTTGTGAAATATTTTTCACTCAGTATGTGAGCATGATTAAGTAAATTCTGCAGTTAGTACATTTACATTAATGATAATATAATAATTAGGTGAGATTGAAGTTAATATAAATTATTCAAAATAATTGATCATATAAAATAACTGTTCTCAAAATATTCTAAAATTTCATAATTTGAATCTTGTTGAATTAGACATCATAATAGTCTTTATGATATTAAAGAGTATTATGATGTCTAATTCAGTTATTAAATATTATATTTTTGTTGATGATAATGAATAAAAAATATCAAAATAAGACTCTAAGGAGGCTTGTTTTGATGTTTTTGACTTTAGCAAATATAGTTTTCTTAACAAGTTTTAAAATGTCATTTCAATTTTGCAAATTATCAGATAAGGAAAAAACCAAAATTAAATTGCCCATTCTTTTTTCTGTCCTTTATTCAAATGTCTATACTTTACTTCGAAAGCAATTTAATGTTGCATTTTCTTTTCTAAATAATTCTCTCACACTTAAATAATCTTTCCCTGTTAATCTCATCGTCTACATTAACTAAAAAATCCTATTTCTCTTTGACATAACTTTTTATCTGAGAATTCCACTTGAGAGAACTTCTGTATCGCTGTCATCTGTAAAGACAGTTCTCAAGTCTCATATATCGCTTTTCATTGAGGGACAATCTTGTTGAATTAGACATCATAATACTCTTTAATATCATATTTTTCTTGATAATAGTGAATAAAAATATCAAACCAATTATTGCAAATTATTAGATAAGAAAAACCAAAATTTATGTTGCTTATTCTCTTTTCTAACGTCTGTACATTATCTCGAAAACAATTTAATGTTGCATTTTATTTTCTAAATAATTATATCTTACTTAAACAAAATTTCCATGTTAATCTCATCGTCTACATTAAATTAAAAAAAGTCATATTTCTATTTGACATAACTTTTTATCTGAGAATTCCCACTTGAATGAACTTCTGTATCGCTCTCATCTGTAAAGACAGTTCTCAAGTCTCATATATCGCTTTTCATTGAGGGACAAACGCACACCAGACAATTTCAGGCTTCAACTCGACAAAAGAAAAGAAAGGAAGAGTAAAAGAGTGCTTCTTCCTAATAGGATGTAGGAATCATTCACATTAAAGATATAATAATTCGGTGAGATAGAAGTTAATATAAATCATATAAAATAATATATAATATAAAATGATTGTACTCAAAATATTCTAAAATTTCCTATGTTGAATTAGACATAATAATACTCTTTAATATTATATTTTTGTTGATAATAATAAAAAAAAATATCAAAACAAGACTTTAAGGAATCTTGTTTTAGATGTTTTTGACTTTAGCAAATATAAAATTTTTCTTAGATAATTTTTACATTTTATTTCAATTTTGCAAATTATCAGATGAAAACAAAACCAAAATTAAGTTGTTCATCCTTTTTTATGTCCGTGATTCAAATGTTTGTACGTTATCTCTAAAACATATTAATGTTGCATTTTCTTTTTTAAATAATTATCTCTTAATATAATACTTAATCCATTATTTCCATGTTAATATCACCGTCTACATTAACAAAAAAAGTCATATTTATGTTTCGCATAAATTTTTATCTGGGAATTCCACTTGAGAGAACTTCAGTATCGCTGTCATCTGTAAAGACAGTTCTCAAGTCTCATATATCGCTTTTCATTGAGGGACAAACGCACACCAGACAATTTCAGGCTTCAACTCGACAAAAGAAAAGAAAGGAAGAGTAAAAGAGTGTGTCTTCCTGATTTGTAGGAGGTAGGAATCATTTGTCGTAGGTGACATCTTTTCCAATAAGTGACTTTTGCAAATGGTCTTTACAATAGTGAGAAAACCTGTCGAGTTAATTTGCTATAGTTACATTTCTTTTTTTTATCTGTTCAAAAGAACCTGAAATTTTCTATCCATTGAGCATCTGGTCGGTGAGTTGGCACGAAGTCAAACAGAATCCCCCTATTATCAGGTTTTTGATACTTAAGCCAAAACGATTCTTTATTGTGGATTAACTTCAGGAAAAATGACAAGTTCAAAAGAAAAATGGATTCTCGACTTTTATAAGAAGTTTAGTAATTGTAGGATATGAGTTGTACGAGGAAAAAAAAATTAGATTATTTTATAAATCTTTAACAAATCTCTGCCAATTATTAATACATAAAAATTTTTTAAAAATAGATTTTTCGTTTCATCTAGCTAGTTAATATAGGGTTAATTAACATAATTTAAATGCAATTGTTGAAAAAGTGAATTTACTTAAGTTCCTAATTCCCAAAAATGACCATCAACCTCCTAGGGGCAATGGAACGAATTAAGGGGAAATAGGGGATCCCTTTGGGGGTTAGTAAAAATAAGAAGGGGGGGGCGTAAAGAAGGAAAAAAAGACAACTTAGAAAACGCAACTTACAACAAACAACAAACAACAAAAGTTACTTATAAAACTTTTTGTCGATGTTTCAAATGCGGCTACAATTCTGGCTACAAAAGCAGATACTTGCAGTTAATCAAAAAGTATGGCCTGCAGTATAAATTGCATTTCCTTCTCTATATTTGGTGAAATGTAGCTTAAGTGCAAAAATTTGTTTCAAAAAAACAAATTGGAAGAAGAATAGACTGGAACTAGCGATTTTCAGCAATTTAAAAATACTGCTGACAAAAAGTGAACCCATGATTAATTCTTTAAAGCTGCCCACCAGATTCTTCCTTCTTATTAGGATCCTTTTTAATTTTACTCAAAATTTTTATTTTCATATTATCATTCAATGTCTTAACTTTCGGTGTGTAATACGAATGTTATTATGGTTGATTTTAATAAATAATTCTATAATCTCAATTTTCGAGGTGTTTTATTTACATCTTAATATATTTATGATATAAACATGTTTTCTTTTAATTTTTCTCTATATCTACCTACATTTGTTAATGTTTTAAGATGTAAGTACATATATATAAACATAAGAGAACGATTTTTTTATTATATCATTCTGTTCGTTCGCTTAAGAAAAGTAGATTTCCTAGGGGGTGGTAGAATAATTTTTTCTGAAAAAGGAGCAGTAAGACAAATAACTTTGGGAACCCCTGATTGAAGTCAATGATTTAACTAAATTAAGTATAACTCATTTATTTCAATCAGAAAGATATTAATTTGTTTGTAGAGTTAACAAATAACTAGAACAAGCATCCATATAATGAAGTATTTACAAAAATTAAGCCAACTGCAATGGCAATTATGATGTGATGCTATATACAACGAATCATTAGTGGGATTTCAAGCACTATACTTATTTGACAAGTAGATTTAATGTTTTCTCTATTTGATAAAAAAGCATCAATTGAATTCGTTATTTTTTTATAATATGCTATCAATATTTTGATATTCATACATTTCTATTCCCAAATGATCCCTCAATGTCAGTAAAGGGTTATGAATACTAAAAAAGTCACTTTTTGTTATCAGAAATATATTAACGGATTTATTTTTACTTCCGGAAAAGTTTTGGAAGGAAAACCAAAATAAGAAGATTGAGATTGTACAGAAAAGATATTGAAAAAGGAAATATTGAAAGAAAAAAAAAAAAAAAACTTCTGAAATTAAATATTTCAATATATATAAAGAGATAATCATAGAAATAGTTTAACAAACTCCTAAAAGTAATATTTATCTTACATCAGTAAGAAATAACTAATAAATGATAAAAAAAAATGCGCGAATACATTTGCATATTTAAAAGATCTGGGAGCTTTTGAAAAGTTTCTTGAAGAAGAGTGGTAGAAATTCAGAAAAGCAATTTCAAAAGTGGCATTTCCAATTGAAACTGTTCTTATTAAATATGCAGAAGAGACATGCAATTATAGTCGAAGATGTAATGTATAAGGTTCCCTTTTTTAAAATACCATAAATCAAAATGTTTGGAATGAATTATATTCAATGAAAAATTGTTCATCTTACCCTAATCCTGAATAAGAATAAAGTCACAGGAAAATGTATGCATGGGTGAGTTTATTTGATAATAAAAATTTTCTGTTTTGAATGCTTAAATAAGAATTCTTTAATATATCCGAACATATTTTTATCAGTAACATAAGTAAGTATAAATATAATCTAAATACATTAGCCAGGTTCAATATATTAAATACTGCATATTACTACGGAAAAAATGTGTGTATTTTTTAGAGTAAAAATTTGGTTCATTATATTTATTAACAATTAATATTTTATTACAAAGCCATAAAAACATAAAAGTTACTTTTTATTGTTATATTCACTCATGTCCATAAATTAAGGATAATTCAGAATCACACAGAAATTGAACTCTAAAATAAACATTTCACCTGTAGAATTATCACACACATCTTGAAGAAGAATATGCAAATTACAGGAAACCACCAGATGGCGCGGATAGTACGTCACAATAACAAGAGTGTAAGAGAGGGGTATATAAGGAATGGTGGCAAAGAAGTAAAATTGTTCACAAGCGCTTTAAAAGCCTTTCAGTGAATAACCGCATAGTTATGGCACAAAGGAAGCATTTGGATGATTTTTTACGTGGTAGAATTATCGGACGAATGGAATGTCGACGTACTCAGCTGGAAGAATCCGAGGAACTTGGAATCGCCCAGAGTGTCATCTCCAGGCTTTGGCAATGATTCCAAGATCATGGTAATGTGAGTAGATGTTACAGCACAGGTCGCCCCCGAGTTACAACGCCGAATGAGGACCGGTATTTAGCAGTTACTGCCAAAAGAAACAGACGGAGCACAGCATCAGACCTGTCTCGTCAGCTCTCTTCAGCTACTGGTACGACAGTTTCAAGGCAGACCGTGTACAGACGCTTAGGGCACATTGGTCTATATGCTCGTAGGCCTGTCAGATGTGTTCCTTTTACCGCAACTCACTGTCGCCTGCGATTAACCTGGAGTAGAGAGCATGCATTGTGGACACCGCAACAGTGGTCTGGTGTGATGTTTTCCGACGAGTCCAGGTTTAGTTTGCAGTCTGATTCTCGCCGGACTTTCATATGGAGAGCGCCAGGTACCGTTACCACCAAGAGAACACCATTGAACTACACCGTTACGGTGGTGCAGGATGGCTCGTTTGGGGAGGAATTATTCTTGGTTCCAGAACTGACCTGCATGTTCAGAGTGTAACGATGACAGGCCACATCTATCGGGATGTCATTCTGGAACAACATGTACGTTTGTTTCGGGGCGCCATGGGTTTTGAATTTCTGTTTATGGATGGCAACGCCCATCCTCACCGTGCAAACATTGTAGACGAATGCCTTCAATTGGAGGATATCACCCGTATGGATTGGCCAGCATACTCACCGGACTTGAATCCAATAGAGCATGTGTGGGATATGCTTGGCCGACGAATTGCAGCCCGTCAACCCCCTCCCACCTGTCAACCGGACCTTCGGAGGGCATTGCTTGATGAGTGGTGTAATATTCCCCAAGATCAGATTGATAATTTGATACTCAGCATGCCTAGGCGTTGTAAGGCCTGTATTGCATCGTCCGGGAGACATCATACTATATATCATCATACTGACCATGCTATACTGTTTTTTGTAAATAGGTTCTTTTTTGAAATTTGCTCCAGGGAGTAAAAATCGTAATTTTTATTAATTATGTCAAACATATAGCATCTTTTTTGCTCTTTACCTTTTGTTTAATAAATAGACTTTAGAAATAAGTCAAATTTGTTTTGCTCCTATCTCTTTCTTTGCCTGAACTTCATTATCCTTAATTTATGGACATGAGTGTATATATATATATTGGGAATTAACTTGTAAAAGATTTTATTTTGACGATGCAGATAAAAAGCAAAAACAATAAATTATTTTATGGCTTCTCATGTGGGCTTCATTACTATATGTTTATTAAATAAAGTTGCGAATTTACCACTGAAGGTAATACTTATAAAATTTCATAGCTTTCAACAGTCTTTATAACTTTCATCAGGACTTCATCATTTATCATAACTTTCAACTTTTATCATAACTATCAACAATCATCATAACCTTCTAACAGTCATTTGATACTTCCCCAGCCGTTTTTGAGGAAAAATTATTTTAGAGTTCTTGAAATTAGCCATGAATATAATTTCTAGTTCTAACATAATCACACTTTAAAACTTTTTATATTCTTTAAATCTGCACATGGAATTCTTGGATATTTTCGTATTTAAAAAATTGATTCTACTTATCTATGTTTTTGCTCTTTAAAAAATAATATTGCAATCTGATCACTTTTTCAGTGTAACGTTCACCTATAGCGATAGCTTTCGATCTGATAATTTGGAATAAGAGTCTAATATACAAGGAATGAATTTTAGATAAATTGGAAGAGGATATTTAGGTTATTAGATATTATATATATTATATATTGATATTATATTATATATTGATAAGGAAAGTATGAGAAAAACAACTAATTTAAATTTAAATATTCTATTTATTTTATATACTTCATGTAGTAGAATGATTTGAATTAGCGTTATTAAAACATTTTTCATTTTATTTCTGTAATACTCAAGTTTTTGTTATAAATGTGATTACAGTGTTTTTCAGTACTTTAACAGGATAAATGTAATAGATAAATAAAAGATAAAAATTTTTTTAGGGTTTCAGTTTTTTGTTAATACAAGTGTATCTTACGACACAGATAGCAATATAATTTTTTTCTTTGTATATAAAGCATCACTTACTGAAAAAATTACATCTACATAAAATAAAAAAAACAGGAGTTATGAAAAAAATTAAAATTTCAAATTCATTTAAACTGAAAAGTATTCATAATCTCTAATTAAATAAATTGCCATAACAAAGCGATATCAATTTTAAATTTAAATGTGTTTTCGTTAATTTATTATGCTTATGGTAATTAATTAAAATTTTGTTGATTCCTTTTCTTTAATTAATAAGATTTAAGTCTTAAGTCTTTAATTATCAATACCAATGTAGTATTTTTCTGTACTTTTACTTGTAACTGATAAAAAAATAGGAGATACTTTTTTTAAATTATGACATTACCACATCGAAACAGGGCCATATTTTTAATTTGAACTTTAACGTGTTGATGTTATGGATGGATAAACTTTTAAAAGTTGTTAATTAAATTGCTTTACTTTGAGAAAATGCACTTAGCATCTCGTGAGGCGAAATTGATTAATAATCGATTGACGGCTTTATTAAGTAGAATTATCCCCTATTTTTGTAAAAGACAGCATCTTATTAGCTTCCGAATTATTTTTAGAGAGCAGAGGTATCTAGTTAATTTCATCTGTCTCTCCAGAGAGGAATTCCTTCCTAATTCAGGCAACATTTTAATAACTTCTATCGGAGACAAGATAATTAAAGGAATTGATATACATTCCTAAGCACTGCTATTTCTGGCCGGAAAATTTAATTTCAAGAAAATATTACTGCCTGTTTTCGCACTATCGAGTTGTAGCTTCTAAAATTCTCGACTCGTTTCCGCTGTAGATTCATTAGGAATGTCAATAAATTTTTACTGTGCGCGAGCACCGTGAAAAGTTTCAACTGTTTTGCAGGAAAGATTGAACAAAGGAAATGAGGATGTAACGAGTTAATCTTTACGTTTGGAGGGTTGTTTTGTTAATTTTCCTGTGTGGGATTGTGGTAATGTTGTGGGATTATTTTGTTTTCCGATTATCCTATTTTTAAAATGCATAAAAGTGAATCTTAATTTTTCGACGTTTGTTTTGTTTATTTTCCTGGGTGGGTTTGTGGTAATGCTGTGGGATTATTTTGTTTTCCGATTATCATATTTCAAAAATGCATAAAAGTGAATCTTAATTTTTGGACGTTTGTTTTGTTTATTTTCCTGGGTGGGATTGTTGTAATGATGTGGGATTATTTTGTTTTCCGATTATCCTATTTTAAAAATGCATAAAAGTGAATCTTAATTTTTGGACGTTTTTTTTATTTTTATTTTCCTGGGTGGGATTGTGGTCGTATTGTGGGATTATTTTGTTTTCCGATTATCATATTAAAAAATACATAAAAGTGAATCATAATTTTTGGACGTTTTTTTTATTTTTATTTTCCTGGGTGTGATTGTGCTCATGTTGTGGGATTATTTTGTTTTCCGATTAACATATTAAAAAAATTCATACAAGTGAATCATAATTTTTCTTATGAATTTATGTATGTATGCTGGTTTAGAAAAATTCTGCGGAAACTTTAATTAAATTTAATATCTAAAAAGATGTATGAATAATATGAATTAATAATATTTAGTCTTAAGTCTTTAATAATGAATATCAGTGTAGTATTTTTCAGTAATTTTACTTGCATTTGATAAAAAATAGATACCTTTTTTAAAGTAAGGAAATTACCATATCGAAGTAGTATCATATTTCTAATTTGAACTTTAAAGTGTTTATGCTATGGATGGATCAACTTTTAAAAGTTGTTAATTAAATTGCTTCACTTAAAATCTTGTGAGGCGAAATTGATTAATAACCGATTGACGACTTTATTAAGTAGAATTATCCCCTATTTTTGTAAAAGACAGTATCTTATTAGCTCCTGAATTATTTTTAGAGAGCAGAGGTATCTAGTTAATTTCATCTGTCTCTCCAGAGAGGAATTCCTTCCTAATTCAGGCAGCATTTTAATAACTTCTATCGGAGACAAGATAATTAAAGGAATTGATATACATTCCTAAGCACTGCTATTTCTGGCCGGAAAATTTAATTTCAAGAAAATATTACTGCCTGTTTTCGCACAATCGAGTTGTAGTTTCTAAAATTCTCGACTCGTTTTCGCTGTGGATTCATTAGGAATGTCAATAAATTTTTATTGTGCGCGACCATGGTGAAAAGTTTCAACTGTTTTGCAGGGAAGACTGAACAAATGGAATGCGGATATAGCTGATTAAGCTTTATGTTTGGACGTTTGTTTTGTTTATTTTTCTGGATGTTTTAGGATGTTATCGTATTATTTTGTTTTCCGATTATCATATTAAAAAATGCATAAAAGGGAATTATATATGCTGATGTAGGAAGAAAAATTCTGTGTAAACTTGAATTAAGTTTAATATGCAAAAAGATGTATGGATTTGTAGATAATTTACGGGAACTTGTTTAGGTTATTTTGAAATTAATACAGGAAATAAAGAAGAAATTTAGAAAGCATTACATAAATGTTTATCTCACTTATAATTTAATTAAAAAATATAATATAATTATAAATTTGTAATGTAATAACTTAAAAATGTTTCAAGTATTGTATGTATAATATTTACATCAATATACTACCATTCAGCCTTAAGTAATTTTACTGATGTTTTAGAATAATAGAAATTGTACTATTACTAATACTAACATTATTATTACTAATACTAACGTTATACTAACGCTATTAGTACTAAATTCATGTTTTCAGAAATTTAATATTGTACTTTCTAAAGATGTCTAAAGGATACTTAATTGATAGCGGTAAGCTTGCGAAACAACCGTCGTAAATTTTCTACTATCTTCAGTTTCATGCAGAATAATATATTTAGCAAACATTCGAGGGGTTCGTTAGTTAATAAGTTTAGACATTTTAACATCCGAACGTATGGTTATTTTAAAGAGCTACAAAGTTCAGCCTTTGTATATAATATAAAGATCAGCTTAAATAAATCTGAGGGGCCTCAGATGTGATTACTATTGTCGTTATTTTGAAATGCACGTTTTACAACTTTTTTGCCAACTGTGCAAAAGGTTTTCTTGGAATTTTGGTTCTTCTTCTTTTCCTGCTACCCTGGTTTATGCTAGTTGGCTTTGCTTCAGAGGGAAATGGCTAATTTGGACGTCTGACAGGTGACTTTACCCACTGAGTGTGCCATTAAGTTACAGAACTCATATAAGTAAATGATATAATTGTGAGCCCAGAAATTAGAAAAAAAATTTAATTCCTTCGATGCATGTTCATTAGATATTACGATAACGAAAATTGAGGAAATTGAAGATTCAAACATAGAATTGAGGAAATGGAACATTCAAACAAAGAATTGAGGAAATTAAAGATTCAAATATAGAATTGAGGAAATTGAAGATTCAAACATAGAAAAGAAAAAATATATATAATCTGAAAGGAGCGGTAGAATTAGAGGTTCCCTTTATTACATGAAGTAACAACCAGATATTTTACAGCATGATGTTTTAATTTTGAAAACTTTCAAGACAACGCTTGTAACTACGCAAGAAAGAACTCTCTCTATGTAAAATCCACCGACTATAGGCTATTCTTTCCACCATGGAATCGTTTAAGTATGATAATATTAAAGATACATTTTGATTCGCAATGATGTGAGAGCGTTAATGATAATCTTTTAAAAATGATTTTCCATTTTTGTTATATATTTTAAAATATAATAAAAATATTTTTATTAATTATTAAATATTTTTAGGTACAGTAGTTTCATAATGGTGTCGTCTACTTACGAATTACCATTAATCCTTCTTAAAAAGTGGTTAAGAGGTACCGATTAATTTTATCAGAATTCTACTGTAATTACAAACGTATTACAAATTAAAAAAAAAAAAATTTATAAAGTCTGAAACATTTCTGCATTTCTGAATATATTTAACTGTAGATATTGAGAATGTATAATAATCAATATGAAAAATTTCTTGAGAAGATTTATAATTACATGTATTTACAATAAATTGATGAATTTTGAATTTAATTAGAATTGAAACAAAATAAAATGTTTGATGGTAACTTTTTCGATGATGACGGTGAAAACAACACACTGCTTTTATTAAAAAATATCTTTACTTCTTATTAGACTAGCATAAATTTAGATTTATTTTTTATGTGAATTTTAGGTTAGTTTTTGTAAGAATTAACTAAATTTTATAAAACTGTTGACATTTAGGATTCTTTTAGCAAAATTCTAAAGTACTAAGATATATTTAAATAAAAATGGTAGTTGTAACTAGGCCGACATTGAATGAAAATTTTTAGTTATTTTTATACATAAAATGGGGAGGAACAAAAGTATAAAAAGTGATTTCCAAGAAAATTTCTCAAAAGTTTTCTTTGATACCTAATGATATCTCTACAATATAAGATCATTATAAATATCTAAAATCTACTAGCTAAAGGTAAATATTTTTAAAATATACTATTGGGAATATTATTCTCTATAATAAAATATTCGCTGCTTTACAAAAGATACTTAAAAGAGATAATGATATAGTTATTTACGGAAAACATATTCTAACATATATGCAATTTGCATTGTGCTTTTACATACATTACCTCCTTCAATCCGTTTTTAGCTACATCGTACAACTTCAAAATAGATTATGCTACAATATTTAGGAAATTTGTTCCTTGTGGGCCCGGGTTAGAATAGCCCCACTATAACCCATGCATGTTTTAAAGGAAAACTAAAATGGCTACCTAGTGTCCGGAGCTATAACAGGATGGGATACAGTCAGACTTCTTCCTTTGGATGCCCCCTGTCATTGGGCCTTTATATCCTTTTGTTGGAATTTTTATGCTTTTATTCGCGCCACGCAGCGTCACGTGGTAGTTTTATAGAAATCGTTTGGAACCGATTCAGAATTGCGCTGTTGCCGTGGAGACCACCTGTTGCTGTGGAAACGAGTTGTTTTATTCTAAAAAGAACATTTTTCTTCCAGTTGAGCTTTTGCCTTTGAACTGTTATCATCAACCTTGTATATCTTTGTAAATATTACTTGTAAATAAATGAAGATTCCATAAATGTTTGAATGGATTGATCAATACTTCTTGAACCATCAGAAAGCTGCGGCTAACCAGAAAAATTGAACCACCTAAAGAAAGAAACCCGATAGTCGTAGTGACACCTTTATCACGACTACGAGTTCATGGACTAGGTGTAGATGTTGCTCTCGACCAAGTGGGATAAGAAACAACAACAACATTTATGAAATTTTAGTAATTAATACAATTAATTTCTGATTTAAAAGAAAGAATTTATTGTTGATATTTGGCTCAAGGATTTTAATTCAAAATTGTTTCACTGAAAGCAGTTATTGTATTTATGATACTTTACTTTGTATAATAAATGTGTGGAAAATATATCTAAGTGTATAATACTAAGAACAAATAAAAGAGAACAAAAATAAGTACAAAAGTCTCGATGTTGTAGGATTCCTATACAAAATTTCTATCAATTGTTTATTATCAAACTTCAGACAATTCGATAAATTAACAATATCATAAACTATCGAAATGGATAAATCAAACGGAATTTTTTCCTACAGTTGAAAAAGTATTTTAAAATTGGACATGACATTCACGGATTATTTTCCCTTTTAAAAAAATATAAATAGGATCCAGGATTTCAAGATATTCCATCCGTATATCAAGTTCGCTGGAGTGAATCTCTCGCGTATAGTAAGGAAACAAATGTTTTAATACTACATTTTTATCTTCTGTCACGCAATTCCTAGAAGATATTCTGGCGAATTTTTAAAGTTAAAGGCGTGTAAATTACTTCTTCTTGATTTATTGCAGTGTCAGCGATTAGCTACGCGAGGTGATTTCTTTGTAGAGAAAATTAAGCCACAGTTTAATATTCTCCTCAGTTTTACATTGAAAAACATCCGTGCTTTGGAAGCAAGACAGGAACTTTATTCTACAAAGCTATAAAACCTAAACTATCTCAGACACTTTCAGAAACAAATAAAAAGCATCCGTCTCAACCCATTATCACTTTGTACGTCATTAATTTTTCAACATGACGGTACTTGAAGAATGCACGTGATGAACAATGATGCAACGATTAACATTTCGCTGCGTTGAACACAGATGTACCATAAGGCAGGAACTGCTTTATGGCATACCATGTCATTACCGTACGTACACTAATGATCAAATAACTCAGTGGAGTAGGTGATTACTTATAAAGATTCTAAGGATTCCTAGATAAAATTTTTGTGAAATTGCACTGTGTCATTAAAATATAAGGATTATGAAAAGCAATCAGTAATTCAAATAAATTTCTCAGAAAATTCAACAGCATAATCTAAAAATCGGATTAATTTCTGAAATTTGAATGCACAAGAAATTGTTAAAGATTTTTATTCTATAAAAATGGGAAATAGATTCTTTTTGCTTTCAGTTATGATTCAATAATATTTTGCATTAAAATTTGAATTTGAATTAAAAAATATTGATTAATTTAATAATAAAATAATTTGAAAATAATTTTTACTAACTTAAATGAATAGTAAAGAACCTCAATTTGTTTATAATGATTTAATTTAATTATAAATTTTCTTTAATATGAAAATATAACTTTTATTTTTACAAAGATTTAGAAGAAATTATTTTATTAATGTAATTTTTTGGATTTAATTTGCTAATTCAGAATTTAGTTTTCTGATAGATTGATTATTTTAAACTCATTTATTTGACGATTATTGGTTCTTAATTACGAATTTGATTTATTATATATATATATGATATTATATATTATATTTGATTTATTATATATCTCATATTATATATATGATATATATACCAATATACGATTATTGGTTCTCTCTATATAATTTGTTATATTCAATATTTCATTGAAAATAATAAAATAAAATAATTTATTTTAGGGATAATGTAGGAAATACAGGTATGGTGTAGAATTCGTTAGGCAATATATATTTAATATGTATGTATATATAAAACAAATCTATAAAACATCCGAATCATTTTATTTGCTTTGCCTATGTATAATAAATAAAAGGACAAATGTTTTTTAGACAAAGTATTGAAAGAGAGTCAAGAAAGAAGTTTTACTAGATAAAAGTATATGAAAAACAAACAATACACAAAGCAAAGCATGAGTTTTTCTTATTGAAGAAACCGCAAAAAATAAAATGTAAACTTGCTTTTGCAGCAAAGAAGGAAAAATTTATAATTGGATTTTACCATTCTATATAATGCCTAGGTAAAGTACATGAAATAATAAGGACATTTCATACTTTACCCAAAACATTACCGGTTCTACACATTGACTAGGCCATGGGAGGCCAACCAGCGGCACACTTTGAACATTTTTCTGGCCCTTGAGATTTATCACACTCTTAAAAAATGTATTTATTTTATAATAGCCAAAGTAGTGAAAACAAATGTATCAAAAAATACATTATTTGTGCATCCATATATTTAAAAATTAATTGTCGAAATTATGAGAAAAAATTAACGTTGATTTTAAAATAATGTTCTTGAGGCAAACAAATATCGCACTAGTAAAATAAATATTATTTAATGATTTCTTTTTTTTTTTCTTTTATAATTTTTGATTTCTTTTATATTTATATATTTTTTAAATTTTATTTTTAGTGTTATACATTTCCTTACAATGTGCTTTTAGTATCATTATTATTATATTGTCTATGTTTACATGTAAGAATAATAGTAAACACACTAATAATAACTCATTATGTTTCAATTTTTCACTCCAAAAAATGTCTTTAGGGGTCTAAATCTAATATAGGGATATATAATTTTACATGTGGCCCATGGAGTTACGATGCATTTCCAAAGTGGCCTGCTGGATCATTTGAGTTGGCCACCCCTGGACCAGACAATACTATACTATTCCTGATTTTTCTGCATGGCCTGTAACACAGACATCATTTAAGGAAATAAATAAACTTTCTTACGTCGAGTCTCTCTATCTATTTGGTTTTCATTGGGTGGATTTGATTTATTTTAAACGTTATATATATATTAAAAAATAAATGAATAATAATTTAATTAAGTAAACTAATTAAATTGAAGGAAAAAACAACTCAGAGATAAAATGCGAAATACTGCTTCGTATCGTATCCCACAATTTGATTTATTTACTCAATACAAAAAATTAGACTTATGACGGTTCAAAATTAAACAACTTTAAATTAACATTCGATTTATTTCTAATTTGTTTTAATTACGAATTGATATTTGAGATATATTTAAATTCGTAGTATTTGTTTATTTTATCTTACATTTAAAATTTAATTAAGTACTAATAACTAAAGTGGTTTAGAATTATTCGTTTCCCTGTGAAATTAAATTTTCCTTCATATTCAAGCGTTTTTAGTGAAAAATAGATTTTTTTGTAGGATTTAAAATTCTCGATAATTATAATCTGAGTTTGTTTAATTTTGAAAGCAATTACGTGGAATGATTTTTTTATTTAATTTTTATTTTCTTCGTGCTGTTCTCCTTTATTTTATCACTCGAGAGTATTTTTCCGAGTAATTTAATAATTTTAGTCGATATTAAATATTACATTTTGTTTCCCACATTTGTATATTTTATTTTCAATTGTAATTTTGTTTTTCTTTTTGTATGCACTTTTCATTTTATATTTCGTTTACGCTATCAAAATTATATATTTTTTTACACTTATCAAAATTAAGAGATTTTTTTTTTGATTCGTCTTAGAACTCCCTTAAAATACAAAAAAACCCACTAAATCTGTAGGAATCAATAACATTACTTTTAGTATACTCAAACAAAATGTTTATAATGCCAGAATAAATTATTTTCAGATGTTTATAAAATTTTAAGTAACAATATTTTTGAGGATAAGTATATGTTTACTACTCATTTAAACGAATTTTAATAAATATAATATATTGTTTTACAGCACATCCCACACAGTATTAGAGGAGGAACAACAAAATGATACATGCCTAGTTAAGGATCTATTGTTCGAATTTTAATTTGAATGATTTGTAGTATTTTATACGATTGCTTATTGAACAACACTTTTTAAGGCATTTTTAAAACATGATCAGCTTAATCGTCTTTGTCTTTGAATTACCTCATTTAAAAATCTTGAATTGTTAACGCTAATATTAACTAGTCTTGTAACGTTCTCGTAAGCAAGAAAATATTGCTTATCTCAAAAAAATTTGATCATATAAATTTAAACATATTTTTATGAATAATTATGATCTGGTGAAAATTTCATTGAAAGCAATTCTGACAAAATTATAACTATAATTTCGTTTTAATATACATCTAAATCATTTTTAACTGCACTTAAAACATTAAGGTCAATATAGAAATAATCATTAAGCTATTATTATATCAACCTTAATGCTTATATTAATAAACATTAAGGATATATATAATAAAACAAATAAAACTTTTAAGGAGTTGAAAATTTCTGCATTAGGTGAAGTCAATAAAGCTAAAGATATACTAAAAGATAATTTCAAACATATAACATTTTTATTAAAAATATGTTAATTCTTTAAAATACAGACGTTAATTTAAATAAAAAATTTTTGAACATTTATTGACATGAAACTTTTGTTTTTAATTCAGATAATTAAATCGCACCTTATAATTTATTTATAATCTATTCCATATTTGTTCTCATCTTAATTCCGTTATATTATACAATGACTCGAACATCAACTTGACAACAATGAAACTCCTTTCAATGCAAGTAAAATTGTTATTCGAGTTAAAACCAACTGATTCCTGCATATTTGAATCTTTTTCGAAGAAATTCCACTGTAATCAAAGAACATAAGAAAATCTAGTAAACAAGAAAATAAAATTTAAACAAGCAAATAATAAACAACAAAACTGCAAAGAAAAAAGCAACAGCTACTATTTAGAAAAAAGCATATTGCGATCTGCTCCACCTTCCCCCTTTTTTCTCGTTCCGGGATGGAAAGTTAATTTTCTTCAGGTCACGGTGTCTGTAGATAATAATAAACAAGAAGCACTATCGCCACCGGTATGCTCCGAAAGTGAGATTAAATTAAGGATCTCTGGCTTCAAAGGTGTTTCATACGAGTCAAATAGTTATTTCTGCTGGAACCCAAGCTGCAAAAAAGAAAGTAGACGAGTTGATTGTCGCTAGAGCTGTTTAAACTGGAATATTACAATGGAGCCCTTCGATATGGGATCCAATACAGCTTCTGTTGCTCTTTACTTATTTGCTTAGCAACTATACATAAAACAACATCTACTTTCATCATCATCATCTTCTTCTTTTTGGGAATCGTAAGAAGATTTGGTTGTAAATCTGCAGTTATCCTAAGTGCTCTGTTTTAATCAGAGTTACTCACCCTATATCTATTTTTTTTTTATTTCATTAGAGGGCATTTTTTGATTATAGATTAAAATAATGTAAGAAATTTAGGGGTTCGATAAATTTTGGAAATAAAAATAAAGAATTATTTTGGATAAAACGTGGACCATGCAGTGGTTGTCAAATTAACAGATTATACAAATCCATTGCAATCGGAAAATGAAAAATTACATTTCATTGATACACAATAATTATATGCTTTAAAAATATGAAAAAATAATCACATACATAAAAATTTTTATTAAAAATCTTTTAATTCTTTAAAATACAGATGTTGATTTGAAATAACAAACTTTTGAAAATTTGTTAACATGAAACTTTTGTTTTTAATTCAGATAATTAAATCATACCTTATAATTTATTCATAATCTATTCCATATTTGCTCTCATCTGTATTCTGCTATATTTTACAACGATTCGAACATCAACTTGACAACAATGAAATTCCTTTCAATGGAAGCAAAGTTTTATTCAGTTAAAACCAACTGATTCCGTGCATATTTGAATCTTTTTCGAAGAAATTCCACTCTAATCAAAGAATATAAGAAAACCCAGTAAACAAGAAAATAAAATTTAAACAAGCAAACAATATAACAACAAAACTGCAACATAACGCCAGAAAAAACTAGCAGCTGCTATTTAGAAAAAAGCATATTGTCATCTGCTCCACCTTCCCCCTTTTTTCTCGTTCCGGGATGGAAAGTTAATTTTCTTCAGGTCACGCTGTCTGTAGATAATAATAAACAAGAAGCACTATCGCCACCGGTATGCTCCGAAAGTGAGATTAAATTAAGGATCTCTGGCTTCAAAGGTGTTTCATACCAGTCAAGTAGTTTCTTCTGCTGGAACCCAAGGTGTAAAAAGAAAGTACGCAAGTCGATTGTCGCTAGAGCTGTCTTAAATTGGAATATTCCAACGGAGCCCTTCGATATGGGATCCAACACAGCTTCTGTTGCTCTTTACTTATTTGCTTAGCAACTATATATAAAACAAGATCTACTTTCATCAACATCATCTTCTTTTTGGGAATCGTAAGAGGATTTGGGTGTAAATCTGAGGTTATCCTAAGCACTCCTTTTTAATCAGAGTTACTCATCCTATATCAATTTTTTCTCACATTAGATCACATATTTTGATTATAGATTAAAATAATATAAACAATTTAGGGGTTTGATAAATTTTGGAAATAAAAATAAAGATTTATTTCGGTCAAAACGTGGACCATACAGTGTTTGTCAAATTAACTGATCATACGAAATCCATTGTAATTGGTAAATGAAAAATCATATTGGTTTTATGCACAATAACTTTAAGAGAATATGTTTAAAAATAGGTCACTGGTTTAGTATTTTTTACCTAGAAATTTTTTTTTTTTTTTTGAGTTTCAAAATTGTTTTTCTTCACGAGAATTAAAATTAAAACGGTTTTTCAGCAATAAATATAATCTGAATTTATAACATGATAGTCAGCTTTTGTGCTTTGACTTCTTGTATAATCATAAAAATTAGAACTACAACCATAACTATTACGTAAAAGAACATAAGCTACATCGATTATGAATTACCATCTAATAGGTTTTATGCGACGTAAAAGCAATATCAAAGAATATAAATGCGACATTTGTTATTATAAGCCGATTCAGCAATGTCTGAAGACATAGTGCTGAATCTTCAAATAATTGCTATAAATCATTAATGTATAGGGTTTTCGCAACATTCAGTTTATATATACATGAGTAGCTTACAAATAAATGTAACAAACGGTAGAACGTTAATTTTTTGAAAATTATTTTAACGAAAACCTGAATTATAATAGTTTTCCTAATTAAATTTTGTTTTAGAAATTCATTGTTCCTATGAAATAAAAGTGGGTTTCTTTAAACCATCAATAACATTTTCTTCAAGAGTCTTCTGAAATATATATTTTTAAGTTTAAGATTATTAATGTGCACTGGTTTCTTTTTTAAACCATCAAAGATATACAAGAGCAAAAACATTGTGACCACCCCTACATTTTGCAATGAACTCGCTGGATGACGTGGAAATCATATATTTTTAACTGTTTAAGATTATTAATCCGTGCAAGGCGGGTTGATATGTTTTAATATAATGTTTTCTTGATGTATTTATCTTGAACATTTATAAAAGAAAAGACATTTTATATGGAATTATTTGTTTATTAACATTTGTTAAAAATATTTTTTTATAAAAATCGTAAAAATACAAATATAAAAACCTAACAGGATTATTTAAATAATAATTAATAATTATTTAAATAATCATGTAAGGTTGTTTTTGAATAAGTTAGAATTTAGTAAAAAAATATTTTTTTTGTTCACATCTGTAAAAATTTACCATTAGTGACTTTTTGTGAGCAACTCTATTATTGAATGGTAAAGTATTAAAATTACGCCATTCATACTGTAAAGTTTGAAGATGAGTAATATGTTAACATTGAAGGGAATCCCTTGACATATGTATGGATCAGCAGGTGAGAAATACAGCTTTTGAGTTTTAAAATATAGACTCTGTGTACTTTTATTGGTACAAGAGGCTGCAATTCGTTTTATAGCTTTCATTCCAAAAATACTTTTACGATCAGGGTTTCCATTTCTACGATGCTATTCGATATCTAAGTTTTTCTATGTGTACACATTATTTTGAATTTAGATTACATATATTTAAAAAAATAAAATCTGCAGTTATCATTTTTTGTAAGTTTCATTATCTTCATAAGCTCAAAATATAAATAGCGTATAATAGTCTTTTTCTGTTATTTCCGGATATAAAAAAATATCGCCTTTAATTTCTAAAATGCAACGAATACATTTTTATCTTTAGGGAAACTATGAAATAAAGAAAATCTTGTAATGAAGTTCTTGAAATGAATCTGAATGAAGAATGAATGAATGAATCGGAATTAATTCTTGAAAGGAATTGAAATGAAGTTCTTGAATGAAATTGTAAATCTTGAAAAGAAGTTCAGTAATAAATAAAATCATTATGATATAAAGCTGGCAAAAATATTTGTAGTAAAAATTATGTAAAAATCTGAAGATTATCTATTATAAAAAAAGAAATTTAATATGGAATTATTTGTTTATTAACATTTGTTAAAAATATTTTTAATTAATTATTATTAATTATTTATTTTTAAAAATCTTACAGACACAAATAAAAATTCAAATCACCTATAAAAATCATATATATGTATAAATCACCTAAAACATAATTGCCAACCATATAAATATATACCTAATCAATAAATTATTCACCAATCACTGCGGTACAGTTTTATTAGATAAAAATGTAACACAAAGCATTGAGTGTATGTACAATAGTATAAAATAGCCTAATATAGAGTTCCTATAAAGAACTCTTTTTAATACCAAAATTTAACTAATTCTAGATTAATATATTTCTAGATTAATGATAATACTAATACTTTCAAATTGATCAACACATACAAATATCATTCTTTTCATCATCATTCTAAAAATAATTTTTATAAAATATACATTGAAATAACATTTTCTGTTAATTTAATGAATAGGTTTAAATACTTTCTAAATATCAAATAGAAAAAAAAAACAATTTTAACAATAGCTAAAAGGAAATTTATTAATAATAAGTATTAAAGAAGATTTAAAAGGAACATTTTTTCTAGGACTAAAACTATCATTAGAATAGCAAATATTTATGGATTTCTGTAGTTTTCTTATGGGTTAGATTTTCCTGTAAAACACTTTAAATGCATATATTTTATCCCCGCATATCATGTCCAATTTTATAAATTAACACTACAAAACTGAAATATATATTTTAAAAATACAATTAAAAACATTTCATAAAGTAAATTTTATATTAAATAAAATATAAAATTTAACAAAAACAATTAAATAAATGAAAATTAAAAAAAATTGAATTTCAAATTTTTTTTTAATGAAAAATTCAAAGTAATTTTAAATGAATTTCATTTTTGAATTTCTATAAACATAACAAATCCATAAAAATGGAAATGTATAAGAATAGATGATACTTCATTCTGTTTCTTTAGGTTTATCAAATATTTACATTTAATTAGACTCAATCCAGTTAATGTTACGGATTATTATTATGAATATTAAGGACTTATTGATGAATATTACGTTCTATTAATGTTAAAATATGGCATTACCATTTTAATTTATAGAAATAATTGATGTCAATATTTGCACACAATTGAATTAGAAACTATAAGATAAGCAATAAATGTCACTTTAATTTAAGGCCATGTTTTCTTAAGTCATAAAGCTACCTGTGTTTAAGGAACATCAGCATTCTAATAGAATTTCGAAATAAAACTATTTGAACACTCTCATTAGATTGGCTTTCAAAGAATTGCTTATCTCTATCTAAATTCCAGAATAACGAATTATCGAACTTTAACATAAGGCACGTCTTGACCAATAAATTGAATTTGTCTGGTCTATTGCTTTTAATTTCAGATTCAATGGTTTTCAGAGAGCTATGAGGCCTCAAATAAAAAGATTAATAATCTTACTATGTACTATTAATGTTAAAATATGGTATTAGCATAATAATGTATTGACACAATTGAGATAAATATTTGTACACAATTAAATTAGAAACTATAAGAAAAACAATAATTATCCCAAAATTTAAGGCCAATTTTTTTCTTCTGAAAATCATAAAGTTAGTTATATTTAAGAAACACCAATAGCATATTAATAGCATTTTAAAATAAAACTATTTGAAAACCCTCATTAGATTGCCTTTCAAAAATACTTAACTCTATCCAAATTCAAAGAATGACGAATTATCGAACTTTAACATAAGCCACATCTGGACCAATAAATTTAATTTGGCTGGCCTATTGCTTTTAATTTCAGCTTCAATGGTTTTCAGAGAGCTATGAGCGCTCAAATAGAAAGATAAAAAAAAGTTCAACCAACTAGACTTCTCCTAACATTCCAGCAATTCTTTATGTAAGAGGAATTTATTTTTCTTCTGGAACTTCCCAACTTGAGAAAAGAAATGAAAAATCTTTCGAACGATGTGTTTATAAACATCAAAAAATAACTAGAAGAACCTGG
Source organism: Caerostris darwini (assembly GCA_021605075.1). Taxonomy (NCBI): domain Eukaryota; kingdom Metazoa; phylum Arthropoda; class Arachnida; order Araneae; family Araneidae; genus Caerostris; species Caerostris darwini. Next base: position 271,720 of record BPLQ01003786.1, on the reverse strand, counting down.
TTTCAATATATATATTTATATATTTATTTAAGATTCATGCGATTTCAATTGGCAATATAGTTGCATTTTTTTTATTCATTAATATTTAAAAGAATTTAATCATTTTTTTTGCCGTTATTTTTAATGTTTATTAATACCAGTATTAGTTGATTGAATAATTCCTATAAAAGATTTCATTTTTAAAGTTTTACTTATACGCTTGATAATTTATTTGTTGTTTGTGTAAGGAAATGCATGATACAATTTCAAATATATCTTTTTTACTTAGTAATTTTTAGTGAAAAGGAAACTAAATCGTGAAACTAAGCTAGCCGAAAAAGCAAAAACAATATTATATTTAATTCTAGTTTAATCGCACAATTTTGTCAAATTTTCAACAAATTCATATTAAAATTCAATATTCTAATAATAATTTAAAAAATGGAGTAAATAATAAAATATCATAATTTCAAAGCCAGTTTTGTAAAATAGAAACAGTTAAAGATAAATACCATATATAGATAATATCAGGTTAACCTGAAGTAATCTGATATTAAGAGAACAGCAAAAGCCACCTTGCGAGCTCTTTATATTATATCATGCTAGTATTATTTAGTTATTAGTATTATTTACTTATTGTTTAATATTCTTTTGTGATATAGCAAACTTGTTCGATGGGAAATTTTATAGATTTAAGATGGGCTTATGAAACTAAAACCTTTTTTTTATATTGTTTGTAAATAGAAACGCTTTTGTCACATCTTTGTTATACTAGTGTAAACTCGACTTAAATGCTGCTGAGTTGCATCAAAAATTAAGCAAGGCGTTCGGAGATGACGCGGTAGTAAAATGTAGTGTACAATGATGGTACGAATTTGTAATAAATAGATATTATAAAAGTATTCAGGGTACGAAATGATTTTAAAATGTACTGCACAATTAAATTTTCTTACCTAATTTCTAGAATATGCAGCAAAATCAGAAACACTAACCTTTCTATTCCACAAAAAAAGCAAACTATTTCAGGATTACCTATTAACGTGTAATGAGAAATAGATCCAGTACATCAGTTACACGCGTTTTTATAATTGATTGTTACAGACAAATTTGATTCCAATAAAGTAAAGGCTGAACTTCATCTCAAAAAACGATGTTGCGTGAATAAGGGGCATCGGCTGAATCTCTTTATCAATGAATTTCTTCCACGCGGCTAAATTATTCAAATCCCCTCTGCACAAAACAACATCTACGTGTGCAAGATTGCTTGCGTTACAGACATTCAACACCAGGGGAAGACAAAAGTGTTCTTTATTCCTCAGACATACCCCCATATAATTGTCAGTTGTTCTATAAAATCACTTGCTAATAAGATTGTTCCGTGATTATGAAGTAGAAAAGGCCTAGTGTTTTTCTTCTAGTGAGCCATTTTAGTATACAAGCTTGCATCAGTCTGGAAAAGTTTGTCTTGTGTAATCATGCTTAATTAGATTAATATAGTCGTTCTAAGCATAGTAATACTTTGTTGTACGAATATTACGTCTTGTAGTGTTACTTGGAAGAGCGATGGAATTTTCTAGTTAACTGATTTTATTACATTGCAGGAGTGTGTTTAATCAAAATTTTATTTACACAGTCCCATTACGCAAAATATGGGACACATATGAATAATTTGTTTCATATAAAGACGTAAAAGCACCTCGGGACACAGACACAACATTGAGATGCATTATAAACAAAATAGAAGCAACAAGAAACATACTTACTACATTAACATTATTTATTAAACATACATATTAATTTCTATTAAATAATTGTAATTAATAAGCAGAGAAGAAAGCAATAATTCCGACATTAAATGATCCGAAGTGTTAAAATAGTATTTAATATTTCATACATAAGATAGTCTGAATGAAACAGGACTGAATTATGAAAAAAACATAGAAAAAATAGTTTAAAAAATACTCTCACAATCGTTTTTAATTGGTTTTTAACAAGATTTCCATAAATTTGTTATTCTGGTCATTTTTATTTATTTAAAACATTTAATAGTGTAACATTATAGTTTTGGGAATTCACAAAATTATACAGTGCTGTTTATAATAGTAAATAAGTTTTTTTATCCGTATTAAAAATATACACATCTTCAAAAGTTTTAATTTCAATACTTAAAATATGCTAGATTACAGAGCACAATTTTCTTTCATTTTGTGAAAAAATATTCTCACAATCATTTTTTAACTGGTTTTTAACAAGATTTCCTTAAATTTGTTCCATTTTTATATATTTAAAACTTTTAATAGCGTAACATTTAGGTTTTGGGAATTAAAAAAAAAATAAAAATATGAACAGTGCAGTTTATAACAGTAAAAAAGATTTTTTATGCTTATTCAAAAATATATAATACACCTGCCTAAAGTTTTAATTTCAATACTTAAAATATGCTAGATTACCAAGTGTTTTGTTTTCTTTGGCAAATTGAATAGAACTCTCTATATCGATTCATGCATTATAACAGCACCTTGATGGCTATTTAATGGGCATTAATAAAAACAGACGGACTGGTCGTTAGAGACATGAAAAGCGAAACAATGAACAGATGTAAAATAGAAAAGATAAGACAACTTTGTTTAAAAGTTTAACAATAAAAGCATATATTTACATATGAAAAGATAACTTACTACCTTTTAAAAGGCAACGCTAACAAGTCCTTTTCTGGCACTGTTTCAAAATGGCAAACTCAAGCTTGTAAACATTAAGGTTGCTTAAATATTAAAGGCACAAATATAAACCATTTGTTTAGGGAACTTAGGGAATTTTTTTTTATTTACCAGGATCACACAATTGATACAGTCTATCCTTTTCAGAATATAATTTCTGTACTTAAATCATTGATTAAGAATATTTTAAAATAAAAATTCAAATATTTTAAATCACTGCTAATTGGAAACTTAAACGAATAATTTTTCTTGTTATAAATGCAAATGTTAAAAAAAGAAATTTTAATTTTATGCTGTAAACCATTTGTTTCAAAATAACTTAGAGAATATTTTTTCGTATTTTTCAGGATCACACAATTCTATTCATTTAAGAACATAATTTTTATACTTAAATGATGGATTAAGAATATTTTAAAATAAAAAAATAGAATATTTTAAATCACTGCTAATTGGAAACTTAAATGAATAATTTTTCTTGTTATGAATGCAAATGTCAAAAAAGAAATTTTAATTTTATGCTGTAAGAAATAAAATTATTTCGTTTTAGAATTTAATGGTATCTTTCTCATTAAAGTCATTTTCTAAATCTTAATTCCACTTTTAGAATGCTTTTAAAATTCTGCAAATGGCTTTTCGGTGTATTAAAGATAAAACTTAACAATTCATTTATATTTATATTTTATTATTAAAATATATACTTTCACTGATTGTTGTTGAAATCTGTAATAATTGCATTATTCTAAGTGTTTAATAAATGTATAATGTGACAGATTCCATGATAGTAAGTATTTAAATTTTTAAAACTCAATTTATACAATGCATCATTCCGTTTTATATTATTGAAAATTTATTAATTGGATTTCAAACTATAAGATAAAATTAGAAATGAATTAAGATTAAAATACCTGCTAATGCCACTAAGTTACAATGAGAAAAGCTTTCAAGTCTTGTTTATTTTATTTCAAAAATGAAGCCAGATAAAGAGTTTAACACAAGAAATTGAATTAGCTTAATGAGATAGTTAAGATAATTTCAGACCCTTCTTTAAATTTATCTTATTTTATCCCCACAAAGAAGTAATTCTTGTGCTAATGATAACTTAACTCTTAAATAGTGATAAATATTTAATGTTAAATAAAATAGTAAAATTGAATGGTTATATATAACAAAGCATGATGTCGAATTATTTTGTATTAAGGTTTGTCCTGTTATATTTGGCTCTGATATTTATATATATTTAGTCTGATAGATTAGGTTATGTGTTATTCTTTTAAAGATTATGTATATGTATATATATATACATACATAATCTTATGCTAAAAGAATAATCACTTGTCACAATGAGTTCAAATTTGAACTGAAGATACTTGAAAAAGGAAAAACAGGAAGGAATGAAAAAGGTTCCAAAGTGTATTAATAAACGGCCCTTTAAGTGGCATAAAGAAAGTGAATTCGGCTACCAGTGATATTATAGCGTATTTGATTTACAACGTAATCGTTTTATTAAACATATATTATTATATATATATAGAATTAACGTATTTATTACCAACGTATTTTATTACAACGTAATCGAAATTACAGTATTTGGCATGAGTTGCACATTAAACCAACTGTAGTGTTCAATGTGCTTGATATTTTCGGTTTTTTGACGGAAAAAAATGACTTCCAAGTCATTCAACAGTTGTGACACTGTTATAGTTACTGTTAGTGAAAATCCCATCCACCACGGCAAGGTCATAAATTGGATGGGAAAGAACGGTAGAACTTTTTTTTGGAACTTTTTTATTCCATACCGTTTCTCTTTTCTTCAAGTATCTTCAGTTCAAATTTGAACTATTTATGGCAAGTGGTTCTTTTTTTTACAACATTTTGAAAGTGGGACTTTAATTATAATCACCCTGTATAGCAGGATAACTTTGTTATACATAACCCTCCAATTTTGCAATTTTAAAACGATGAAGTAAATATATAAATAAATAAATATATATATATATATATATATTTAACTTTTTAACTTTATTAAAATTTTATATATTAAATCATATATAGATTCCTATTACTGTCGATTTAACCCTGCCTTTTTAATGTTATTGTGAAGCGTTTATCAGCGTGGAAGATTTCCTAGATGGATTGTCGATTTGAGCTCAAACATTCCAGAATTTTGATTTCACACATTCCTAGCAATTCTGAAAGGAAAAATGACATCTAGGAAAACGAAATTGGCTTATCTGTCTGAACTCGGAGCTATGATAGATTTCTTCCAATTGATTTTGTAGGTTTTAGAGCGATGCCTCTGGTCGTGGAGATATAATCGTTTGTAAAAGATTTAACAGAATTATAAGAAAAATGCAATGGTAAACAGACTTTATAATAATTCATAAAATCCATTATTTTGGCTACGATGAATATGTATAATAACAAAAACATGGAATAAATAAGGTATTATAAAAATGATATAGTGGTGATCTTTAAAATATATAAGAACTTTGTCAAGTTTTATTTCGTCCCTAATGATATACAAAATTTCCTCAAGTCTAATTTAATATTTAATTTATCATAAAACTGCAGTCTTTTAAAAAACCTTCCATCTTCATGAATATGGAATAGATCCATATGAGCTTGGAATTTGTAATACAAGTATTCACAAAAAATTGCAGTTAAAATATTCTTTTAGAAGAAAAATATTATTATTTTCTATTATACATTCTATTTTTGAAATTAAGCATAATCGTTTATGTTTGCTAACAAAATAAATAAAAAACTAAATAAAATGGAAAAGCAGTTTTTTACAAAGAAACGAAAATGGTGCAGCATGCTTGATATACTCAAATCTAAAGTAATAAAAAAGTAATCCAAGTGTGCAACAATTTTATTGTTTCATTATTTTTATTGTTCTTTAGAAATTCATAGCATTTTGAAATATCCTAATATATGCTTAAATTGTTGAAAATTGTAATGTCTAAATAATGTAACCACATCAAATATTATTATTAAATCTTAACTAAAATTATCTCATCAACATGGAACACTTACTCTGTTTATGTTTTGGAGAAAAACGAAATAAGATATGGCAAATTTTAACACAAAACTATGATACTGTATTTCTAATAAAATAAATAAAATTTGAAAATAATAATATAAAAAATATCAAAGTATTATTATGCAATAAAAATATAAAAAATAAAAAGAGCTACGTGATTATAATTCAATTAAAATAATTTTTAGTATTTTGTGTATATATATGTAATTTAGGATATTCACAATCTTTCTCTTTTTCTAAGATGTAAAATTCATTTTTATGCTATATTTTAAAAATAATTTTGTATTAAAAAAATTTTATTATCGTCTTAATTGAAAACATTTTCAATAAAATTTAAAACAAAATTTTTAAATGCTTTATTTTATTAAAAATTTTACCCCAAAACTTGACTTAATATATTTGTATTTGCACTACTAATGAACAACTTAACAGGATATTTTATAACATTTGAAATCAATCTTGTCTGTTAATTGCATTTGTTGCAGACTAATTAGTCATCAATTACCAACTGTAGAAGTCTTAGTTTTATCTTAGAAACAAGCAATTTCGATCTCTAATTTGAGAGAAAAATCTTTTAATTCTTGTGTGTCCCTAGGGTTTGGCGTGACCTCTTAAAATTTACCTGCAGTTTGTTCCACTTTATCTGCCCTGTTTACTTAGTCTTCACCCTGGGAATAGAAAGGAAACTTAGAGAAGCTACAATCTAAATCACTCCCCATCCTAAACTAGTTCCTTTTGTGTTGAATCTGTTCACCTAGAAGACACCGAGTATTTAGCACAAATTTGTAGAAGTTAGACGATTCTGGAATGATTTGCAAGTAGCAAAACTTTTCAAATCAAATTACTTCACCGTTTCTCGTACAAGAGTTCCTCTGTAAATTCGCCAGAAATCTCTGCTTTTCCTCATTAGAAATCGATCCTAAGACACCGTTTTCGATGGCCTAGCAGTTTGCAGCTTTAGCTTGTAGCAATTAATTTAAAGATAATTGTTTCTCTTAATTTGCTATGTAATTATTAGATATAAAAATGCTTAAAAATGTGCTTTTGTCTGCAAGTGTGGAAATCCATTATTTCATTTACAAATGGAGTTCGCATTTGATCAATTATTTTTAAAAAATTAAACAATTGTTGGATTAATTTTTAAATATTTTTATTATGTACTTATTGAAGTAATTATTTTATGTAATGATTTCCAAAATACAAAGAAAATGCAGAAAAATGAATAAAACAGATAGTAAGAGATCTTTAAAGTATTAGCATACCATACTTTAATAACATTATTTTACTCATTTAAGATTTTAGCTCGAAATGATGAAATCCAGTTTATTAAGATTAATAAAAATTAGTAAACGTTAAAAATTATTGATTTCAAACAGTTTGCTATGTATGAAAGAACTTTGATGTTTTGTTTCATTCCCTATATCCTTAATTATCATTTAAATTAAATTTGTAGTTATATAATTACATCCTTAATTATCATTTAAATTAAATTTGTTCTTGTAGAATTATATCCTTTATTGTTAAATTTAATCATGAAAAGTAACTAAATTTTGTCAACTTTTGTAAACTAAGCGAATTTTGTTTTGGCTTGTATTTTTTGAAATTATTGCCTAAATAACTTAACTTCTGTCTGCATAGAAATTAATTTCCAATATCGTTTACTAATTAATCGTATTTTAACATAGTTTTTTTGTCATGATTGATTACGAAATATTTGGGATAGTTTGAGTTAATTATTATGAAGTACATTGTTAAAATAAGCTAATTTAGTTATTAAAAATATTTATACTAATTTTAAATAATTTCTCCTGCAATATCAAAAATCAATAATTATTTAACAAATAATAAGTTTTAAATGAAAAGTAAAGGCAAATTACTTCATTTTAATTTTTTACTAACCCACTAAACTATAGTAAAATATGATATATTTTATATTAATTATTTAATATTTAGGAAAGAATTCGTTAAAGAAATGAGCATTGGATAAAATTATTATTTTTACTATTTTAAAGTATAAATAGTTTGTGTAAAAACGCAGCTAAAACGAATATCAAAGTCTATTTTATAATAAAAGTAAAAATAAAACAGTTTTTCTCTATTTTCAAAATGGAGAGTAAATTGAAAAAACCTTTAGTTGGAACTCTTCATTGCAGATGATAGCTTGATGTACATCCTCATAAATCTTTAGGTCATCAGAAATTGATTCAATATTGAACGGAAAAAAAGTTCCTAAATGTTTTATTTTAATCTGATAGTAATGGACTAAAAACTAATTAAATTAATTTACTAAACTATAGTAAAATATGCTATATTTTATATTAATTAATTAATATTTAGGAAAGAATTCATTAAATAAACGAGTAAATGATAAAATCTAATTATTTTACTATTTTAAAATATATATATATATATATATATATATTGTGTAAAAACGCAACTAAATCGAATATCAAAGTCTATTTTATAATAAAAGTATAAAAAAATGCTTTTCTCTATTTTCAAAATGGAGAATAAATTGAAAAAACCTTTAGTTGGAACTCTTCATTGCAGATGATAGCTTGATGCATACATCCTCATAAATCTTTAGGTCATCAGAAATTGATTCAATATTGAACGGAAAAAAAGTTCCTAAACGTTTTATTTTAATGTGACAGTAATGGATTTTCAAAAGCTTCCTGAACTTTTGCTTGAGAGCTCAAGACTTACCTCCTTCAATCATTATTCTTTATCGTATGAAACGGGGGAAACTGTTTAGAAGAAACTGCTGTCTTACAGTTTTGAGTTTCTGGTCAATGTATCTAAGAATGTATTAACTGGAAATTGCAGGATACAAACTGGAGAGCTGCCAAAATGTCAAATGCTCCTTGGATCATTAAGCCGAGCGTGAGCTTAGTTTACTTTTTTGAGAATCAATTGGGCGCAAGTGTATCAAAGAGGATATTTAAATTTTTAGGGGTTTAATGTATATACAGGAGCATGTTTACTTTAACCACTTCCTCAAAAAGGTGATAGATGCATTTTGTAAAAGTTTTAAGCTAGAATAAATTTACTTTACCTATGATTAGAACTTTTAGAAAAATCAATTGGTTTATTGTTCGGATATTTTTTAATAACACAGGAAGGACTATTTTAATTACTCCGATTTCTTTAACCCTTTGTTGTTCAACGTCGAGTCTGACTCGACATCATCTTTCCTTACAACAAGTCCAACATCGAGTATGGCTCGACACGGTTTTTAAATTTAAGTGGCATCGTTTAATAGTTTTAGGATTCTCTTTGCTGGTAATTATATTTTGTTTTACTTTTGTGCAATGTAGTACATTATCGTTTATTTGAGTTACAAAGGGCGTCGCTATAATCAGTCGTGATAGAATCTCATTAAAAGTTAATTTAAATTTCATTTTACTTTTTACTTTATACAGGATATAAATATATATGAAAACTCAATTAAAATTGCTAGGTTGAAAATACATTGATATAACTCAAAAATCGTTTTTCCCGTATTGTTTATGTTTAAATTTATCAATGAAGACCTGAACTCTAAAATGTTTCATTTTACTATGATCTCAATATTTTAAATCGATGAACCATATTTTATGCAGCAAAATTTAAAAAAAAAGTAACATATTTTCTGTAAAGTTCTATGGTATTCCAATAATTGATCACTAATTAAAGAAAAATTCTCTAATCGTGGGTGTCAAGATTTAATAAAAAAAATTGTTTAAAAATAAAATATCTAACCAACAGGTTGTTGAGAAATTTAAAATTTCTTTATTTCAAGAAGAAAACTCCCACTAAAACTAAACTAAAAAAACTTTAAAAAAGCATGATGTATATTTTATAAATATATGATGTGTATATTGTATAAATAATTATATAATATACACATCACGAGTATACATCACATCACAACTGAGTTTAACATACAGTATGTATAAACGAAACAATGTTATTTAAATCAATGCAATCTAGATATTTAATTGCTCATAAAGGAAGAATAAAAAAAAAACCTTTTTTAACCCAATTAATCGTAGAAGCGTGGAGATTACTTAACTTTGTCTGAATATTCTGCATTGTTACCAAATGTATAAATTATGTATGTAACAAATGTATAAAAAATAAATTTGCAATTAAAAAAAATAATAATTCAATCAATTCTTTATTCATAGTTATCCAAATTTCTCTGAAGCTTACAAGTTAATCCATATAAAACTGATGCTGTTAAAAATAACAACATAATGTTTTTAACGTTGTTAATAATAATAATTAGCAACGTTACTTAAACTAATTTTTTTCAATTTTCTGTACTAAATTATTCAAATCTCTTTTTAATGCGTGGTACAGAAGCAGCATCCCTGTTTACGAAAAAAAAAATATATATTTGGTCTCACATGATAACAATTTTTCAGATTTTTTTACATTTGATTTTTCCCATAAATAGCAGTATCAGTTGAAAAATTTCATGAAGTTATGTTTGATTGTAAAAATAACTATGTATATATATATATATAATTTAATTTTCACTTGTATTCCCTTTATTATTCTCTTATAAATGCAAAAATTAAATTTATTTATTTCCTTCAAGGATAAAGGTCTTAATGGGTTAAGTTTCCTACCATTAAAAGTTAGAAACTGTTTTTATATTTTGTTAACTAATCAAATGTGCACTTCAGATAATATAATCTATCAACATATAAAAAAAGGATATTTTTATTAAAGAAACAATACTCTTAAAGGATAAAATGATAAGAGGAATTAGTAGATATGAATAAGAAACATACTATTCAAGGATAAAATTATTTTGGTCTTTATGGGTTAAGTTTCCTACCATTAAAAATTACAAATTGTTTCTTATATTTTGTTAACTAATTAAATGCACATTTCAGATAATATAATCTTTCAACATATAAAACAGATAATTTTATTCAAGAAACAATACTATTTGATGCATTCATGAAATATATTGCCAAAATTAAATTTAATTCATTTCCTTCAAAGAGAAAATAATTTTTGACTTAATGGGTTATGTCTCCTACCATTAAAAGTTTCAAATTGTTTCTTATATTTTGTTAATTAATTAAATGTACATTTCAGAAAATTTATTCTATCAACATATAAAAAATATAATTTTATTAAATCAATACTCTTTAATGCACTCATGAAATACATTAGACGCATGCATGATATATTAGTCTAGCAAATATTAATCAATACTTATAGTTTGAGGATAATTTGAATAATTATTTTAAGTAAGATGATGTTTCGAACAAGACTAAGTTGAATTATCGTTTGACTTTTAACAATTTAACTTTTCTAATTTTTTTCATAAAATTAAACTCGGTGATCCTTAATGGATTTCAAAGTCAAGTCTGAGTCCATGTTATATAAACTCTTCAAATCGATAAAATGTTGTCAGTAACCATTAATTATTCTTTGGGGACTGATAATCTACCCTGGAGACATTTCATTGGTTGCAGACTAAGTACACCAAACCCTTAATACTTCCCGCTATCTATGCGGAAAATATACGAGACCTCGATAGATTAACAGAATGAGAGTGGCCTTGCTGATTAGTCATAAGTCTGACTCTAAAGACTCTCTTTCGTTAAGCCCATAATCTCAAGGGAATAAGTGGTTCGATAAACATTGCTAATTTTCAGTGGTCACTAAAGAAATAAAGATGGTGCTGAAATTCCTCAAATGATTAGGAGAAGTATTGTAAAATTAGTTCATACTTCCTTAGTTCAGATTAGTGGGAACTGTCTTAACTATCGGGATTTTATTATTTTACTTGTTAGAACTCTATTGATTATTGTTTACGGTTGCGTTCGATAGCCGTTGAGTTAGATAAGGAAGCAAAGTGATGTTTCAATTAAACATAATTTGGAACAGTCAGTCTTGTTTTTCAATTTTTGTCTTTAATTGAGTTAAGTAATGTATTTTAAATCATAATTTGACGATTAGGGAGATCTCTGTTACAAAACTAAAAATTTATTTTTCGTTAAAACGGATCTATTTTCATTTTGAAAATCTCATCTGTTTCAAAATTGATTAGTTACTAAAGTTTGGGTATAGGAATTTGAAGAAGAAGGAAAGAAGATGACGCCCAAATTCCTCAAACGATTAGAAAGAGAACTTTTAACTTCTTTAATGCGACTAATGTGTACTATCCTACTATAGTTTTTATTTTTTATTTTTTCACTCGTTGAAACTCTATTGATTGTTGTCTTTAATTACATTCGATTACCATTGTGTTAGATAAGAAAGCATAGTGATGACGTTTATATTAAACATAATTTTGTACTTTCAACTTCATTTTTCAATTTTCATTCTTTATTTGATTTTAATAATATACTTTAACAAAATTAAGAATTTATTTTTGTTAAAGAATGTAATTGATCTCGTCATTTTGAAAATGTCATTTGTTTTAAATTTATTAGTCTCTAGAATTTGGAAATATGGATTAGGAGAAGCATTAAAATTTCAAATATGTTGCATAATTTTCTCCTAGTATAATTATTTTATTTTGTTCATTCATTAAGAACTGTTTCACATTATATTTCAATTCCTTTCAAGCAAATTTTCTAAATATCTTCATGAAATTATATAGAAGAAACTTTTTCTTTAAAAAATGTGACTGATCACTTTTCATTTTGAAACTCTCATCTGTTTTAAATTGACTAGTCACTAGAGTTTTGAAATAGCAATTCGAAAAATAAGGAAAGAAGATGGCTCCCAAATTCCTCAAATGATTAGAAGGAGAACGTTTAACTTCTTTAATGCGACTAATGTGTACTATCCTACTAGCATTTTTTTTAATTTTTTATTTTTTCACTTCTTGAAACTCTTTGATAACTGTCTTTAATTACGTTCGATCATCATTGAATTAGATAAGAAAGCACAGTGAAGTCTATATTAAAAATAATAGCGAACTTTCAATTTTCAATTTTTTATTGATTTTGATAATATACCTAAACTAAACTAAGATTTATTTTTGTTCAAAAAATATAATTGATATTTTCATTTTGAAAACATCATTTGTTTTAAATTGATTAATTTCTAGAGTTAGGAAATAAGGTTTAGGAGAAATATTAAAGTTTCAAATACGTTTGCATAATCTTTTTCTAGTATAATTGTTTTATTTTGTTCATTTATTAAGACTGTTTCAAATAATGTTTCAACTCCTTACAATCAAATTTTCAAAATATCGTCAGGAAATTATCCAGAAGAAAATTTCAATATTGATATAATAGTATGCATATTAGTTCATCTTTTAACACAAAGATACTAATTAATGATTTTCAAACAGGAAACTTTTGTAATAGATCAACATCCCCATTTGTGATTCAATAACGCTTCAAAATTTCGCTTCAGACGCTTTGGGATTATAAATAATCAACCTCTATTATTTAATTATTTTACAATCAATCAATTACGTTTGTTTAAGTAAACTGGTTTCCATAGAAATATAAAAATTCCTATTCAAATGAGAGTGAGACTTTCGATTAATTCAGTAGTTGAGATGTTTGGTTAAACTATTTATTAAACTCGCAATAAAGATTAACAAACAAACTTCCCTTAAATTGAAATAATGCAAATTTAGCTTGTTAGATAAGCAGAGAAGCTTTGGTAAATTTATTTAAGAAGGAAGGTTTTCAATGAGACGCTTGATTACATGACATATTGCAGGAAATTTGAATACATGATAGTTACGTCAAACGGTGTAGAAAGTTCATTTCTAAAGAAAATAGATTAAATCTTCTGAGAAATTATTATTTAATAAATCTTATATAAAGAGGGGCGTAATTCCATGTATTGTTTCATCACTTGCAAATAGTTCCCTTTATCTATTAAGTGTAAATTAATATAGGGAGAAAAAACTAAAACACAAGAAATTGAAAAAGTCATAATTTGGTTATTTTCGATCTTTTTGTAGGCTATAGAGCCTTTCTTAGATATTAAAACCGTTACATAGAATATCCAGTAAGAGTAAAATTCATTGAGTTTTTTCAATTACAATGACATTATAATATTTAAATTACAGCTAAAATATTATATTTTGTCCATTACAATTACAATATTATATTTTTTCAATTACAATTGCAATATTATAATTTTTCAATTACAATTACAATGACATTAATTTTTCAATTACAATGATGCTATAATTTTTCAATTACAATAACAATATTAATTTTCCGATTACAATTGCAATGGCATTATAATTTTTCAATTGCAATTACAATGGCATTAATTTTTCAATTGCAATTACAATGATGTTATAATTTTCCAATTACAATAACAATATTATTTTTTCGATTACAATTACAATGACATTATAATTTTTCAATTACAATTACAATTATATTATATTTTTTAATTACAATTACAATGAAATATCAATTATTTAAACTCAGAGAAAATTTCGGCAACGTTTTATTGTCAGAATATCACTTAGCGATATTATGATTCCAAACTTAATCGACAAGCTTGAATATCTGTATTTCCTCTGAGTTTGAATAATTGATCTTACTGGAATAGAAAAACTGAATGAATTTATTCATCGCCGAACATCATACTTAATAATAATGCATCAGATTGAAAACGATTAAATTATGATCTTTTCAAACCCTTCAGTTTATCATTAGCCCCATTGTATTAAGTAAATTTATTAGTTTCGCTTGTAAATTAGTTGGTTAAAAAGTATTATAACTTTTTATTCATTAAATGTTCTGTTAGTGATAACAAAAATAATATGATATTTGTTGAACAGTGCTTCTGACTAAATAAATTACATCATTTGATCAGATCTAAATACTGGCAATTCGTGATGAAGAAGAACGTTTATTGGTTAAGAGTAAGTTAAGTTTGGCTTCAATGTATCTCATGAGCCATGGCTCCAGAATATGGGATCTTACTTTATTGTACAGGAATGGATTACCCTTTGTGGAAATTTTAAGAAATGTTCCACATTTACACATCATATTAAAGGAAACTATGGGAACTCTTACAAGAAAGTTTAATTGTCAATTGGAGACAGCTAGTCACATTCACCATCGAGTAAACCTTTTCTAAAGTAGGGACTAAGAATTAAATATTCGTCATTTTTCCAGCAACTGCACACAAACAGTGAATAATGAGGTGGGAATATCATATTGGAAAATATGTTAACCATGGTATGAATCTGAAACTAAACATTAAAATATTTTGACTCTTATTTTCATCATATAAAGATTACATAACGATTCACTTACATAAATTTATATATATATATATATATATATATACATTACTATAATATAAATATCTTTACGTTTCCTATGATTTTTTCAGAGTAAATAGGACAATTTAGAAATAAATGATAATGAGTACAATGGATATATATAATAATAAGTCAAATGAATTAGGTTGTATTCTTATAGGCGACCATGTGACCTATATGCTCTTTTATTCTGTAAGAAATTCACACACTTATCTTTTAAAAATAGGTATCTTCTTCGTGACTTTGAAAACGCGATGAATAAATATATCGTATATTTGAAACGTGTGTTACGCAAGGGTCTAAGGGGCAGCACATACTTATGATAATGTCACCACTTATCTACATGCATAGCATGGCCTTTGTATCAAAGAGTGGAAAATTTATAGCATATACATATCATTCGTGTTAAAAGACAATTTCTGGTATATAAATGCTTCTTTCAGGCTTTTCTGACATGTTAAGTACGGTGAAGGAATGATTACTAAGTGACAATAGCTAGGCTATAAATTTCGATCTTCACCACGAAAACTTAATACCAGGAACATTTAGGAACGTTTTTTTGGACGTCATGGTAGTTTAACGTGTTAGCAAAGACATTATTCATAGATTTCGATTAATCTCACTTTATAGATCATGGTAAATTCCTATGGGGCTGAGATTTATTTTTAAACCATGACAGTGTTTTAACTAATGCTAGTCATAGAGAAAGCACATTGAAAATTATTATGGATATAGCTCTGGGAAATAAATAATAATTTGTCAACTGTATAATAATTACTGTTTTTCCCTGACATATTTAAATAAAAGAATGCATGAACGCTTTAAATATGTTGTGCATCGATTTAACTATTATAAGCTGTAGTTACGGCTTACATGAATTTTACTTGACGAATTTACCAATGATGGTACATTATAGCAAATACAAAGTGATTAAAGTGTGTCAGAAATGTCAAAATTGCTATTATGGTAAGCATTCTATTTTTATAATAAATTGAAAATATATGAGAAAAATATGAGAAATATTCAAGATTCAATCAAAAATAAGTAAAATATTTTGGTATATAATAGAACATTATATTACATTTTGTAGAATATTTTGTCTAGAAATAACAATAATCTACAAAATGTAATACAATTAGCAAACAATTTAAAATAGAAATTATCTTTCTTAAATGTGATGTCATATTTTGATATTGAATAAAGCATGAAATGAAAAAAAAAAAAGAACTCATAAATGTGAATCAGTAAAAGCTTTAAATGTAATAGCAGTGTTAAAGTTTAAATGTGTTGGATATCCTTGATGCTTTAAAAGTACTAATTTCTATTTTAAATATTTTACCATTTGCAGTAAAATGTTGCGTCAGTATTTTCACTTAGACTAGGAATACTAAATTATTTTAGAACTGTATCCCAATTAACGACTTATACAGCAACACCAAATGAAATCACACTGAAAATTAGCAGAACTTTAAATCTATTATAAGGGTGAAGCGTTTCATTACTGTATCTTTGAAACTCGGGGAACCTGGAAATACTCCTAAACATTAATTGTACTGCTGAACGAATTTCCGTAGGAATTCGGCAGGAATTAGGAGAAATACTTAATATTTAAATCCTACTTACTGATAGATGATGCAACGTTCTTTCCAAGGCAAGATGTTGAAATGCTGTGTATTGAATGATACAGTAGTTATACGCCTATCTAGAAACTAATGAAATCCAGCTAATATGTGGTTTTAATGCAGTAATAACTGCGCAATCCTAACATAGCAATTTATTTTACTAAAAGAGTTTGTTAGAAACAATAAGCCAATAATATTAAAACTTCAGTATGCATTTGTAAATATTTCTTATGTGTATCCTGTCTACAGGTATTGCAAAACAAGAATGAAGGCTCTTTCTGGGCAGAAGTGATAGTGAAAAATTGGTACGTAAGAGTATATTGATGTTTGAATAACTTTATTACAGTCAGATCAGGACCAGCGAAATAAATCAGTCACAATGAATCAGTCAAATCAGTGAATGCAAATCAGTCACAATGAATTAAGAATCTCGCTGCCTCCAGTCAAATACACATTTTAAAATCTAAAATAAAGTACTAACTTAAAATAACATGAATAAATAAATTTATTTACTACATTTTACTATTATCAAAGATTAGCATATATT
This sequence comes from Caerostris darwini, assembly GCA_021605075.1. Lineage (NCBI taxonomy): Eukaryota > Metazoa > Arthropoda > Arachnida > Araneae > Araneidae > Caerostris > Caerostris darwini. The sequence continues at coordinate 254,550 of BPLQ01003786.1, read as the reverse complement.
TGCTTTTTCTGCCATTTTATTTCTACAAAATAAAAATACAAACTCTTTTTTTCAACCTGCCATATATGAGATAAGGACTTATGATATTTTACTCAATTTTTTAATCGCATTCAAATAAGTTTTATCCGTTTAATATAAAAAGTTTTGGATTTGTAGATTATGCAGAAAGCAAACTTTAATAAATTTTATTTTTCTTCTATTTAACAAAATAAGCTTCCATTTTCCAAAAATATCGGATCGCATATTTGAGAGTTCAATGAAACGTTCCATATGACACGTTATTATTCTCAAAAGGAAAGCTTTTCTTTTGCTATTGTATAGAATACAAATACTTTATTTCGAAAATATTGAACTTAAGCCACAAGTGAAAGAAAACAAAGAAATATATTGAACTATAATCGATAAAAAAAGTTCTTTTGATTTGTTTTAGAAATTTCAATACAATATTCCCAATATAAGTTGAACATTCCTTGAATTATGCAGCAAAAAAATTATGATTAATTGTTCTAAAGAAGTATATTGCATTCCTTTGCAAGATTTGTTATTAGAAGTATTACATTCATTTTCTACATCGTTAGAACTTGTGTTCCACTTATGCATCTCATGAACAATTAATCATAGATTTTTTAAATTTTCTTTGCTGCATAATTCAAGGAATATTGAATTTTTTTGTGAATATTGTATTGAAATTTCTGAAACAAATCAAAAAAACTTTTTTAATCGATTAAAGTTGAATATATTTATTTTTTTTCTTCACTTGCCGTTTAAGTTCAATATTTTCGAAATAAAGTATTTGCATTCTTTAGGGTGGTGATATATATATTCTGATAGGCAATAATAGTGTGGTATATTCTGATGGGCAATAATACTGTGGTATATTCTGATGGGCAATAATGCAGGGCATTACTTTCGGGAAGTAATTTCATGGATAACCTCCAACATTTGTGTAATGCATACACAAAGAAGTAATAAAGTAGAGGGAGCACCCCTATTTGGAAGAAACAGAATATTGAGGTCAACATCCTCCATATTTTTCGCACTAGAACTGACACTGCATAGACGCTTGGCTGCTTTTAACCACACATTACCTTAGAACAGTGATTTACAAAGTGGGATACGTACTTCCTGAGGGTATTCCAAAGATGTAGGCTTTCTTAAATTAAGAGTTAGAACCAGATCTTTGAGCTGCATCATTAAAGAACATCAACCAGACTACCGATAACAAATACAGTTACATTATTCACATTAAATTCTAATAAAAAACGTAAATTTGAAATTTAATTTAAATATTGTTTTAAATAAAATAAATAATAAATAATTAGATTTTTGACTACACATTTATATTATATTAAATATTATATGGGGTACAACTTTTAATTGTTTTCGCCTTAGGTTTAAGCGATAATAAAAATTTGGAAATCCCTATAATAGAAAACTCTGGCATGCTATGAAGCTATTCTGAAAATTGCAAAAAATATCTAAAATTCTCCTTTTTCTCAAATTTAACTTTTATTTAATTATTAATTGCTATAAAAGATATAAGATAATAGATTTAAGAAATGAATATTTTGCTTACAATGCTGATCACCTTGCATAAAGTGTAATAAAACACTACAAAAAAGTAAAATAAATTAATATTTTATTTGCTATTAGTTTTGGGGAAAAATTATACACTAATTTTTTTTTTTTTTTTTTTTTTTATTTTACTCAACTCTGATTTTTTTTTATATGCGACATAGAAACCACTGCAAAAATATTGTATTTCATCATTTTCTGTAAAGAAAAATTATTCTTAATGTGTTTATTTCATGTTTTACACCAAGTTAAAAATGTCAAATTATTTAGTTAGAAATCATAATTTATTAATGAGGGAAATTTCTTTAAAACCATTTATTTCATTTTACAATATTTTATAATCAAAGTGAATTACGATAAAGAAAGACGCAGAAAATTATTCGAATATTCCAATATTTGTAATTTTTTGTTTCTTAGCATCATTGTACATTTGAAACATAATGCATACTAATATGTAATAATATTGATATTACTATATAATATAGTATGCATATTTCCTTTTCAAACATTCAAAATATACCAAAAAATTTATTTCATTAATTGATGGGATAAAAATAATAGGTACATAAAAACATTAAATATATATCTATTTAGATTTTAATAAATTAAGCCGTGGTTGCTTAATAAAAATTTATCTCGCCAATGGTATAAAAGGATGACAATTTCTGACAGCTGCCTATAATAAACTATAAAATATGGAATGCATTATTTAAACTAATTCTAATTATTAGTAATAATAATAATTCCCTAATTAAAATTAATGATTAATAGAGAAAATTATAGCCACGTATCAGAATAAAAATTATCTATATAGAGTTTTATATTATGATACAGATTTTGATATATATTTGATATAAATTTCATTTACTCAATAAAATTGCTTTTAAAATATTCTATTTCCATTCAATGTAACAAAAATAAAACCTTATATCTCTATGAAATAATAAGGGCTTGGTACAAGCAGGTATTTCTTGGTACAGGCAAACATAAATACATATTTAACCATTTTTTGAGTGCAACGCAAGTAGGTAAAGCAAAGAATATCGTAGAAATCAATGGGAAAAGGACCAAGTGGGTTGTTGAATTGTCCTATCGTCACGTGATGTACATGTTGACTTCAAACTGCAAACCCAATGTGCACTCTATTTTATTGCTACATTCTGATTGTACGAGAGGAAACTCAGTGCAAAGCAGTCTGATTGCGACGGAAGACATTTACATGTTTTATCATCGTTTTTTAAAGTAATGCCTTCAACGGAATGCAACCTTAGCACTACTGAAAGTTACTGCTTTACCTTAAGGCGGGATTTTTTTTATAGTTTTTAATAGTAATTTAGTTATTAATATTAACACTTGGACATTATTTATTAACCATAGCTTAACTAATTGAAATTGCAATATACAAAACAGTTTTGTAATTAGTAAATGTACATTTAAAAATATAATATGCTCATTTCATCATTCATAAAGTAGAGTTGGGGTAAAGGATAGTTTAAATGCTAAAACAATTTGAATTTAATAATTTTTTTTCATGATGGTCATAATGAAAATGTGCAAGTGCCGCTACGAATTTGCACAAAAAATAATAAAATTAAAAATAAATAAATAAATATACTTGAAACACAAAAACATTGCTTTCTCAAAGTCTTTTTATAGTATCTTATTGAATATTTAACAATCTTGAAATTATCAAAAACATTTTAAACGATCGCAGGCACCATTGTATATTTCTTCAAATTCATGAATATAGAAATTACTTTAAAGTAGAGGAGCATCGAATCTAATTAACTGCAACCTTTATGAAAAAATTAAAGAATGAACAAAATTTTCTTCAACATGGTAATTAAGGTAAAGATGTTGACAGCTATAAAAGAAAGGAGAGAAAAAAGGGGGAAGTCTTCATGAAAATAATTTACTTTAGCGCCATGGTAAACGATAAATTGCCCCATTTTTCCTGCCTCTGCACAATTATGAAAAAAGTAAGCAAAAAAAACTGATTCTTTACTTTGTATAATGAAGTTTCCTCATTGACAATTTTTAACAGTGTTCTTTTTTTAACGAACAAGATTCTCAAATAAAAAAAAGGTTGCATAAAACCACGCGTCCGCATAAATATTTAAATGTTCGCCTAAAAATAACATAGTTGCAATCCACTCTGGCCACCATAATGCCAACCTTTCAAAGCAACTGGGCCCATCAATCATCTAGAATCAGATAGGACGCTCAACGAATTCAAGTAGCTCGTAACTCATGTGAAAAATTCATGTTTATGTAGGAACATAATGCTGTAGGGCATTTATTCTGTACATGAATCGAATATGGACTTTTTATATTACCACTGTGAACAATCATCCGTTTAGTTCGAAAAAGAAAGTAGGAAAAAAATTAAAGGTATGAGAGGGAAGTGAATAAATTTTTATAAAACTAATCTTTTTTATAGTTTGATGTTCTTCTTTATACCTTCTATATAACTCAGGTTACTTCGCTTTATATTGTTGGCATCCGTCAACTTCAGATGAAACATTGTTTAAAATGACTTATCAATCTTGAAGCAAATATAAAATTAAATTCATAATTAAAAAAATCTGCTTTCAAAAAACTCGTTTGACATTTATGCATGCAGTAAATATCTTTTTGAAATACAGTGCTGAAATGTAATTTAATAGAAGAATGGTAGGCAATAACTTTTATTTTATTAAGTATTCAGGACTTTTCTGGTTCATTCAATGTGGTGTTATTAATAAAGAAGAAGAATTAATGCTTTAATGAAAATTATAGATTAAAATTTATAACCTTTTAAACTACACTTTTTTTTATGTATATCGGTGGCTTTAGTGTTCCCTTATGTGTACTATGAACAGCCCACCGACAGTTAATGGAGGGAAGACATTAATTCGGGGAGAATTTTAAGTGTAATTGCTCATCATTTGTGTGTCGTACGGAAGAAAGCGCGAAGAACTCCCACCAAGCAGCCTGACTGCAATTTTAAACACTGTTGAAAAAGAAACGTTATGGATAGAATATACATTAGTATACTAGCGTCGTATTGCACACGAAAGAAATGTTGTGGAATAATCTGATTGTGTCGTTTATATTGAGATATATCGCAAACTGCAATACTGCGTGTCTGGATTGGTAGGGAATTCCCACCAGAACCATTTATTATGAATACTGCTATTTAAAAAACAGTTATTATTAAATGAGTCAGGACTCTCTTGAGATATCTCACAAGAGATATATTGAGATGTGATATATTGAGATATATCACAAGCTGCGATACTGTGTGTCTAAATTGATAAGGAATTCCTACCAGAGCCGTTTATTATGAATACTGATATTTAAAAGTTACAGTTATTATTAAATGAGTCAGGATTCTCTTGAGATACATCACAAGAGATATATTGAGATAAATCACAAGTGATATATTGAGATATATCGCAAGCTACGATACTGTGTGTCTAGATTGGTACAGAATTCCTACCAGAGTCATTTATTATGAATATTGCTATTTAAAAAGCTACAATTGTTATTAAATGAGTCAGAACTGTCTTTATATACGATACTTATTAATTTATATATTAATTAAAACTATTATATCATGAACTAATTTTAGTTCTATTTTACCAAAATTGCATAACATACAAATATATTAAAATGATCTATTTAAAGTAAGACAACTATTTTAGAGAACTGATGTCAAATATTTATTTTTGAGAAATAATATCACGTAGTCTTTTCTCTTTAAAATAACCGAATTAAATAATCTTTCAGTGGATCGTATTTGCTTTGAAACACATGTAATGGAATAGCATTTATATGCTTTCTATTTTTTTTTATTTATGATTATCAAATCTTGCCACACATATCTATAATAGAAAATAAGCTTTATTAGCATTCCCTTCGAACAGAGATACATCTATTGTGCATATAAATTGTTCCAAAACGTTTACAAATATAATAAATACCAATTGCTTCAGCAAAATAAACACAAAAAGGTATCTTTTCGTAATGATGTAAAATAAGCAAAGCAAATATTTGTATGCTTAATATTTTAAACACGAAGCGAATAAAGCTACAGTTTCGTGATAGCTTTTTCGTTAATGAATAGCAAGTTTTTGCACGCCCATACTCGTGTTTATCTGAATAGCGAGTAAATGACTAATTAAGAGAAAGCATGTGATAAGGCAAGAAAAGTTGTTTTGGAAATTTTTACATTTATGAACAAGGGCTTACAACAAGCTTTCATCACGATTAACGATGCAGAAGTGCTTTTTCAATTTGTGGAAACAACATTTAAAAAAAGTTTGAAGAGAAGATGATAAATAAGGGGTTTGGATTTTATCTTCGTTTTTTTATATTAGCGTTATTCAAAAAGAGATTATTTCTTTTGAAACACACCCGTTTTTTAATAAATTGTTTTACAATTTTGGTTTAAGAAGTGAAAATATGTAACATAAAGATATATAATTATTTTTGTTTTGTTAAAAACAGTGTGTCTTCTGTGTATGTGGATTTATAATTACAATAAATGTTTTTCTTTAAATATATAGGTAGAGTAAATAAATGTTTAAAAGTTTAAATAAAAGTGCAAGAGTAATTTAAATATTTAAAAGAATGATTACGATTTTTCGATTGTTGTCCAATATACAAGCTGTAAAAGAACATAATGACAGGCATTATTATTTAAATATCAAAATATGAAATAAACATTTACTTTAAATGTATCTATTTTACATACATAAAAGATAATAATAAAATATATAACGCAAATATGCCTGTTTTTTCGGGATTTTGATTTCTATACGTTGTTCTACTAATTCCCAAGAATTATTAGTAATATTTACCTTTCATCTAACAATATACATATATATATATCTGCAAATACGATGAAAACCAGGCATATAATAAAATATCTTTTTCTAAACCAATAAAATTAAATCATAAGAATTTTAATTTAATTTTTAAATAATGAAAAAAAAAATAATTTACTAAAATATAGAAATAAATAGTTTTGGTTCCTCATTTAATAACTTTTAATTTATAGTTTTAACATTTTCATCGGCTTAGTAGTTTTTTTTTTTTTTTTTTTTTTTTTTGATAATTAAAAGAAATACATAGTTTACTGTAAACGGTAATTGTTTAGGCATTAGAAACTATTTATTTAATTTCTAAATTAAGTATTTAATTTTTTATACTGATTAAGACTAGTTGAATTTTTAAATCATTATATAGTTTTAATTATATATTAATCTTTTAACAGCTTATGTTAATTCTAATTAAAGTTTTTTAATACTTTATGCACTGCAATAAACTACAATTTCATAAAAACATTTAACTCTTTTTTCTGAAATCCTAATTTTTATATAATTTTTGGATGCATCATAAAAAACATAAACAAGAAAAATGTCAATAAATCTTTCTTTAATACATATAAAATTAAATAAATTGGTTATAAAAGTTAATGCCAACTTATAATGATATGTAAAATGCAATGAATGATATATCTTACCTGAAGAGAGAAAAATATTTGTGTTTGAAGATTATAAGATTAATATTTTAAAATATAACAAGAAATCAAACCACATTTTAGTATATAAAGCACAAAACTTAATTGAAAATTATATAAAGAATCATGCAAAAATAAAAAATAAAATAACATTATAAAGGCATGTTTAAAACAAATGTAAATGGAAGTGCTATACGCAGATCTAAGTAAAAATTTGTTTTATTTAAATATTTTATAAAACTACTTTAAAATATTTCAAGATAAAAGGTTTTGCATTATATATAAAAGAATTTATCTGATGAAAAACTGTTAATAAAGTTTCAGTTCTGCTTATATAAAATGCTAGTCTTGAATTTTTTTTGAATATCAAAGAAGAAATAAATAATCCCGATATAAATGAAAAAAATTATAAATAATTACTCATTTCAAAGACCATCAAAGAAAAAAAATTAAACTTTTTTTTAAAGAAATAACCTCTGCATAAATTTCTTTTCAATGTATTCACTTTTGCTACTCAGACATGTAGAGATTTAAATTTTATTATCATTGAATTCATATTTCCATCTTAAACTCTTTCTTTAATGCTGGCTGTATTAGTTTAATTACAAGAAATTAATGATCTTTAAAACTCTAAAATCAGGATTTTTCTTTAGATCAATGATATGAATGCAAATGAGTGTTTCAGTTTGTAATTTAAAGATCGTTAAAAGAGAAAAAAATACATTCGTATTTTCTATAATGATACGTTTTAATAGCACCAATTCATCATTTAAAATATCCAGAAGTATCATTTATGCTGTCGATATCATTCTGAGTTTAATCAATTCTTCACGAAAACTAATATTTTAAAATTTTATCAACAAATGAAACCTTAAAGAAACATTTTTATTTTTGTTATGATGAATATTTTCAATGTTGATCCTTTTATAATTTATGAAATAGTGAAGAAATTGAATTCCAATTATTGAATTGAATCGACAAATTTAAATAAATTTCTTTATCTCTTTTGTTAATCTTTATTTAAATTTAATTATAAATTTAGTTTATGACTTTGATATTTTATTTGAATTGTTGATACATGTATTTTACAATGCATTATAAACCTGCAATAGATTTTGATTAGTTTTATTTTTCAAATTCGTTCACTTATTAGTTGCAGTACATCCTGTGGAATGCTGGCTATTAAAGGCCTTATTAATTAAGCTTGCAAATTCAAGTGAGAAGGCTAATGATTTCTTTGAATTTCCTATCAAACTGCTTTTGTGAACTGAAACGGTTGAAATTTCCTTATATTCTTAATTACAAAATCAATATAAGCTAGTTTAATAAAAATCTAAATCGTTGTAATCTGTAACATCAGCAAAAAATAAATTTTATCATAGACAAAAAACTTAATTAAATTATGTATTTTACGGAATTATTTAGAGACGCGCAATTGATTCTTGGTTTTAATTTGCATATGCACCAGTATCCATATATTTGAGCATAATTCGGTAAAATATTTTTTTTTGATATTTTCCCATATTTATAAGAAAATTTAACAATGGTATTTAATAAAAATATTTTAAACAAAATAATAAATTTATTTTAACTCATCTTTCTTATTATAGTAACTAAATAATTGACACTCTAGAATGATAACAGTAACTTTGTATCGCTTATTAAATAAATTTGCATTGTCATTTTAAATTTTGAAAAAAATATGTATTTTTTATAAATTACTACCACAAAAATTTTGCAAACATATCATTTAGAAATAAATCAATCGAAGCATAATTGAAATATTTGGTTTTATAATCATATAAATAGTTTTAGGTTGTTTTAATTAATTTAATTTGTGATATATCTATTTATGTATATAATTTTCATTTTCCATGGTAACTCTTAGCTTGTGATGAATTTCTTTAAGCAATCGTTATTAAATTTTATGAAATATTAGTGCAACTTTATTTTAAGTTTCAAAATCATTGACTAAATATTTCAAAAAAAAGTTTGGGGATAAGAAAATAATAAGTCTATTAATCACAGCCTTACATTTCTTAACATAAGTTTTTTAATATATCGCAGATGATTTTATTTAAATTTTCATTTGCTTCCGTCGACGTATATTCTATGCAAAGCGTTAATATAACCTATGAAATGCTTCATATGACTTTACCTGCCAACGAAGAAAGTTTATGAATGCCGTTGCTCATTTTTGTTTGCTGGGAAGTTCCTTCCACTTGGGTTAAGAAAAAGTTTATATCAAAAATAACTAAATAATTATAAATATAGAAATATCCCATGATAAAACGTTGATAATTTTTAATGCATACGATTAATAACTATTAAACCCATTTAATTTTAATTAACCCTTTTAAAATTTGAGCTATTTTTCACAAACATTTGATAATTTAGAACTATATTAAATCTAGTTAAAAAGAAATGCAGCAATAAAATAAATTAGCTAAAAGATTTATTTTTGACAACTTTGAATTCAGTTTTCTTGTGTTAAATCTATCTATCTATCTATCTATCTAAATATATATATATATTATATATATATATATATATATGGTGATTATAATTATAGCCTCACTTTCAAAATGCTGTAAAAAAGGAACAACTCCTCACAATGAGTTCAAATTTGAACTGAACATACTTGAAGAAGAGGGAAACTGTATGACATCAAAAAAGAGTTCCAAAAAAAGGTTCCACCGATTTTTCCATCCAATTTGTTATGACCGTGCAGTGGTGGCTGGACTTTCCACTACCAGTGTTATAACTGTTGAATGACTTGGAAGTCATTTTTTAAGTCAAAAAAACCGAAACAATCAAGCATATTGAACACTGCAGTTGGTTTAATGTGCAACTCATGCCAAATACGTTGTAATTTCGATTCAAAATATCACTGGCAGCCTAATTCACTTTCCTTATGCCGCTTAAAGAGCCATCTATTAATACACTTTGGAACGTTTTTTGATGCCGTACCGTTTCCCTCTTCAAGTATCTTCAGTTCAAATTTGAACTCACTGTGAAGAGTGGTTCTATTTTTACAGCATTTTGAAAGTGGGACTTTAATTATAATCCCCTTGTAGTTAAAAGGAAATGCGGCACTAAAAATAAATTAGAAAAAGATTCAATTTTGACAATTTTGAATTCAATTTTTGTGTATTTTTAAATATATATATGAGGCTATCATACCATTCACTGAAACAAATTTTTTGTTTAAGACATTTCATTTTGAGTTATGCTTTCAAAAATTACATAAAAACAACAGTTAAAATCAAACATTTACGATTAAAGTGACAAAATTTCAAAATTTTCAAAGGGCAACACATATTTTTTTTTATTAGAATGTGATCTCCATAGTGAAAAACCATAAATAGCATTGGTACGGTATCTGTAGCACGAAAATCGCTGGAGCCAGACAGACTAAGAAGAAAAGTGGAAACGACAGATAAGAACAGAGAATCAACAGAAGGCAGAACATTTTAATGTATTTCACAATTTATGCACGTCACTTGTAGACAGGATGGCAATTTGCAAGCGGCGGAGGGTAGCACTGACGTCATTTGTCACTGTAACCATAACTGTTAGAGTTTAACTGTTGTTGTTCGTATGATTCTTGAGCGCATGTCTCAAAATACTTTAAACCAAAATTTTGTTCAGTTTCTGTGGAACGATATAATAGATATGGGCCTATTGTCCAGGTGGCTTTTTTATAATCACCCTGTATGTACATGTAAAACAATAAGTTTTAAAAATTTGCTAGAAACTTTTCATCAGCATAAAAATAAATTTTTGTTTCCAGGGCAGTTGATTAAAGTAACCTCAACAAAAAATGAATATGTTATTTTTAAAAAAAGACTTCGTGAAAGTTTATCGTATCGAGTAGTATCAAGATCGTATATATCGAGGTAGTATAGTAGGTATGTAAAAGTATCGAGATAGTTTTTTTATGATCACCTTGTATGTCTATCTAAAACAATAAATTTTAAAAATTGCCAGAAACTTTTATCAACATAAAAATAATTTTTTGTTTTCAGAACAGTTGACTAAAGAAATCTCAACCAAAAATGAAATGTTCATTTAAAAAACAATCCATTAAAGTTCTAGTTGCGGGAGAAATAATGAATTGAATTTCTCTTGTACGCATAAAAAATGAAACGCATTTGATTCTGTTTAAAAAATAAATTGGATGGAATATTTAAAGTATTTGGCAAAAACATAAGTAAAATTATAGAGTATGCAATTTTTCAATGGTTTTACGATAGTTTAATTTAGACTTATTAGACATAATAATTAGAGCTGACAATCCTACCACGTAAAAAAAAAACATCTACTGTCTCGATATCTGACAGTAGGCAGTCAGCCTTGGTCCACCATGAGGCAGTAGTGCCAATGAAGAAGGCATAATAATAGGACCAAATAGCTGAGTGAAAGGCCCTCGGTGACAAGGGCTTCGGGTTTGAGCCCCTGCAGTACCATGAATGTTTGTAGTGGTTCGGAATTCACTTCAAACCATAGATCCCGGAATAATACGACTGTTGGACTTAGGAATGACAACTCTACCCCGTAAAAATGTAGCATCTCTTGTCTCGTAATCTACCAGGAGGCAGACGTACTTGGCCCACCATGGGGCTATTGGTGCAAATGAAGAAGAATTATAAATATATTAATATTTAACCTTAATCTTAACTATCATAATATTAGGATATGATTCAGGAAATGACGTCTTTCATATTATAATTATATAATATGATGGACATCATTTTCCATGGAGTAAATCCTAACATTTCTGTGTCAAAAATAAATTTTTTTCTGTGTTTACATTAGTTAACAAAATAACTATGATATTTTGAATCACTTCATAAAATCTCATATATCATCTTATATAACACTCACATACATCAATTTCGTTATTTCATTTATCTAAATTTGTGTTATAATAGAGTGACATTGAAATGTCACAGTAAATATTTTTCGTGACTTTATTTATAACCCCTTCAAGCAGGTGTTGTGTTACTCAATCTCCTCTGGTGAACAAGACCTCAATTTTTCCCTCCCTTTCACTGCTTCTCCCACATTGGACCTTTTTACTTTCTCTGAATTAATTAATTTAATAACTATGATATTTTGAATCACTTCACAAATATCTAAATAACTTTTGCAACACTCACATACGTCAATTTCTCTTTTCTCTAATCTCTATTTCTCTTTTACATAAAAGAGTGGCATTGAAATGTCACAGTAAATATTTTTCGTGACTTTATTTATAACCCCTTCAAGCAGGTGTTGTGTTACTCAATCTCCTCTGGTGAACAAGACCTCAATTTTTCCCTCCCTTTTACTGCTTTGTCCCGATATCTGCCGCCTCGCAAGGAGAATCATTTTATTACTTCCCCCCATTTCTCTGGAGAGAGATTTCTTCTCTACCTAGATCAGCATTCCGATGGCTAACGGAAACAGCTTGATGGATGGATCTGATGTCCAAGGATGCGTGGATAACCCAACCTCATCTCCTATAGAGGAAACTTCCAAGAGTTTTATTAGTTTTCAAAATCGATACTACTTAGTTTCTGACGATGGGTGCGGACATTTTACTTCGATGAAAATCAACCCCACTTCATAGAAACAGAGCGGCGTTGGTTTTTACAACCTCTAGGTTAAGATTTCATTGATTTGATTTTTCTACATGCAAATCTGGGTGGCAGTATTTAGAAGTTATGAATTGAAAGAGAATTGATCAAGAGAAAGCAGTTATGAATTGATTTTTCAATAAACTTTAATATAGTTGCTATAAAAGTGAATTTATGCTAAGTGATTAAATTTTTTAATATTTTTTTTTTTCTTTCTACTGCTTTGTGGCTTTATGTCCTTGAAATTGTTTTCCAACATTTCCAACGTGACATCCAACATGTCCTTGAAAGTTAACTTAGTTATTCAAGAGATTCCATTATAGATTACATCATTAAATTTTAACAGTCGAAGCTGTAAATTTAAACAGCGGATGCCTTAATTTGGAACAAAAAATAATAAAATGGATAAATATGGACAAAAACTAAAAACTAAATTCGTATATTTAATAAATTTGGTGTAATTAAAAAAAAAATTATGTTCAGATAAATTGAGTACAATTTAAAATTATACAAAATTAAATAATAAAAATTTATTCTTGACGTAGTTCAGAATCACTTTTTCGTACCATAACTAGAAAGTTTGTATATGGACATTATTTAAAATAGCAATTTTTTGAAATGCATTTGACAGCTATTCAGAATAAAATAGATTCTCAATAGGTGTATTTTATTGCAATTGAAATTTAGTAAAATGAGTTAATTTAATTGGTAGAATTGGGGAACTAAATTAATGAGCTATCAATAGTGTGAAGACTAACGGGTGTTTAGAAATTTTTGTCCTATAGAGGAATTTCCAAGAGTTTTATTAGTTTTCAAAATTGATACTACATAGTCTTTGACGATGGATTTCGATAAAAATCAACCCCACTTCATATAAACAGCGCAGCGTTGGTTTTTACAACCTCTAGGTAAAGATTTCATTCATTTGGTTTTTCTACATTCAAATCTCGGTTGTAGTATTTAGAAGTCAAAAAGTAAGAGAAAGCAGTTACGAATTAATTTTTCAATAAATTTTAATATAGTTGCAATAAAAATGAATTTATGAAATGTGATTAAATTTTTTTTTAATGATTTGTTTCTTTCCAGTGCTTTGTGCCCTTGAAAATGGATGTCAATAAACTTAGTTATTCAAGAATTTTCGTTGTAGATTACATTAGTAAATTTTAACAGTCGAATATATAAATTTAAACAAAGGATGCCTTGATATGGACAAAAAATAATAAGATGGATAAATATGGACCAAAAATAATTTCATATCTTTAATATATTTGGTGTATTTTTTGTTAAAAAATTTTATCAGCAGAGAATCTGAGTAATATAAAATTATACAAGATTAAATAAGAAAATTTTTTTCTTGACATAGTTCAGGGTCAATTTTTCGTACCATAACTGGGAAGTTTGTATATGAGCATTACTTTAAACAGTAATATTTAGAAGCATTTGATCACTATTCAGTGTAAAATAAATTCTCCCCAGGTGTATTTTATGGTAATTAAAATTTGGTAAAATCACTTAATTTAATACTTATAATAATGGAAATCTATATTAATGAACTATCAGTAGTGTTAAGAGTGTTTAATACTTTCGTATAAATATGAAAAAGGTTCAACTAATTAAAATAATTCAGCATTTAAAAAAAAAAAAAAATTCACATTAAAACGAAATTATTCATAAAACGAATTTAAAACGGTGTATAAAAAAAGTAGAAATGCAAAAATTCCGAAGTATTGTGATTTATTTAATTTTCGTTTTTGATGGAGTCTTAAACTTAAATTAAATTATTTAGTTTTAATTTTTTTTTAAATATTACAGATTTCCTGTATGTTATTGTCTTAATATTTTGAAATGATTCACAAATAATTTTTTATCAGAATAATAATCTAAAATAAATTTAATAGTAACTGTAGGTATTGAATAATGATCTAAGTTCCAATGCCTTACTTAATTTAATTAATTGTCAATGAGAAATACATAAGCTTCATAAAATCTTCCATTAAAATTAAACGATAACAGATAAGGATGTTTAATTTTACAATAACTTTGAGAAAAATATTTGTAAAAGAGTTTAAGAAATACTCCGTTTTAATACTAAGTTTTTTTTTTTTTAATTTCGTACAAAACCCTATAATATTATAATCACAATAATAATATTTTTCGAATGCAGATAATAAATAATTTATTTTTGTGACATTTTGTTCGATTAAATCAGTATTTTATGTTTTATCTAATAAAACCTTCAATTATCTAAAGCTTTCTTATGTATTTAATTTTGGTTTTTGATAACATCTAAAATTAAGCCTTGTTTAACTTAAAATTAAAAAAGATTTTTGCAGATTTACTGTATCAGATAAGATTAATATTTTAAAAGGAATCAAAATTAATTTGTTATCAGAATAATAATCTACAATAATTTTAATAGTAATTCTAGGTAAAAAAAAAACCGATCTGTAATAAAGCTCCAATGCCTTGCTTAATTTAGCTATTTACCCTGAGAAATATATAAGCTTCATGAAATCTTTCATTAAAATTAAAAGATAACAGATAATAGAGAGATTTTGCATACCGTACGTTAGTTACCGTAGGACGTCCGTTAGCTTTTTCTCCCTAGTGCGCATGCTCATAGGAAACTGAGCATGCGCGGTAGGAAACTGAGAACGTACGGTATGCAAAAACTCTCTAATAACGTTTAATTTTATAATAACGTAGCGATAAGTATTTGTAAAAGAGTTTATGAAATACTCTGTTAGATGTAAAAATTTCTCATAAAACCTTATAAAATTACATTCATAATAATAATAAATTTAGAATGTAGATAATAAATATTCTATTTCTGGGATATTTTAACTCAATTAAATCAGTATTTTACGTATTATCTAATGAAACTTTCAATTATCTAAAGTTTTCTTATATAAAAGCTAAAAGAATCATCTCTAATAATCATAAAGATGCCCAGAAAGTTTCTTTGGTAAGCTTAATCACCTTTAATTAAAAGGACGTATTCCTTCTTGTTATCGCTAGCCAAGAACAACATGAATGTTAAGTTCCAAACTAATTTTCAGTCAAGACAATTGATGTCGCCTTTTCTTTGTTCTTCTCTGTTACGGATTCATTAAACTTTGTCTTCTAGAATTCTTTTCGTTCAAAGAATGTTGCAAAAAAGAATGCCTCGAACAGCTCAATTTTGAACGTTCTCGGTTTAACTACGTGTGGGCTGTTTCAAATTGATAAGTATTAGTGTTAGGATTAACTATTTTTATTTATTTTATTTCAAAAGAAAATGATTATCAGTTTTTTTTTTGTCTGATGAAATGTTCCCAACTCAACCAATTTTTCGAAACAATGCATTCGTATTGTGGGTAACTGAAGTAGTAGAATTTTTCTAAATCCAATTCGTAAAACAAAAACAAAAAAAGAATTCCACTTTTAATGCTGTAATTAATGGCAAGCGTTTTGTTAATAAACATTAGAAAGTATTAGGTGTTTGTAAATCTTGAGGCTATTCTTGCTTTGTGTAAGTGCCTTGAATTTGGATGTATCTAGAATTGTGTTTGGTTTATGATATATTTAAGTCTATTGCTTTAAATACCATTTTATTTTCTCTCAATTCTCATTATTATTACTTTGGATTATTATCTAATATTTAATAAATTCTATCAGTAAATGTGTCTAATGTCTTTATTAAGTTTTTAGACAATATTTAAATTTTTGCATTTAAATATTAATTTTTGCA
This sequence comes from Caerostris darwini, assembly GCA_021605075.1. Classification (NCBI taxonomy): domain Eukaryota; kingdom Metazoa; phylum Arthropoda; class Arachnida; order Araneae; family Araneidae; genus Caerostris; species Caerostris darwini. The sequence continues at coordinate 238,118 of BPLQ01003786.1, read as the reverse complement.
TTTATTATATTAATTAGTTCAATGAATAAGAGATAAATGTTTTTTCGTAATTATTCAAAAATATTACCTTAATTTATATGTTTTTGTCAATTGTTCTAAATCGGCTCAATTGTCACCTTGATTTATATGGATTCTAGAACAATTGAGTCACATTAATTAAAAGAAATATCTTATATTCAGTTGAAGTAATTGCTAAGTTACGAACGTTAATTTGTTGGTATAGCTGCATATAAGTGGAAAACAAGACTAATTGATGTACAACAACAACAATAAAAAGAAGTGATTATTTTATTTAAATGGATATAAATTAATATTAATAATCCATTTAATAATATTATTTAAAAGTATATATTATTAAATGGATTTTTATGGATATGGATACTTTATCAATGCATGCATTAATTAAAGTTATAAATTTCTTTTAATTAAGTAATATGATAGTTATTATTAAGTAATGATTTTTTGATGTTTTTCTATGTAATTTAGTTTGTTTATTAATGAAATATTGTAATTAGTTATTATAAATGATTATAAAATTTGTTCAAATTTTTGATTTAACATTTAATAGTAAGTTGTCAACATTAACAACAATAAGAGTTAATAATTTAACGGTGGTTATTGTATAGCCTGTAGAAAAAAAATTCTTACAATAGAAAATAAAGGTACCAATATAACTTGATTCTGTTTCATTTTCTATTTGTTTGAAAAAGTTATGTTCTTTTCCAATGTGAATTTTTAAAATACAATTTTTTGTGTGAAATATTCCTTTCAAAATTTAATTTATATCCAATGAAGTTTTCCGCTGAGTTTTAAAGTACAAAACAACTAAAACCAGTAAAAGTACAACAACAACAAAAAAATGTAATTATATTATTTAAATGGATATAAAACTATGCCATATTAAATCGAAAATGTTGAAATCGAAAATGTCTGAAATCTTGATAGTTTCCCAATTTTTCCTCAAAAAGTACAAAGAATAAATGTACTTATATTATGTTTAATTCTTCGTTAGTAAAATATTGCGGGCTGAAGAACTTTAATTGTTCACCTTCTTTAACTACCTAATTTAAAATTTTCGCAGTTTGTTTGCAAAGTTTGCAGCATTAACGGGAAACATTAAATTGCTTTTACTACATGAAATTGGAGAGAGGAACATAATGTCGAAATCTTGTTTCGGCAAAACATCGCCCCCGGTTGTTTTTAATGAGTTTTCATTTTTCTTAATAATCATTAGATTCATGGAAGTTAAGCTAATTTTCTTGAGGTTTTCTTCTTATTTTTTCGCTTTTAATTGTTAGCCCTTTTTTTTTTTTTCTAATATAATAAAATATCTTAACACAAAATATAATTTAGAAACTGGCATTAGTATTTAATTCTGCAAAACGTCTGTAATAAGGCGATTTAATTTTTAATTTGGCTAGAGACCTAGTAATTAAGATCACAAATTAATTAATTTTTAATTAATTTATTAAGAAATGTCTCAATGGATAATCATTTTTAATTATTTTAAGAATGTATTAAGGATATTTAACAGTAATTGTTCGAGAAATTTTAATTAATGAAATTTTTATTTATGTATATATTGTTTTTTTTTTTAAATTACCCCCCTTTTTTACAAGCAAGAGCATACTAATTATACAATTAAAAATAAGTAATTAGTTTTTGTCTGATGTAAAAAATGCATGAATTAATGTAATTAAGCATCGTAGATAAGATTATTAATAATTTTTAGCGAATTCTACTTTTGCTTTTTATAAACTTATAATTAAATTTCTTATTGATTTGAACGTATGGGATGTTGCCATGTACACTTCTCAAATTGCTCAATATGGTTACTATAACTTAAAAAAGAAATATTTCTCTAAATTAAACTTTTAAAATTTTATCAATACATGCATTAATAATTATAAATTTATTGTAATTAAGTAACAGGATAGTTATTAAGTAATGATTTTTTAATATATTTTCTACGTAATTTAGTTTGTTTATTAATGAAATATTGTAATCAGTTATTCTAAATGATTATGAAATTTGTTGAAATCTTTGATTTAAGATTTAACAATAAATTGACAACATTAACAACAATAAGAGTTAATAATTTAACGATAGTTATTAAATAGACTGTAGAAAAAAATTCTTACAATAGAAAATAAAGATGCCAATTTAATTTGACTCGGTTTCATTTTCTATTTGTTTTAAACAGTTATATTCTTTTCCAAAGTGTTTTTTTTTAAATACACATCTAGTTTGATTTAATAGCTAGTAGCATTTAGCATTTAGCTTGTAGCTTTTGTGCGAAATACTCCTTTCAAAATTTAAATTATATCCAATGGAAAAGCATTACTTTTGTCAATAGGAAGGAACCTGGAGGTATAAAACAATTGCTTTTCCTTTTTTTTAACCTTATAAATGACAATTAGTTTGAACAAAACTTTTTTTAAAAATATTTTAATGAATTACTGGTAAACATTTTAAATCTTTTTATTGATGAATAATTTGTAGGAAAGATTATTTTAAGTTTATATTTCTTTTGCTTAAAAAATAATTCCCAATAAATTATATGTTAATAATTAATAATAAGTAATAATCCCAATTTTTAAAATAATATATTTTATATTAAGGCAAGGCTGACCCTTTTAATATAAAATATAGATTATTTCAAAAATTTTTTAATGTTTATTTTATTTATTATACCCTCATTAACTCTGATATGCTATCTATGTATCCGCTATTCTAGTGGTGAATAACTCAGGTCAAAGGAGGGGGGGCAAGGAGGGGGGCATATTATGAGCAAAGGAGGGGGCATATTATGAGCAAAATATTATGAGCAAAATTTATAAATAATATAAATTGAATTCACACTTTATTTGTTTACCAAAAATTAGAGAGGCTATCCTTTCTATTTTAACGCTAAATAAGAATGGCCCAATTTGACTTGCTATCATTATAATCCTATTGTCAATTTTTTACTAATGGCAGACAAATAATGCTTTAGACAAAACAAAAATTGAATACGCAATGATTTCCGCTGAATTTCAAAGTACTACAATTAGTAAAAAAAATTGCAGATTAGTGCATTGAAAGCAAAATGTTGGTTTTTCCCGATTTTTATTTTTATGAAATTAAAGAATTAATCGAATTTCTTCATATTTTATTTGGATTGAATTATCTGCTAAATTTATAATTCATTAAACTAAAGCAAATTCTTAAAAATGCATATTATGTACAATATTTCAATTTTAATAATTGTTACTTAACTTAAATTTATTTTATTTTATATAGCTGTAAAATTATATTTTAAAATATGACATTTAAAATTTAAAATTTATCTCAAACTAAGAGTAAACTTTGTCACCCCTTACAAGAAGAAATTTTCTGTTCAATCGAACAAGATATATCATTATGAAGATATAAATCATTTGGGAACACCATTATCATCATCAATCTACATTTTCAAATTCATCAATTTCAGGCTGAACATTTGGTTAATGCTTGCTCTTTCTTGGTCCAGACATCCAACAAGGCATATATGTATGTCCCTATCACGATGCTTACAACTATTAATTCTGTTATTACTCATAAGTATAGGAAGCATAGATTTAGTTTTATGTTGTTTGTTTTGTTGTTGTTTCTTATCCCACTTGGCTGGCCAAGCCCACGAGCCCATATGGACTCATGATTGAAGGGGAAGGAAGCAGCTTCTGTTGTGATGGAGCACCCGTAGGTTGAAGCCTGACTTTTGCTCCGTGACGCTCTTACAGTCATAGGAGACCGGGACCTACGGCTTAAAGTGGATTCCGAACCACTACAAACATCCATGGCACCGCCGGGATTCGAACCCGAAACCTGTGGCACCGAGCGCCACAGCGCTAGACACTCGGCCATTCAGGTCCCAAATTTGCCAACGGCACGCAGTGTTCCCAGGTGGTCACCCACCCAAGTACTGACCGCGCCCAATGATGCTTAACTTCGGTGATCTAACGAGAACCGGTATATTCAGCATGGTACGGCCGTTGGCTTTAGTTTTATAGGTCATATAATAGTCATTAATTAAAATGTGATTATTTTTAAATGAAGTAAAATCGTTTTGAGATAGTTCTTAAATATGTTTTCAAAATTTGTGCACCGGTGTCTCAGATAAATTTAAGTATGGAAATTAATTTGAATAAAAGGTATTAAAAAATTAAGCTGGTAGATTTTTAACATGGATTTGAATATTTTGTTCATACGGACTATTGGTTTTATTGGACTTACAAATGTAAAAGTAAAAGTAAAAAAAAATAAATAAATAAATAAAACAAGAAATAAACTTGAATCTTGGGTAATGTAATCTATTTAACTCATTATAAATATGAATGATTATTATGGAAGGATTATAAAAGGATCGATACCCACAAGTGTCAATATTTCAACTTTTATTTATTTCTATCCTGTAATGTTATCAAAAATTATAACTAAATTTAACAAACACGGATTTAACACACATAGAAATAAATTTAACACACGAGATTTTGACACACATGATAATAAACTATTGTTTTCGGAATTTAAAAATAACACAAAAAATTATGTGAGTACTGCCTTTATAAAACATTTTTTTCTGTTGTAAAATGGCTTGAATCTATACTGGAAGAAAAAGCATAATGAATTGAATTTAATTACTTTATTTTTTACTTTAAAAGTATAAAAAATTAATATAACGAATTATAAAATTTGAAAAATTTATTTAAATTTTTCGATTCAAAATATCAGTATATGATGTTTTATTATTATATTTTATTAATGTTTAATAAACGCATTAATATTTTGATTTTCCAATCTGAGCCTTTGGGTACTTAAAATGGTTTACTAACATAGATTTGCCTAAAGTTGCATGGTGGATAGAACATTGTAACCATGCTTCATCCTACACAACCATGTTTCCTCCCACACACTGGCAAGAGCGCCCCCTGGGGTTCTCAGGATAAATGGTCAGTCTGCCTCGAGAGTAAGTACTATCACCCGAGAGTAAGTACAGCGTAATCACGCACTTCTGATGAGAAATGTTTAGATTACAGTATCTCATCCCGAGAGGAAATATATTTAGCACAACCCTCTACATTTGTTAACCTACAGACTCTCACCCGGACATGAAATATATTTCATGCATCCAGCACGTACCTGAGTTTCTTTATTTTCTTCTTATACGTAGAATCCTTCCACGAATTTATAATTCTATGTCTTAAAATGTGTTAAATATTGTCTGTAGTTAATTGTATGTGTGTGTTGTTTGTGCATGTGTAAGTAAAGTTGTGAATTCTCAAACTTGTGTCTCAAGTATCAACCCAATTTTGCCACCCAGTTACAATTCAGCTGCACAACCCTCACCACTACAACGTTAGATTTCCAAAGTAAGAGATTCCTGTTTGAAACTCGACAAGTAAAGCGTAAATTAAGCTCTTGCATCTATATTGGGGATGGACACGATAAATATGTAATCAGAATAGTCAACAACTGGGTTGGAAGAGAACGATGAGATTCCCATATGCAACCTCTGAAGACGTTTATTCAGAATTGTATTGGAATGAAGCAGGGTATGGTGCATCCTAGGTTGCCCTTAATCTTCCACATGTTTGTTGTTCTAGGGATAAACACTTCCCATTAATTAAAGTCCCAGCATTTGAAAACAACAATTAACTGAAATCACTGAAACCAATTAATTCGTTTTCAATAAGAATGTAATGTTATCTGAATAGAAAGCAAATTATCTACCAGTAGGCAGACGGCCTTGGCTCACCATGTGGCTGTTGCGAAGAAGAAAACAAATTTTTAGTAAATTAAATCAGCTTAAATAATTAGATATTCAAATGTGAATGATACAAAAATAAATAATGCAAATGAGTTGGAATTTAAAAGTTTTCTTTTTAAACTATACTAAATTTATTTAATAAAATTTATCTTGATTATACTACATTGATATGTACAGTCCAGTCACATTAATGTGGCCAACTGTCAAAAGCCAGAATATACACTCTTGTATATTCTGGCTTTAAGTGGAGTGTGGAATGTGGTATTAAGTGGTATTTAAGTGGTATTAAGTGGAATTCTTTATATACACTCCACTGCAATGTGCTGCCACCTACTTTTTGTGATTGGTTATTTCACGTTGACATCGAAAGTAGGTGGTGGTCATATTAATGTAACTGGACTGTGTAATAAAATTTATCATGACTATACTACCTCGATATAATAAAATATATTATGACTATACTACATTGATATAATAAAATGTATTATGACTATACTACATTGATATAATAAAACTTACCTTATGGGAGTGAAATTTCTGAAACGGCAGATTGTACCAAAAAAGTATAAGCAAAAGCAAATCTTACCTTTACTTCTTCTTCACAAGGGCCTTTACCAAGTACAAGATGATAAATTTACTAAAAGGATGTAAACTGAAACAAAAGAAGTATTTCGTGATATTTTCCCTAATAACTATAATCTCTATATTTTTAATTAATAATCAAAAGATTTAAAATTATTTCAGTGTGCTTATCAGAGACAATAAAAGATGAACGAGATGCTAAATATTTATAAAATGAAATTCAATACATAATATTTGATTACTTTTGTTTTTTTTAAATGAATTTGTGAATTTAACTTACCAAATTTTTGAAAAATCAATTAAATTCACAAACCTTATGCTTTAAGTAAGACTTTAGCCATGAACTGATAATAAGTATTAGTTTTTGTTTCCAAGAATTATATTTAATGCGCTATTCCCTAATTTTTTTTTAACCAAATGTGGCCAACGAGAGATTTTTTTCCCAATAAAATATGGTCCAAAGAGGTTAAAAAATTGTACACAACAAGATTACAGAGTAATGAATCTCAAAAAAAAAAAAAAAAAAAAAAAAAATCCGGCTCTTAATATGTAAAATACTGGTTTTCAATTCGATAAAAAATTATCTGAAGAAGAAAAAAAAGTTTAAAATATCTCCTTTTATTTAAATATCGCTTCAACTAACACATTTGTTAAAGCTAAAATTCATTTTGTGGACTTTGAAATGATGTAAAGAAAAATAAACCCAATTATCTGCACATTTTGCTGACAATTGTTTTCTTATGATAACAGAGACATTTTAATACAATAAAAATTTATGACAGATTGCAATATTTCTTGTAATTCTGTAAAAAATTTAATTATTTCTTTTAAAGTAATACTAAATTTAAAATACTTTTGTTCATTTTAATAAAAAAATCCTTTTGAAAATATAATTGATGAAAAGATTTGTCTTTCAATATTAAAAAACAAATTTTTTTTGTCAAATTAAATTTCTATTTTCTCGATATTGTGAATCTCCGAAATATATATATAGCAATATGAAGCTTGAATTAATATTTTACTGTATCATACAAAATCATTATTGTATTTCTTGATGATGAAAAAGTGTTTACAGTTCAAATTTGACATTTGAAATTTTATACCATAGCCTAAATTAAAGTATGTATATTGCCAAATTTATAACTGTGTGATCGTGACTCTTGATTCCGATATTAATGCATATGGTATTTTATCACGTTTTAAGTAAATAAGGCGTAAATAAAATCGCTACTAAAAATACACTCATGTCCTGAATTATCTTTACATGCATAAATTCAGAAATTTTTCAGAAACTAGGAACTATAATTTTATGAATTTGTCTGGACTGATATATAACAATATGACACATAATAAAAAAGAAAAAAAAAATAAGAGCACTGCATATGATATATAACTATAGCATGAAAAAATATAAATGGTAATAAAACGTGACAAAGAGAGTTCAGAAAAGAAAGAATAACGGAGAATAACTGAAATGCCTTACGAATTTAATGTGGAATATCATGTGTTTTCATGATGGCGATAACGTTGTTAACTACAGTTTAGGGAATTAAGCCTCCATTCTTACAGCAATTACAGTGTCTTCAAATGTGTACTACAGTGTCTTCAAATGTAGTTCCATAAGTTCTCTATCGGGTTGAGATCAGAAGACTTTGCTGACCACTGTATTTGCTGAATGTCTTCACTTACAAGGAATTCGTCAAAGAGGTTTATTCGATGTGGACGAGCATTATCGTCCATAAATAAAAGGTCAAATCCATATGCATGTTTGAAAAGTCTTACATAAGGCTCTAAAATATAATTCCGATATCTCTGAGTGGCACAGATCCGCTGTTCGAAACGTGTGAGGGTCTATCGATCATTATTCTTCCGTATACCATGACAACTTCACTACCGAAATGGTCACTTTCCATAATGTTCAAGGAATAATTTCGTGTTCCTGACTCCCTCCAGATGAAATCACGCTTAGAATTATCTATAAGACTAAACCTCGATTCATCAATAAAGAGAATGGGGGACCAATGGTGTTCACTCCAGTTCTGATGTTCTTTGCACCAATTAAAACGATCACTCTTTTGTTGTGAATCAGTGAAAACGCATACCCTTGACTTTTTGGCATAAAGGTCTTTTCCATTAAGTCTTTTGTTGCCATACAGCAGTTCCAGTGGCGGCTGCAAGCTCTGAACTTAACTAGAGAGCAGTATACTTCTTGTTATGAATTGGGGTTATTGGCAGATATCAACCTTCAGAAGCAGTTGTCGTTCATTTACGACCTTGTCCAGGCCTTGTTGCAATAGTTCCATCGATTTGAAATTGTTTCCATAACGTAGAGACTGTCTGTCTCGAAATATTCAGACATCTGACTGATTCCGTGTCTAAACGGCATGTGAGTAGCCACTTCACAGATTCTTCCAAATGATACTTCGAGGTCATAACAAACCAATTTGAGTCCTTACACACTGAAATCAAATGCTGTATTTCAGAAATTCACTTTGCGCGAAACGCTTAATTCAACGTCGGACGACGACAGACTAGATTTTCATATCAAAAACCGTTGGAATACTGGATTTGATTGGATAATACTAATTAGGCTTGTTTTTCACACATTTCTTGCAAACATGAATAACATTGATTGGATATTTCATTGAATATCCTTATTTTGTGGTATATAAAGATAAATTTGGGCATGAGTGTATTAACTAGATCATTATTTATAAAAAATAAGTTTGACTTTAATTCATACTAATAAAAATTTAAAAACATTGCCATATTTAAAAAATTCCTATTTACCAAAATATATATATAAAAAAATTATCACACTTACCTATGTTCTATTTTAGAGAGAAGAGAAAGATTTGAAAAGTGCTGATCCAAATTTAAAGATGATGACCTGAAGAAAGGGCTCTAAACTGAAATAAAAGAATTGCCATATAATTCAAAATTTTTCCCTAATATCTGCATGCTTTTAAAATTTAATAAATTTCTTTACAGTTATACAAATACATGTTTTACCCAAGAATAGCCTTTGCCCCAAAATGAACTTACAAGTAATACCTTACTTACCTTTCATAATTGCTCACACACGAAGAAACGTAACAAAAGTTTTGATGTTCAAAAGAAAAAAAAAAAAAACATTAGAAATTACTTACGTTGATGATGTTTATGAAATGCAGACTATTGCCTTTAGATACGTAAAAGATTTGGTTTACATACATTTAAAACTATTTTTACTCAAAATTAACATTTTTTCTTTCCATTTTAATCCCGAACTTACTTTTGTAAACTTCCTGAAAACAACGCAAAAGTAAATATTTATAATACATGAATGTCACATTTCAAATAATAAATTTAGACGAACGAAAGAACGAAACAAAAGTTAAATGATCAAAAGAAAAAAAAAAAAAAAACATTAGAAGTTACTTACGTTGATGATGTTTATAAAATGCAGACTATTGCCTTTAGATTCGTGAAAGATTTGGTTTACATACATTTAAAACTATTTTTACTCAAAATTAAAATTTTTTTCTTTCCATTTTAATCCCGAACTTACTTTTGTAAACTTCCTGAAAACAATGAAAAAGTAAATCTTTATAATACATGAATCTTACATTTCAAATAATAAATTTAGACGGGAAAAACTGTTTTGGCATTGTAAGAAAAACAACCATGATCAATTAGGAAATTTCATGCATTGTGTTAAAGTTAATTGAAAATTTTTGCAAATTTATTTTTTAGACATTTTGCGAAATAGGTGTCCTTCGAAAAGCGAAATTTATTTTGTAGTCAAAAAATAATTTTAAAAAAGCTGAAAGTTCCAATATTTTTTAAGTTCTAGAGATATCATGAAAGAAAGTCAGGCTTCACAGCCTTCAGAGGAGTTTTATATGTTTAAGAGAAATATTATTTACTGAAAATTAACTTAAAACTGCCTGAGAGCCGAGTGACTAGCGCTCTGGCGCTCGTTACCCCGGGTTTCGAGATCTGGTCCTGGCGCACCATGGATGTTTGTAGTGGTCCAGAATCCACTTTAAGCCGTAGGTCTCTGTCTGACTGTAGAGCGTTGGGCCTAGGTCTGACAACCCTACCACTTAAAAAGAAACCTCAACTCATGTTACGTAATCCTCCATTAGGCAGAAGCCCTTTGCCTGCCATGGGGCTATCGCGCCATTGAAAAAGAAAGTTGAAACTTTTTTAAATGATTGTATATGTAAATGAAGGCTTTTAAATTTTTTTATTTCTTGATATTTAGACGAAAAAATAATAAATATAATTCATTTATACAAGTATTCATTATTTTGAAAAGCAGAAAGAAGATAATTTCATCAATCCATTAAACAACACTTAAATATTATTTTAATTTTACAATTAGCACTCAATTTACTGTTGCATTAAAAATACTATCTACTGACAAATGCCGTTACAAAATATTAATAAAAAAAAAATACGGTTATCATAATTTCAAAGTACTTGAAAGTTTTTTGTACTTAAAGTACAAGAAGCTCGATACAAGTTGATAACGAAGATTTGAGCCTTCAACTTACAAGTGAAGAAGATCCCTTCAAAGTACAAGTTTTTTGTACTTGAAAGAGTAGTAAATAAAATCTTCTTGTAATTATAATAAATAAATCTTGTATTATATGTATTAATATTTCTATATATTTAAAACCTTCTAATAAAAGGCCTTCATTTATATCTATTCATTATTTTAAAGACCAGAAAGAAAATAATTTCATCAATCCATTAAACAGTATTTAAATATTATATTACTTTTACAAATTATAATAAATTTACTGTTGCATTAAATATACCTTCTACAGACAAATGACTTTACAAAATATAAATAAAATAGCATTAATAATAATTTCAAATGTATTGCTCTAAAAAGGACAGTAAATAAAATCTTCTTTTAATAGTGATAAATAAATCTTGTATTATATATATATATATATATATATGTATATGTTTTATAAAATAAAAACCAAACAGAAAACTATCTATAGGAAAGGATAGTTTAGTAGGGTAGCATTTATAAAATGTTTTGCCTAAAACTAAACTGCCTAAAATGTTTTTGCCTAACTACTTTTAAAATAAACTACTCGGTGTCTTTCTTTTAAAAAAAGCTTAACGCTTTTTACTTCTTTTTTTCTATAGAAATTGAAAAGACTATATCCGAAAAATTATATACATATACACTGAAGTGACAAAAGTCATGGGATACCTCTTAATATCGTGTCGGCCCTCCTTTCGCCCGGCGAAGTGCAGCAACTCGACGTGGCATGGACTCAACAAGTCGTTGGAAGTCTTCTGCAGGAATATTGAGCCCTGCTGTCTCGATAGACGTCCATAATTGTGAAAGCGTTAATGGTGCAGGATTTTGGGCAAGAGCAGACCTCTCGATGATGTCCCATAAATGCTCGATGGGATTCATGTCGGCCGATCTAGGTGGCCAGATCATTCGCTGGAATTGTCCAGAATGTTCTTCAAACCAATCGCGAACAGTTGTGGCCCGGTGACATGGCGCATTGTCATCCATAAAAATCCCATCGTTGTTTGGGTACATGAAGTCCATGAATGGCTGCAAGTGATCTCCAAGTAGCTGAACATAAGCATTTCCAGTCAATGTTCGGTCCAGTCTCACCATAGGACCAAGTCTATGCCATGAAAAAACAGCCCACACAATTACGGAGCCACCACCAGCTTGAACAGTGCCTTGCTGACAGTTTGGGTCCATGGCTTCGTGGGGTCTGCGCCACACTCGAACCCTACCATCAGCTCTTACCAACTGAAATCGTGACTCATCGGACGCGCCTGTTCTACGCGATGCTACTGCCATATGAAAATTTGCATATTGCTATCCCATGACTTTTGTCACTTCAGTGTATATCAAGTCGAATTGTAAAGAGTTTAAAAAGTTTTCATGGGATAAATTTTCATCTAAACTAATTATTATTTTAATAAGACTTTTTATATTAAACTACATAACAATTGATTGAAATGCATTTATAAAAATTATATACATACAAATTAATCATTTCAGTAGATTTAGAGTATGAAAATCAGTATTTGATGAGCCATATTGCAATCAAGTTTTCGCTTTTATTGGATAATATTGCTGATAAATGGGCAGAAATGATTTTAGTGAAGGATAAATAGCACTCTGTATAAATATATGGAAAAAGATGTTTATTTGGTTCGCATGAAACCATACAATTACCTTTCTACTCAGAGTTAATAACAGGAAAACTTATGCATCATTAATAAAATTAAGGTTTCTCAAGTGATACAGGAAATATTTCCCCAAAACTATAACAAACATGTTGTACCGAAAGTAATAGGAAACATTGTTTACCGGAAGTATTTTCTGAACTAAGTTATTCCCTCGTCCAAAACTCGTAACTGACCATTTTTACTCGATTTATCTCTTATTTAAATTATGTTTAAGATAATTTATTACTGTCCGTAAATATGTTGCAAGCTTTCATTAATCGAATTTTGCTGTTGTTGTATCCGATTATTTCGTTTTGTTACGTTTATAGGGAAATACTAATAAATTTAACAAAATGAAAAATATTAAATAAATTAAATAAAAAATTAATAATTAAAATAATTAAATTATAATAACATACATTTAAACTTTCTGCTTATCACTGTTGCTGCTAGATACATGAAACACTTAAATTATCTCCAATCAACAATCATCAAAAGACGTGTGCATATATAAGTTATCCAATATCAATTGGATAAATTTCAGTCATATTCGGTTTGACCTTTAAAGATAAACTTTAAAGAATTTTTTATTCAGTCAACTTTATAAACTTAAATAAAAACCCATCAGGATAATTAACTTGTAAAAGTTACTGAATTTTAAGTCTTTATTATGAAAAGTAGTACTTTTAATACAGACATTTACCTCTTATTGCTTACTGACATCTGCCTCTTACTTACAACTTCTCACTGCTCTTTAGTGAAAAGTATTTTTATTTATTCAATTAATATATTTGATCTATTTGTTTATTTTCTTCTTAATTATATTTCTAAAAAAAGTAACTTTAACAAGACAGTTTTTCATACATTTTGATATTATTCTCAAATTTATATTATGAATTATCATTTTAGAACATCTCAATTAAATGTGATTTAAATTAAATTAACTAAATCTGATGAGGTTTTGACTTATATTGGTTGTACAAAATATATTTTGAGTTCAATAGACATTTTTTTCCTACGTCGGGGTGGAGGTCACATTTGTCATGAGCCCTCTGGCAGCCCAATAAAATCCAACCTTGTTATAAAAGTTGTCCGGAGAACAGTTCATAAAATAGAGCGCGGGACCGCTTGTCAAATGTGTAAAATCAGTAAAAGTTTCTGAAGAACACAGGGTATAATCAGCAGTATTGGACACCCTAATACGGCAAAGGTATCATTAGGAAGGACCATGTGGAGGGGGAATGTAATAATGAACTCCAGACCTTACCCATCGCAACTTCGACACGGTCATTTAGGAGGGCTATTCGCAATTTCTTTTTTATTACACCACAGATTTGCAAAGTAAAATGGGGCTGTGGCAAATATCATCCAATTTTTGAAAGAATATCAGCTTTATCATTTCCGTTAATTTTGCAGTAGCTAGGAATGCACTGAAGAACAATTTTCCAGCCAGTACAAATTGCTTGATTAAACACCATCTTAATTTCCTTTGCTTCCACCTTTAATAATCACCTAAGTTCAGTACGCATTGGTTGATAACCAGAAGAACAAATTTATGTACTATTATTTAGCAGGTTACTAATTATTAACTTTAATTTTTTATGCAATATTTTACTATTATTTTTAATTGTTTTTAATTTATTTTTTTAATATAATTTAATTTATTTTTTAATATCATCAATATAATTTTTATTCAGCATTTTTCCCGTCTATTTAGCTACACTTTTAGTAAATAAAAATGCTCTAAAAAAGGCGGTTTAAATGTTGACAGTTTCAAAAATAACTTTAAACGATTTATCTAAAATGTCTGCAACAATAGGTCACAGGATCCCTCCTGTCAAAGAGCCCCCATAATTCAATTCACTTTGTTCAATCTTTTATACCTATGAAATATGGCCGTAATAATGAACCATCTCCCTTGGCTGAGTTATTGACGATTTCTGCTTGCCTGTTAAGCTTCCTGCTGCAATTATGTTGCTCTTGGGTCAAGGAGAGATACTATCTTATCAGGCAAAATAACTGATGATTCTTGCGCAGCAGTTATTTGATCGGCTACTCTTGTGACTATGCAGAAGCTCTTGCCATAAATCTTTTACAGCAAAGGAGTTGTAATTCTCGCACATATACACACCTGTTACCTTTTTATAGATTCGCCTTTTAGTAACAGATTAGCTGAACTTTAGCTTTTCGGAAAGCAAAATAGGGATCCATATATAGTGCGAGGGGAAATAACTCGGAAATAAATCACATTTGAGATCAGATTAAATATAAAAAGTATATGCTTGAATAATATAGATTAGACTGAATAATATAGATTAATATTTATAGATAGATAGATAGATAGATTGAAATTATTGCTTAACAAAATGGTATAAATTACATGATTATTAAATATATTGTTAAGGATTTTTTTGTGATAATTGACCTGTTTTTCTTTTTAGATTATGCTAGAGGTTTAAATAGAGTTATTGTACAGATATATTGTTATTAGTATTAAATTTATAAAAGCAGAATACTTTAAACATTTTTATTTATTACAGAAATATAAAGGCAGAAAAGAACCACAGTCAAAATTAGATTATTTTTTAGCATTAGAAACTGTTGAAGAATTTTTGTATTTGTAAAATATAGATCAGTTTCAAAAATTGTTATAATAATTTTCATAACTTTTGTTTTGACTGATTCATAAATTTTAATTTTCATAATATTGTATTAGAATTTTATTTATTTATTTTCTTAAAAGGTTACTTAAAAAAGGCCAAAATATGCTAAATATATTAGTATTAAATGAACTGATAACTTTATTCCTATACATAAATATAAAGTATATCCCACATAAAAATTTATAACTGTTATATTTCTTGTTTTATGTTATTATTGAAATGTCTTCCCAAATAACTAGAGGTTGCTTTATTCTAGATAATATATGGCAAAACAATTATGTACAATTGTTGCAATGGGTTGGAAAAATGAAGACGTTTGCATTTTAAACAAGACATTCTTAATAAACAAAACAATGATTCACTTTAAAAAATGAATGCTATATCTACAAAGAGTTATTTATTATTTTTGAAAATATTCTTTTTCGTAAATACAACTGCAAATATAAAAATAGATGGTTTTGAATGTAGAAAATGGATAATATATATTGCGATAAAATTTGTTTATTCAAATCTAATTTTAAAATATAGGGAAAGGAGTTTAAATAATATGTTCTAAAGGTCAAATTCTTTGTAAAGGTTACCTTCAAATATTCTTTGATTTTGCCCATGTTTTTAATTTATTTTGTCCATGTTGCCAATATTTACAAGATAACTGTGATATGCTACATAAAAATATCTTATTATCTTATTAAATTATTTATTATCTTATTAAATTATAAATTATTTAATAAATCATTTTAAATGTCTTGTTCGTTTAGCTTTGTTTAAGCAAATAAACAATAATTGTCAGAATATGTTGTATAATAAACAGGCTATTTCTCCTCCCTATTATATTACATTTGAATTATATTATAGTTTATAAATAATATATACTTAAAAAAATTATAACTATTATATTATTTATATAAGCAAAATAGTTAAACCTGAGACCACACGGGTTCTTGTACTTGGTCTAGATATTGCTGTCTACCAAGTGGGATAAGAAACGACATTAACAAATAAATAAACTCATTTTGTAAACTTGAGATTTATCAAATTGAAATTTATCTGTAGGAATTTATTTTCGAATAAATTGTGCCGTAAAATTGTATTTAAATTTTAAACAAGTTAGATAAACCAAACGATAATGATTACATATAATATGCACAGTTTACTTCAATTTTGTCGACATAAATAAAATAAAATTTTATGAGACGGGAATGTTTAATATACATAGCCAGCTATTTAGACAGCTATTTTAAGAATATTTGCTTTAAAATTCATAGAAATTTCGAAGCAGTTTTAAAATATTAAACAGCTGGAATATTTATATTTCTGACAACTGGAGCAGTACGACTGTAAGTAAGTTAATTTAAATTTTATGACATCTGCATTCTTATATTCAGCCATATTGCATGCGTATAACAAATTTTGTTTCACAATAAAAGGTAAAAAGAGTACCTAGACTACCAAAAAAGACTTGTATAGTATGATTTGCCTTAATTTCACTTATATAAATAGACTATCAATATGAAACGAATATTCAATATTTTAATAAGTTATTTTAATGAACTTAATGTTTTGTTAAATAAAAGATGTACCTAATCATATTTACTAATGAAACAAAATCATTATTTATTATGAACAGAAGGATGTCTGAAATATTTTTTTAAATATGATTAAGATATATAAGCATATAACTTCTGTGTAAAGGAGTGTTCTTAAAAATGAAATCAAAATTGAATACTATAGTTTTCGGTTTATTTAATTATAATGCTTAACCTCTGGGTGATATTAATGAGAGTTTTGGTATTTATTTATAGATTTATATTTTTTATTGTTATCATCATCATCATCATCATTGGCGCAACAGCCACATGGTGGACCAAGGCCATCTGCATATTGGCAGATTTCGAGACCGCAAATGTTTTTTTACGGTGTAGGTTTGCCAGTGATACGCCCAAAGCTCTACAGCCATAGCAGATAGGGACCTATGGTATAAAGTGGATTCCAAACCACTACAAATATTCATGGCACCGACGAGACTTGAACGCAAATCCCGTGGCACAGAGCGCCACGGACTTTTCATTACAGAAGAGTAAAATTCTTTAATAATTAACATCAATAACCTTTAGCGATATTCTTCGTTTTGTTTCCAAACAAGTGAAACCTAATCAGTGTCTATGTCGAGCATGAAAATGATTAAAATTGTTTATTATTAAAATATTAAAATTTTTATATATGATTTAATATTGTATATTATTATAATGGAATATATGTATGTAAAAATAATTTTGAAAATCAGTGGTCATGATAGTTGATGTCTTAAATATATATTTCTTTTAGACTTATAATATGATGATATGACTTCGACCTTGACTGTTTTTGTATTTATTTATTTATTTATAATTATTTTTGACGATTTTTTTAATTGAACACTATTCTTCAAAACAAAACGAAAATTAATTGTATACGAAACAAACTTAAATGTCGATTAACTTAAAAATATATTATGAGCTAAGCTTCTAATATATAAACTGATACTAAACTGAAAAAATTAACGACTGTTTATTTTGTTGAGAAATAAGTTTAAAAAAAAGGTTATCAGAAAAATACTATGTTTATTTAAAAGAAAAGCACAAATAATAATATTTATGAAAATGATTAAAGAAACATCACTAGAACTATTTTTAAAAGATACAATGTTTATACCACAGGAAAAATTATGCATTGCATTTTTAAGAAAGCTGGGCATTTTTTGTTTACTAATTTCTTATTTTTTATTTAGAAAACAAACACTGAAGCCTTTTATAAATTGAAATATTTAAATTGTACAAAAGGTACATTAACAAAACGCTAATTTTAATAATGTATTCTTGCATGTCTGTTAAAAAAGTGATTTAATCATTAAAATGAAATAAATTCTTTGTACTTAATGAACAGCAAATTTACTGTAAAAATGAACTGTCAAAACTCTTTTAATTAATTTAACTTTAAATTACTTTTTATCATATTTTACACATAAATTTTTAATCGTGCAAAATCTTTTTATAGAAACGTTTCTCAAATTCAAAATTACACTTTTTTTGTTACTACGTTAATTTGCAAATTAAAACAGCTCCTTCTTATTAAAGACAAATTATTTCCACTGGAAAAATATATTGATAAAGAAAATGTTTAAAGGAATATTTTTTGCACAATTTTTTGTACTAAATAGTTTCTAAATACATTTAAAGCTTTCTAAATACATTAAATACATTTAGCTTAGAGAAAAAAAAATCTATAAAGTTTATCATAAAGAGTACAGGTGCAGAGAAGTATAATTATGAGGTATACATTCGTTCTTCACCACCGTTTTATCTTAAAACATTATATTTATCATTTTATATATAAACCTTTTGTAGAAAACAAGATACTAACACTTTATGAATATACGATTTATAGCATTTTATAAAAATTTTATTTTTTTGCAGATGTGAATTTTTTATGGATTCAATTATAATATACAATTTTTAATTTATTGAATTTAATTATTTAAAAAAATCGGAGCTTAAAAGGACGCATAATTGTTTGCAAAAGTATATGTATAAGTGATTTTGATAATGATAACTTCTGAGTTTTTAATTTTATATTTTTATGCATGGATAAAGTATGAATACCCTCTTTATCAAAATTTAAGATGTTTTCCAACTTTTTTTCTTAAAAGAATGAAAAATAATAGGAAAGGTTTTAAAAATATCTCATTATTTCAATAACAACATAATACTATAATTTGAATTAAAATGTCATACTGATATCAAATTGAATTCATACCGACAATGATGATTCGTATATTACATGTAACAAGAGACGAAAAAAGATTTATAAATATTGTTCATCAAGGATTGTTCGTTGAACGTGTTCACCAAGTGAGATTCACTGGCTTAAAGAGATTTATAAATATTATTCATCAGGGATTGTTTGTTGAACGTGTTCACCAAGTGAGATTCACTGGCTTAAAGAGATTTATAAATATTGTTCATCAGTGGTTGTTTGTTGAACTATGTGGTCACTGAGTGAGATCACTGAACTAAAAAGATTTATAAATATCCTTAAGCCATTAAAATTATTTTGCCATTTGGACAATGAAAAGTATCAAAACATAAAAATACATTTAAAGCAGTTTAATATGTGATACTTAATAATATTTAGTGTGGTTTCTTCTTCTTCTTCTTCATTGGCGCAACAACCCCATGGTGGGCCAAGGCAGTCTACTTACTGGTAGATTTCGAAACACAAGATATTTTCTTGTTAAGGGGTAGAGTTGTCAGCACTACGACCAACCCACTACAGTCATATTAGACTGGGACTTATGGTTTAAAGTGAATTCTGAATCACTACAAGCATCCATGGCACAGCAGGGACTTTAACCTCAAACTTGGGACACCAAGCGCCAGTCACTCGGACATTAGGCCCCAATATTTGTTTCTGCTCTTAATGTAACATTGCTGTTATTTTATAAATAAATTGTTTTCCAGTATAATTGTAATTGAAGGTTATTTTTAGCTACAACCATATTAAAGCACTAAAATATTTTCCGACACTTAAAAATAATGAAACTAACTGTAAATTTATCTTATAACACCTTTGTTTATTAGCTGAGATATACAGAACTTTATTAAACACTATTAGTAGATATTAGTGTAGAAAAATATTTATGTTATTATTATAGAAAAATATTCATGTAGAAAATTATTTAGTAGATTAGATTATTATTATGAAATACGTGGTAGAAAAAACTTTTCTTCATTTATGTAGAAAAATTAATCATGTAGAAAAATATTTGAATTTAGTTATTAAATTTTCAATTTTTTTCTAGAATCTATTATAAACAATCCCTGTTCTCAAAATGCAATCTGTACTGTTAGATCCAAATAACTTGGAACTATTAAGCTGCTTAATACGTTGGTCAATTATTAATCGCGATTTCTGGCAGAATCATTCACAGATATCACAAATGTTACGTATGCAGTCGCATTTGTGGTCAGGTACTTGTGATCTCTGATGATGGTTCATTAAGTGTATTGAGAGCATCTGTACCACGGATATGCCTTTCAGTGACAACTCTGTAATCAATATCGAGTCCAATGATTTTGATTTGTTAATTACGTAGGAATAATTTATAAAACCTAGATTTAAATGAATTTTTCAAATAAAAAGGGGACTT
This sequence comes from Caerostris darwini, assembly GCA_021605075.1. Taxonomy (NCBI): domain Eukaryota; kingdom Metazoa; phylum Arthropoda; class Arachnida; order Araneae; family Araneidae; genus Caerostris; species Caerostris darwini. The sequence goes on along the minus strand of BPLQ01003786.1, from coordinate 217,693 downwards.
TAAGATCATGGTTAAAAATAACATTGATTTTTAAATCAATATGAGTTTAAATGTTTTTTCTTTTAACCAAACGCAAAAGCACGGAATATCGCCAAAATTTGATTAAATAAAAAATTCATCTAAAGAACCCCATAAAAAGCATATGATATGTAATTTCGTCAACAAATATGTTAAAATAACATACAAAATTTAGATTTCGTTATATCTATTTGAACGTTAATTGATCTTTTAATTAATGAAAATTTGGGATTTATCTGCGTCTAAAGAAGAAGCTTTTTTTTTGCGAAACAGACTGAAGATGAAGAATTTCATCATTTCAAAATATATATGTACATTTTATAAGTTCAATATAATATAATATATTCTATATAGTATATATAATACGTACGATTTTATAAATTCAGAAATAGGCATACTAACATAAAAAATTGTTTTAACGGTGAGAAATGCTAAATGAGTATACAAATAAAAAAACAATCACGAAACAGCATAAAATCATTTGAAATCCTATCTAGAAGAATTTATGAAAAAAATATATATATATATCTTCTTTTTAAAAAATTAGCGGACAAAATTTTCGCTTAAAAAATTTTTCTTATATTTGATTTAAATATGCATATATTTAACATTTGCGAGCAAGAAATGTTACTAGGTAGTTGTAAGATAACAGTAAAATGAAAATATCTTCACGAACATGAAATGTAAGCCTTATCTGGTGATTAATCTCAAGAAAAAGTAATATATTTGTCATGTTATCAATTGCTCTCGCCTAAAGAGAATGAACCTCAGTTGATGAAAATTATGGATTTCTGAAAGTCTTCATTATTTTATAAAGATTGGCAAACTTGTATATATATGAGATCAGTTTTCTGTATAAAAATAAATCGCAACGAACTTTTAAGAAGGCAAATGAATAACGATCGATATTTTACATTAATAATTAGCTAATAATTTGTTACATTAATAATTAGTTAGTTAACCAATAAAATTTTAGATTTTTTTACGAAGTAATACTTTTGTTAAAGGGGAAGGAATAAATGATTATTATGAATAATAGGAAATAATCATTATCATATTTAAGAAAAAAAATTACAAACTCATTTTAAAAGAAATACGTTTATTGAGAAGTATTCGTTATTATCATTTGTTTTTATATTCATTTTCTGCTTGGTGAAAGTGCCAGCAAGAATAAATTCAATGAGTTGTCAATATGTGAAATAAATGTAAACCAATAATTTCATTTCTTTAGCTTGAAACGTTTCCCATTCCATTGTAATCATCCATTTGACAGCGATATATTTTTGGTATGTCACTGGTTTATAAACATTTTGAGAAAAAATTTCTCTATATTCATTTTACATGATGGGGAAATTTTGTATTCTCAATATTGAATAATTAATAATAAAATTTATTTGGAAAATTTTTTGGAAAATCTCCCAAATAGATTGCTGCTAATTTTAGATTAAGAACTGGACACGACTGTCTGGGCGAACATCTGGCCAAAATAGGGATTGTAAACTCTGATATATGTGTTTTATGTAAGACAGAGAAAATGAATAAGGCCCATCTTACTTGGTTACTCGGGACTGGATTCTAACTTAAACAGAATGGTGATTTGTGTACTCTTTATTGGAGGGCCAGAGGAAACATGTCCTGATCATATGGACTTTTATTATGGTGCTTCTAGCTTTTAAAATTTTTATGTTAGAACTATTTTCAAGGCCTTTTGGTCTTTGTTGAGAATGTCTGGTGTTTTTCCTTTGCAATTTTGATTTCTTTATATGTTCTTTTTTATTCTACGGCATAATAAAATAAAATTTTTTTGCTTTGTTTATTATTTTATCAAATTTATTAAATCAAATAAAAAGTTCAGTGAATGTAGAAAATAAATGGAATTTATTTAACTTCGTAAATTTAAAATTTCTACAGGTTCTGAATTTATTAATATATTCATTAATTGAAATTAATTAAAATAATTAAATAGAGATAATTTGTTTGTAGTTTATCCATAAATACACACAATACAAGTAGTCATTCACGAACAAGTTCAGCATTTTAATTTATGCTTTATTATTAGTGGTAAAAGTACATTCATTGTATTTCTTGGCCAAAAATTAATGCTGTCTACATCTGAACCAGTTAAATGTAATTTGCTTAGAATATAATTTGCTTAAGAATTTTTGACATTTTGTATTATATTTGATAGATATTAGAGATAGAGATTTAGAGTAGTATAATACATTTTAATCTAGACATATAATGATGACCCTTTAGGAAATTTTAAAAGTTTTATATCTCACACAAAACAGTATTCATTAAACAAATATGAAGACAATCTTTATGTTAATGAATTATTTATAATAAAATTATTATTAATTTCAACTACTTCATTTTTAAAGTTCAATTATTTATGTTATTAAAATATTTGCTAAACATTAAGGACTTAAGATCTGCTATCTTGAAAAGAAATTTCAAAGAATAATATTCCTAAGAAAGTATCTAAAAAAAGCTCAACACCAGAGGTTTAATACTTGTGTTGCGTATTACATAGCGGTGAGATGTGAGAAAAGATATTTATAAATGAATATATTTCATCATCATCATTATTTCTATTTAGTTTCACGCTATGTAGTTATTTGTCTTTGTAAGGACATACTAAGGTCATCAGGGAATAATCACTCACTTTAGCATGAGAGAAAGTCTTTAATCAAAAGTATTTGTATATATTTAACTGTTCATGTTTGACTTTCTCATTTCTGCCCCAGACGGGACCAGAGTACCAATTTCTAACAATTATTACTAACGATAGTCAAATATTGAAACGCTGAAGTCCAATGTTGAACTTTCATATCTATAGTGAGTTTCCAAGTACACTGAGAACCCCGTAGAGATAGAGTAGACAATGAAAATAAGTAGAAATTTTCAAAATAAATATGAGCTAATAATAAAAAATAAACTACTTTTTTATTTTATTCAAATAGTTTATAAAATTTTGTAGATGTCATTATTAAATAGTAAATAATAAACTTTTGCTGAGTGTATCCATAACTATACTTGAAAAATTAGATATATTTGAACACGACTCGTAGCTCAGTGGAAACGTACACCACTGGTGAGCATTAGGGCTGAGGTTCAGTCAACTGGCGACTTTGTTGTAGACACTGTTTCAAAAGATTAGAGGAATCGATGGCTTTTGTGATGTTCAGCATCTTGCCTCGTTAGTCGGACTACCTTGTAGGAGTTTTGCGGGTTCTCTCCCCTAAAATACACAACTGCGGTTCGATACACAATAAAAGTCCTCCCTGAAGACTCTGCCCTCCTTCTTCAGCGACATGGACCCAAGTCAAAACTTTACCTATGGGGGCTTCATCACAATAGAAGCTTCCCTACCCTATTCCCTCTTTCCATGAGAATACAAGGGGTTCATAGACTTGGTCTACATGTTGCTGTCGACCAAGTGGTATAAGAAACGGAACATCAGATAAATTTGGATGGACTAAACTTGAACTATATTTGAATGATTTGAATTAACTAAAATCACTACTGGTGAGAAATTCAAAGTGCTATGGATGTATTAATAAACAATGAATTTATTAATTGTAACCAAGATACAAGAATATTACATTAGCACTCATTTTTTTCTAACCATAACCTGAGATGAGCTAAGCTAATAATTTGTTTTAAAAAATAAAATAAAAAATTAATTCGATAAATAAAAATTTAATTCGATATTTATTTGGGGACTCATTTTTGGAATTAAAATAATTTTTTTTATCAATTTCAATCCAAAAGAAAAGCGATAATTCCATTATAAAAACTCATGAACAGAAATGATGGCATTGTGAAGATGTTATGAATAGAAGAAGCTTTTGTAAAAGAAATAGTTTGTTTAAGCTGTGATATTAAACTTTTGTATAAACCAAAGAAACTATTACTAAAAATCTACACTCGAGACTAATTATCTTCGCCCAACAGATACCTTCAAGCTAGTTTTCAAGTTAGCAATTGTAAAAGTGCAATGCGAATTGAAGAGTAGATCCAACGTTGTAACAACAATTTCAAATCAGAAAATCAAGGTTTTATTGGCTACTTCAGATAAGTATTCATAATAGAAATTTGAAGAATTTCAATAAGTGAAGTTTTTAACGTCAGATGTGCTTCTGTTTAGTCAACAAAACAAATTTCTGAATTTGCACTTGCTCTCCAAGTAATGTGCACGTTTTTGATTTATGTTTGCATTATTTCCTATTTAGCATATTTTATCTCTCCCAATTTCAGAAGGAGAAATGTGCTTAGTTTCAAATTTTGCTACTTTCTTATTTGTGAGGAACTGTATACAATTTCAACAAGAAACACATACGCCTACATTCTTTGATTCTTAATTTAAAACAATATATAATTTGTATATTACCTTAAACACATACACTTTTGAATCTGTAATTAGTTTTAAATACTTAGAATCAGAAATTAATTGTCCAAATAATATCGTATCTGTAATAAAATTGTGTCTGCCCATAAGGCCTTTTATGGGTTAAGAAATCTGATTAAATCACAGTTAATATGCAGAAAAACTAAATTCTTGTTATAAAATATCCTTATTAGACTTATTTTGGTCTATGGCTCTGAAAAATTGACTTTGGCAAGATCTGATGAGTCCCATTTGGGTATATTTGAGCGGAAGATTTTAATGGCTATTCTTGGAGGTGTTAGGGAAAGTGATTATTGGAGAAAACGGTACAACGCAGAAAATTATATATGCTATAAAGACTCAGATATAATAAAATTTAAAAATATTATAAAATTATTAATATATATATTATAAAATTTTGGCAAAGACACAGGGACAAAGATGAACAGGACAACCCAAGTTGAGATGGATAGACGCAGTTGGAAAATATTTTGATATACTAAGGGTAAAGAATTAGAGGATCATTGTCACCCAGAGGAAATATATCTTCTTAAGAAAGTCTTGGCTCCCCCTGGGCTGTCGTGCTGTTGATGATGATGACATAATTTGTATACATTTAAAAATTAAAGCACCCTGTAAATTTCAAAATAAAATATCCTTATTATACCTATGAATTTTGTACTTTCATCCTTGTCGAAATTTTCTCTGTATAGTTAAAATCACTTTATTTCTCATAAAATTTCGAGTTAAAATATTTTATTGTGGATTATTCTAAATTCTCGGATATATAAACTGAGAATATTTTCTAGTATTTGATATATATTGTATAGTATTTGACTGCAGCCGGCAATACGGAGACAGTTAATGTTTTTGCCATAAGCAAGGGCTGCACAGACGTTACTCATTTAGCACTACCCAGAAACAAGTATAGCTTGAAGATAGGCTACGGACGCGAGTAACACTACCCCAAGTATTTGATATATAAATTATAGTAATAATGATTGATTATATTAAAAACATAAATCACCCCAATATTATTACGACGTCATAAGAATAATTTTAATCCTAATAAATATGACCTCCCCATTTTTTTAATTTATGAAATACACACAACACATTGAACATATTTAAGAATCATTATCCAAAATAAACCAAATTTTAAAAACTTTTAATCAACAAATTTTAAGATACTTTAAATTGTCAAACAGCAAAAACCGTGAACTACATTGCGATTTTAACTTTAATATATTAATCCCCATCCCAATGTAATAACCCTGTAATATTAAAGATCTTTAAATAAAATAAAAAATATGCAAATCATGCAAAAGAGATCATTATTCCGTTTAAGAAGAATGAATATTCAGATACTTTGTATTGCTTCTTCAGAACTTTATTTCTATGTAATTGCAGTTGAGTTCTAGAACGTAAGCTATTTACGATCTGGAAAGTAATTATCCTTCTAATCTTGGGAATATGCATTTTATATAAATTGATATTTTTCACTATAAATGTATGCAAAAATACTTTCATGAACAAAAGTATAAACGACTTTGGCCGGTGAAGTCAGAACTTCCTGAAGATTAAGATTTAGTTTCTATCTCTAAAAGTAATAAGTAAACCATACTGATAATTTTTTTCAGACTTAAGAAAAAATAAATAATTTACATTTATATGTTTTTATTTGAGTAATTGGAATTTATATCAAGATTTATAGAGGCTTTATTCAATTTCTTTGTTAATAGTTTTTAAGTCAATCAGCGCCCTGAACGAGACGTAGACAGTCGCTCTGTTCTGGACCTAAAGAGGTCCCGTCGACTCAATCATGCTCAGGAAAATTGCTAACCGTCGAGGTTCTTATGTTTCCTGTTCTTACCGTAAATGACCTGACCATCAATAGGTTAAAGTAAATGCAGGTGGTCTGCAGAGAAAATAACAATCAAGATGATATTTTTTTTCTAATTTCATACCTTTTCTTTTTAATTTTGATTATCGGAATAGCTTGAAATTTAGACACTTTTATTTATAGTTTTCAATTGTTAGTTTCCGTATATTCGAATTTGTTTTAAAAGAAAGTGAAAGAAATAAACTTACTGACATGAAGCAAAAAACCAAGAAAACCCAAAAAACACATAAAAATTTTAAATCTAAAACATTAAACCTATTTTCACAGGATAGGGGACCATTTGAAAAGATTATTTTTAAAAAAAAGTGTCCTGTGAATGGGTTAAACTGAAAATATTTCTGTTTTTACTTTAGTTTGAAGAAAAGAAAACTGGCACGTCATTAAAGAAAATTAATGTTCTTTTTTCTTAATTGGAACAAATATATTCTTTAGTTCTGTATCAAAATTTAGATTATTTGTATTGGATACCTTAACAGTTTTATATGGACAATTCATAGTTTAACAAGAGATCTAAAATAAAGAGAAGTATATATATATATATATACATAATTTAAGATTTTTATAAATCAACGAATACAAAATGCAATTTGAATATTAATTTTAATCAAAATTATTAACCACAAAATAATGTAGAGCTTATAATCATATATTTATCTTAAAATTTTCCTTCTGACAAATTTAGACCAGAAAAAAAAATTCATTACCTTGATTACCAAATCATTAAGGACAGAAATAAGTTTCGTCTTAAAAAGTTTAATGTAGATCACCAGGTTAAAGATAACTACTTTAATTTCTATAAAAATTTCTACTATAACTTTAAATTATAGAAGAAACTCTCAAATACATTTGCAACTTAAGTACATTACTACTGTTTGCATGTAGCTTTGTAGCTTGTTGTAGAAATACCTTGGAAATGTTTCAAATTTAAGTACTAACTTTAAACTCTGTATACTAAACAATAAAATCATCTTTTTCCCTATTATTTTAAATGAAGTGTAATACATTTCTCTAGATCCCATTCAAATACATTCTTAACAGCTATTTAGTATCCAATTAAAGCTGACTCTTTTGGCAGATAATATAAACATAGTATCAAATATCAGATCATAGTATCAGATAATAATATATATCAGATCATAGTATCAGATAATAATATATATCAGATCATAGTATCAGATAATAATATATATCAGATCAGAGTATCCGATAATAATATATATAGTATATCAGATAATAATTTTTATTTAAAATTGTAAAAATGCACAATAATTCAAGTATGAAATAAGCATGTTAAATTTCTATAATGTCTTATTATGAGATACTTTAGTGATTTACAAATGATATAAGAAACATTATTATTTGGGTGTTTTATTAGTGACAACATTTTCTCTCATCCTTACAATTACTTTACATTGTCCCCACCTCGTCCCTGTACTCAGGGCTATTTTGCACCTTACCTGTTAAAAAGGTAAGTGTTGGAAACATAAGAATGAAATATATATGCTCTGAAATATATATATGAAATATATATATAATTCCTTGTACATCTTTAATTCTATAATTTAAGGTTACACATATATATATACACTGAAGTGACAAAAGTCATGGGATAGCAATATGCAAATTTTCAGATGGCAGTAGCATCGCGTAGAACAGGTATAAATGCGCAGTGCTTTCGCAGAGCTTTCATTTCTGTTCAAGTTATTCATGTGAAGAGGTTTTGACGTGATGACGACCGCACGACGGGAATTAACAGACTTTGAATGCGGAATGTTAGTTGGAGCTAGACGCATGGGTCATGCCATTTCGGAAATCGTTAGGGAATTCAGCATTCCCAGATCCACTGTGTCAAGAGTGAGCCGAGAGTATGAAATTTCAGGCATAACATCCCACCATGGACAGCGCAGTGGTCGACCGCCTGCACTTAACGACCGAGACCGGCGACGTCTGCAAAGAGTCGTAAATTCTAACAGACAAGCAAGACTGCGTCAAATAACCGCAGAAATCAATGTGGGACGTACAAGGGACTTGTCTGTTAGAACTGTACGGATAAATTTGGCTTTCTTGGGCTATTCCAGCAGAAGACGGACTCGAGTGCCTTTACTGACAGAACGACATCGCTTGCAGCGACTCTCGTGGGCACGTGAGCATATCGGTTGGTCCCTAGATAAATGGAAAACCGTGGCCTGGTCCGATGAGTCACGATTTCAGTTGGTAAGAGCTGATGGTAGGGTTCGAGTGTGGCGCAGACCCCACGAAGCCATGGACCCAAACTGTCAGCAAGGCACTGTTCAAGCTGGTGGTGGCTCCGTAATGGTGTGGGCTGTTTTTTCATGGCATGGACTTGGTCCTCTGGTGCGACTGGATCGAACATTGACTGGAAATGCTTATGTTCAGCTACTTGGAGATCACTTGCAGCCATTCATGGACTTCATGTACCGAAACAACGATGGGATGTTTATGGATGACAATGCGCCATGTCACCGGGCCACAACTGTTCGCGATTGGTTTGAAGAACATTCTGGACAATTCCAACGAATGATCTGGCCACCTAGATCGCCCGACATGAATCCCATCGAGCATTTATGGGACATAATCGAGAGGTCTGTTCGTGCCCAAAATCCTGCACCATCAACGCTTTCACAATTATGGACGTCTATCGAGACAGCATGGCTCAATATTCCTGCAGAAGACTTCCAACGACTTGTTGAGTCCATGCCACGTCGAGTTGCTGCACTTCGCCGGGCGAAAGGAGGGCCGACACGATATTAAGAGGTATCCCATGACTTTTGTCACTTCAGTGTATAACCTTAAATTGCAGAATTAAAGATGTACAACGAATTATAATATAAAGAAAAATATGCTGTGGTACTATGCAACAATTATAAGCATGAAGATAATGAAAGGTTTACAATACAGAAGGAATAAATAATGGTAATAAACATGTGAAAAATGAAATATGGCACGGCATAAAACCGATATCTGAAACCATGCAGCAGAGTATTAGTATTACTTATACGGTCCAGTTGTCTAACGTTTGTAAATACTCTCACAGTCTGTCTAACAGTATGCTGAAACTGTATTCTTCTGCTGATTAATTTATTTGCTTATTCATGTATTCTAACAATTTTAAGCTAGTTATAATAAGGAACTAATTTGTTTCTTTTACAATATGTACATAATGATACCCTAACATGGTGGGTGTATTGTGGAAATTTAGAAAAAAAATTGTAGCTGTTTCACGCGATAAATCTGTCACCTATAAAGGCTCTAAACTAGATCATTAAAAATTCAAAGAGGATATCATTGATCTTCGATGTAGTGCTTCATAAGAAAAACTATCAACAGATTAAGAGCTTTTAAAAAGAGAAATACTTTATTGCAATTAAAGTGTATATCTCTTTCTTCTTCTTCTTCAGTGGCGCAATAGCCCCATAGTGGGCAGATAAAAGTGTATATACTGAAATAAATTTATTAGCATTTAACTTATCAGAACTAATCTAACTATAATGTGAAGTATTCACAAATTTTATACCTGAAACTAGATAAAATTTCTGGCTGCTGCCTTTTCTCCTCTTTGTTCTTTGTGAATGACCATGATGGTGTCACAGAAAGCTTGAAAGCTGTCAATTTACTATTTGCGTTTGGAGCATGCAGCGGACTGATGATTAGCGCAAAAGTTTCTGAAGTAAATGAGCTCCATTCGAAGTTCATTAAATGAATAAGGCCAAAGGTACCTCTGTCTACGCGCATAATAAATATAGTTGCTTTAAAATCTCTCCATTGTGTTTGAGATGGGGGTACGAAATTGTGGTGAGACTAGTGACTTAAGTCGTAAAATTGAAGTAGAACTCACAAGCTAGGCAACGACCAACAGTAGGTGCAGGAAGTAATGCGCAAAAGTGTAAATGCCCTCATATAGAAGAAACAATTTCTGAGTAGTTCAAAAGAAACAAACCTCTATCCTACATTTAAAAATACATTTACTGCGCATCTGTGCATCTAGAACAAGAGCCTTCATGTTAAACAGATTAAAAAGTTTTTTTTTTTTAATTTAAGTGATTATTGGAAAAAGTTAAAAAGAAATTTTTACTCTTAAGTACTAACTCCAACTTGTACCATGTGTAAAAGTATAATAGAGAAAATGTAATTATGTTGAACCACCAACTTCAAGAAAAAAAAAATGGCTCTTAGCAACATATCTGAAATTTTTTTTCTTGACAGCACATATAACCGACTACTACTACTACACTACACCACACCACATCACTGTGCCTAGAGTTGAGTTGCCCCTATACAGTTTGGGAATGATGTGGGTGAAATTGAATGGAGACAAAGGGATGAAGGCGGGAAAACTTTCACATATAACCGACTGAAAAATTTATACAAATTAAAGCATGGCCCCAAACAGACAACGGAACTACAAAAACTTCACACACATGACCGACTAAAAAAATTATACAAATTAAAATATGGCTCTAAGAAACAACATGTAATGTTTTCCTCAAAAAATTGATGCTAAACGAAAGAGAGCAATTTTTAAATTCTATTTTATTCTCGTTACGAAATACATATTGAATTGAATTTAAATGGTTGTTTAATTTGGCATTCTGCTAAAATTTACTCAACTGTGAAATGAATCAAAGAATTTAAAAGTCTAGGTTTGCTTTTTGTTATTGTTGTTATTGTTCTGATTGAAATTTGGAGCGTTTTTTGTTCCACAAGCTCTAATATGAAGCAGAAAAAAAATAAAATGTCAAAGAAAAGGTTCCATGGGAATAATCTTTGTGTGGCTTACAATATATCTTGTGTATTGTTAAGTTTTGTTAAAGGTTTACTTATGATTCAAGTAAAAAATATTTTTAAATTGATAATCGTTGTTGAATTCAAGGCTTAACATTAAGCAGTAATGCAATTGCAGTAACTTCAACATTCCTTTTTAGTTAAATTAGAAAGAAAAATGCATTGACCTGTAAATCTATTTCGTAAAATAAAATGTTATCATGAATGCAAGCAAAACAATAAGTGACGGTGATCAATCACAAAGGAAAAAAACTGTAAATAACGATTATTCTTTGTAACAAATGATGAATCATCATAATAAAAGTGTGTATCATAAATATTTGCGTATAAGAAAACTGTCTAATGTGTGTTTTATATCTCCTGAAAAATTCTTTGAATACACCCAAATTGGTAATCATTTCGTTATGTAATTAATTATGCAATCAAAGCACTTTTTGGAATTTTCTGTAATGAAATATTTAAAATATAAAACTTATTTATTTATTTCCTTTGGGATATAATAAAATAATATTTAAAAAAATTTTAACATCTACAGAATTATAGAAACAATACAATTTTTCGCTTGAAGTTAAAGCAATTATTTTTGAGGAAACAATTTTAACATTAATATGTTAAAATTGTTTAACATAAAATTAAAAAAAAGATGATAAAAGTATGCTAAAGAGAATAACCTAATTTCTGTTTAGCATACTTTTATCATCTTTTTAATTTTATGTTACATTAAACTTTGCGTGACTTCTAAACGTGAGATTTAATGCTTATATTTTTATACATCTGTTTTGCAAAAAATCACCAAATATTTCTAGGATGTTTAGATCTGAACCACTCGCTTGTCATGCCAAAAAATTGTGTCTTTCCTTAAAACATTTTATTACTATATTTGAAGTATGGAATGATTATCTTGTTGAAAAGTAAAATCATCTCACTGTGTTTAAATCTAACTTTCTGTGTTCATAGTTCTAGGTTCATATGTGTAGGCACTAGGTTGTTACTGCACTAGGTTTATATGTGTAGACACTAGGTAGTTACTGCACTAGGTTCATATGTGTAGACACTACGTTGTTACTGCACTAGGTTCATAGTGCCTTTAATTAAAACATTTTATTACTATAGTGGGAATGAGTATCTTGTTGAAAAGTGAAATCTTCTCACTGTACATGTAATATTCAAATTTACCTTTGTGTGTTCATAGTTCTAGGTTCATCGACTACTCTGCCTCAGAACACTGCTGATCTACCTTTGGAAAGCCTGTCACATATCATGTCTTTCTCCTTCCTTGAATACTGACAATAGCAATTAAAAACATCATATCATCTTCATTAAATTGTTTCTTGTTTAAAAATATAACGTTTTTTATTTAAAGTATTTTAGAAGGTTCTTTTATTTTACTACTGATATTTTATATATCATCTGTTGTGTCTCAGTCAAAGTTTTTGTAATCATTTCTATAGTATTTTGTATGATATCACAATTTCTCCAAAAACTAATAACAGTTGAACTTGAATCATTTTCCAATTCCTTCTATTAGCTCACACTCTCCCAGTATATATCTTGTTCAAATTTTCAATAGTTAATAAAATACTTTTTATTCATCCACTCAAGTTCAAATACATTTTTTAAACTTGTAGTGGATGACACTTGATGTTAATGCAATTTTTTCAAATATTAATTCATTAATCAAATTTAATTAATTTATTTTAGTTTTTTTTAGATTTAAGTTGCATATTTCTACTAATAGATGGCACCAGATAAACTTAAAAAAAAATGAATGAAAATTATTTATAAAGGACTTTCTGCAATATAATAAAAAAAAAAGTAGAAATTGACTTTAATTTTTTTTTATATTACTTGTTTCTTGTATGGCAGGCAATTTGAAAAGCAGATTTTATTTAATTCTACAAGCCACATTGTACATTTTCAATCGCTTTGAATTTTCATTTTCATTGTACATTTTCAATTATCTTTCTTTTATAGTGCCTGTTCACTTTTTCATTTACCCATGCATCCTATGCTATCTTTTGTTGTTACCTATTTTATGTTATATCCTATGCTATCTTATGTTAGTTACTTATGCTAATCATATTTTCTGCAGCACATTTAATCTTTAAATAGTTTATTGTATAGTCTTGTCACTTTTCGAAAAATTCCATAGTTTCCTTCTTTGATTTCAGTAAATTCTTTTCCTTAGGGACATTTTAAATATTGTTGCTAGAAAATTATTCTCAATAGAGATAAAAATCAATTCAGCTCAACAGTTTAAAAATTATATATCTAATTTCCACTTTCTTAGTAAATGAACTAAATAAAACTCAATTGTCTTTATAATAACTACAATTGTAATAAATTCATTCTTTTATTTCTTACAAAATTTTCAATGCAATTTAAAATATTGTAACTTTTTTAACCATCAAAAGTGTAACTGGGGAAAAAACTTCAATTATCGCTAAAATTAGGAAATTGTTAATTATTTTTTTATTTCATATAAATGAGTTGTAATTCAGCTACTTGTAAATAGATAAATAAGTCAAAATGCTCTTAATTATTTAACTATAATTAAATTATTAATTAAAAAGGAATATAATAATATAATTATATTATAATTATTTCTTTGAATGTAATTGACTAATCTTCTGCTCTATGATTTATTTATACTATATATAACGTAATAGCTATAAATTTTTTCAAATAATAAATATTTCGATGAGAATTTCACGAAAATAGATAAATTAAATTGTGATGTTTAGACAAATTAAAAAAACAATTGTATTAACAGAATAAAGGAATTATTTAATGTATTTAACGATTTTTTTTTTTGGGAGAGAGAATTTTTATCAAAAGTAACATGTAAGATAATAATATTATTTTTTTTTAATATGCTTGATTCTTATTTGTTACAAAATTCAATTAATTCTCTTCTTTTTAAGTTGAATTATAATTACTAAATCAAAAAATATAGTCACAATTTAAAATTTTAATGGATATGAAGTGAAAATTTCATTAAAATGAGATAAACTTATAAAATATTTCATTATTTTATAACATTAAAAAAATATTGACTATATCGTTTATTTGAAGTATATAATTTATTTGAAGTATATTTTGGATGGCTTCTTGAATAGCTAAATTTTGTACAAAAATTTTAATCGAATTTTTCAGAAATAAAACTATAACTTAAAATATTTCATTGTCTTATAACATTTTAAAGTTGTTTGTTTCAATTAAGTTTTGAAACAAACAACTTTTTCTCGAAAAACATGACTAAATTAATAATATTTTAAATCGGTATCAGTTTCGAAAACAATAACATTTCTTCGAACCTTCACTGTTTACTAAAAACTTATTTTGCTGTAGATATTTACTGTTGTCAACTTTCTTTAATCTATTTTCGTCAAGTAAGGATGATGAAAAAGCATTACAGGATGTAAAAAAATATATTTTCAATTACTACAACTTGAATGTTATGGTATTAAAATATATTACTAGAGCTAAAACATTAAAGAAAAACTATATAGTTTTTATTGCCAATATTACGAACACTTCGAGTAATAAAATTTATGGTAAACCATATCGATTTTTCATAACGGTGGAGTCAGATATATAAAAAAGTCATAAGCAATACATATAAAATTTACACACTAGAAGTTAAGTAGAAATTAACTTTTCATGAGAGATTATTTTTAGAAATTTCCGGAAACTAAACTTTTAAAGTATTTTTACCTGAACTTAGTGAAGAAAATAAATGTTTATATAAAACAGAAATATTTGTTTCCCTAAGGTATATTGCTGTAGTAAATTTTTCTTAGAAATTCAAATAATTTTAACCCGCTTTTTAGATAGAATTTTTAATAAAATTATCAATTCTTTTCAGAAATTATAAAAAAATTATTACAAATAGTAATGACACACCAAGATACTGAGATAAAAAAATTAAAATGTAAAATATGCAACTTAAGTTATATAATCTCTAAACAAATCGTGCACACATTATATTAATTTTAACATATGGCAAAATAGAAAAAAAAATAAGTGTACTTAAAGTCATATATTAATGAATACTAAAATATATGATGTAACCGTGCTTCCTCTTACGTACTGCAAGAGCGCCTTCTGTGGCGTTCAGGAGAAATGGTCAGTAGATCTCTAGACTCTCACCCAAGAGGAAATACATCGGAATCTGCGTGCCCGCTGAGAAACGTTTAGTTTGCAGCCTCTTATCCAGAGAGGAAATATATTTAACTCACACTGCATATGTGTTGGTCTACAGACTCTCACTCGGTGAGGAAGTATATTTCGCGCATACCACGCATACCTGAGTATCAGGTTTTGACGTGGAATCTTTCCCCGAATCTATAATTATGTTTCTTTAAATGTGTTAAATATTGTATGTCTCTAATTTTATGTGTGGGGTGTTAGTGCGCGTCTAAATAAAGCTGTGAGTTTTCAAATCTGTGTCTCATATCTCAATCCAACCACACCCAGTTATAATCGAGTATAATAATTAAATATCATATAATAAGAAATGAAATATATAAATACATTTTATTTTCTTTATTCTCATTTAGAAATTACGAAATTGTTTTCGTATTTCTATTCCATATAATAACTTACATCTTGTGGTATCATTTATCATAAGTTCCTTTGGTAACATAACAAAATGTCAAGCAATCCCTAAGAGAGACTCAATGACATTTAAGAAAGGATTACATATATATTCTCAGTTATAAAGGTTTCTTCCTTTTCGAGTTAATAGATGAAAGTTCTAAGAGGTTCATTGTCCTACTACGTGAACAGCTTCTTTTCTAATCCATTTTTTTATATTTATTAGAAAACAATAAAAGAATCTTAAGTAGCCTCTCCACATGTCGTTAATCCACAGTATTTGTCATTTAAGTACTCAGTAAATTCTACAAAAGAAATTCTAGGAATTGGTCTTCTTCTCTTGCGAGAGAAGTAGCTATAATCAGAAATATCTTTAGTGTTTCTTTTGGCTTATCCATCTGTAATTTCATAGCCCAAGGGCCTTTCAGATATCTTAATCTTTGGGAAGAGAATGTGCTTATGAGAGTAAAGACACACTTGTAACTATAGCAAATGAATTTATGATTTTGAAATGTTTCTGTGCCAATATACAAACAAGTCTTAAAGTGTTTTTGGAAAATTTATTTGAAGTATATTTTGGATGGCTTTTCGAATAGCTAAAAAATAACAGTTTTATGAAAAGTTCAATCAGATTTTTCAGAAATGCCTTTCTTTCTGAAGCTATATGATGTAACTGTGCTGCCTCCTACACATTGCAAAGGACTCCCTGGGTTTCAAGTCTCAACCCAACTACACCTAGTTAGAATCGATCTGCACAACCTACCCACTACAATAATTAAATATCATATAATACGAAGTAAATATGTAAATAAATTTTATTTTCTTGAATAAAGAAAATGGAATAAAATTCAGAAATTGCTACAGTTTTAATATTTTTATTCCATATGATACGTCTGATGGTATCATTTTTTATAATATTCTTTTCATAACATTACAAAATATCAAGCAATCCCTAAGAGACACTCAATGACAATTAAGGAAGGATTACTTATGTATTAGAGTTAATAGATTAAAGTTAGAAAAGGTTCATTGTCCTACTACTTGAATAGCTTCTTTTCTAATCTATTTTTTATATTTATAAGAAACTTATGAAAAAGCCCTAAATAGCGTCCAACATGCTGTTAATCCCCGGCATTTGTCATTTAAAGGAGTACTCAGTAAATTCAACAAAAGAAATTCTAGATATTGGTCTTCTTCTTTTGTTAGGAAAGTAGTATTAACCTGAAATATCTTTAATGCTTCTTTTGGCTTATCCATCTGACATTTCATAGCCCAAGGGCTTTTCAGAAATATTAATCTTTGTGAAGAGTGTGCTTATGAGAGTAAACACACACTTGTAATAATAGCAAATGAATTTATGATTTTGGAATTTTTCTGTGCCAATATGCAAACAAAGCTTGAGCTGTTTTTGGAGAATTTATTTGAAGTATATTTTGGAGGTTTTCTTGATTAGCTAAATTCTGTATGAAAACTTAATTGGATTTTTAAGAAATGCCTTTTTTTCTGAGGCTTACTTTATTACCTATTTGAATATCAGAATATGAATGATCTATGGCCTTCTTCATTGACTTAACAGCCCCATGGTAGGGCAAGGATGTCTGCCTGCTGGGAGATTTCGAGGCAGGAGATGTTTTTCTTTTTTAGGGGTAGGGCTGTTAGCCGTACCCTCGAAACTTTACTGTCATATTAGACCTTGGCGCTCGGTACGACAGGTTTCGAGTTCGAATCCCGGTGCTGCCATGAATGTTTGTAGTGGTTCAGAATACACTTTAAGCAGTAGGTCCAGGTCTCATACGACCGTAGAGCGTCACAGAGCCCAATCAGACGTCTCACCCACATCATTCCCAAACTATAAAGGGGCAACTCAGCTCTAGGCACAGTGATGTAGTGTGGTGTAGTAGTAGTCATATTATAGTGTTTAAAGTGGATTACGAACCATTACAAACATCCATGGCACCGTCGGCTATCGAGCCAGAAACTTTTAGCATCGAGAGCCAGAGCGTTAGTCATTTCGCCATCAGGCTCCGAATGATCAATCTATTCATTTGTTTTCATACCTACGTTTATTAACATTATATAGGAAGGTATCAGATTCAGATAGTTGATTTTGAAATTCAATATCTGTTACATTTTTTTTAACTTGTAGTATTCCAAATAAACAACTATTGTAAAAATTAAAAATATTTTTCTACCTTCACTCATTTTCATGTAACCATCTATCTTAAACTAGCAATATATGGAACTTTACATTAGCCAACTTCTAGAAGAATTTAGTTTTATTATGATCAGATCCAGTAGCCCGTAAATCACATCTGAATTACAGCATTTTTAAACATTCATAGGTGGAATATTAATTATGCTGAGTGCTACATATATAGTACATGACTATCCAACGTATTAATGTAGAATAATTATATATACAGCTTTTTAAACTGGGTCGATTCTAATTGTTACAGTTAATATTAGATAATTTAATAGAAAGCCAATTACTCTATATCAGCCTGGATATCAAGATATCATAGCAGCCTGATGACCATTTGTCTAGTGTTCTGGCTTTTGGAACCATAGTTTCATGTTCAAATCCTGGAGATGGCATGGCTACTTTTTAGTGGTTCTTAATTCACGTTAAACTGTTGGTCCCAGTCTAAATAGTCTAAAGTGTTAACAAAATTACCGTAGAGCGACAAACCAAGCCATATAATTTTAGTATATCTCTTTCCTTAACTAAGCCAAAGTTTATATATAGAACAGTAGATACGTATAATATAATAAAAAATAATTCACACATATTTCATTATATAATAATGAAAATATAATAAGGAAAGTGATATACTAAAATTCTTTGGCTTGGTTTGTCGCTCTACGGTCATTTTGTTAACACTTTAGAATATTTAGATCGGAACCAACAGTTTAACGTGAATTACGAACTATTAAAAAGTAGCAATAGTAAATGTTTCAAAAATATTATATGAATATTACAATAATTTTTTAAAATGATGTCTTGATACAGATTACTTTTAAAATATGAACTATATTATGATGTTTCAAATTTCAGAACAATTCTTGTTCTGATGAAACTTTAGTTATCTCACATAGTTAATTGATTTTTTTAATTAATGTAGCCTTCAAAGATACAAATATTGAAAATTAATGCAGCATTCAAAGATACAAATATTGAAAATTAATGCAATAAACTTTCATTTAAAAAATGAATTCTTTACACTTCGATTTCATGGGAGAGAAATTAAGATTCATGAAACTGAAAGGAAACATACTTAAAACACAATCCGGAATACATGAATAATTCATTTGAAATAGAATGCAAAGCTTACTATAAAGTATTCACACAGGATGAATATTTGAAAATTCCCATGGCCATATTGCGATCACTCACTTAAAAGTTATGTTTAAATACACACTACTTCGTGGTTTCGGGCGTAACCAAACACTTTTTTGAATTAGTTATATTCAGAAAAGGCTATTTTAAGATACTTTAAGCTATTGCAGTTTCTAATTTTGCATGAAAAATGAGCAGTTCCTTGATTTTGTATGCAAATCTTTTGTTTAATTTACTGCTAACACGGAAATGTATTTAACACGACTGGAATAGTCATTGTTGTTCATTTTTATAGCAACATTGTAAAACTATGTAGCCTCAGACACTCTCCATAAATTTTCAAAAGCAACTACATCTAACTTATGAATGCGAATTATTTCCAACAAAAGTTTTCAATTATAGTTCTTAACTCTTATTTCTCATTTACTCCTCGTTTCATGAGAATTTTTTTTACATCAGATTTCATAATTCTTTATTTTTTTGGAGGGAGGGGTTATAATTTTCTGTAAACTGAATTTTTTTTCTCTAATATGCAAATCTTTTGTTTAATTTACTGCTAACACGGAAATGTATTTAACACGACTGGAATAGTCATTGTTGTTCATTTTTATAGCAACATTGTAAAACTATGTAGCCTCAGACACTCTCCATAAATTTTCAAAAGCAACTACATCTAACTTATGAATGTGAATTATTTCCAACAAAAGTTTTCAATTATAGTTCTTAACTCTTATTTCTCATTTACTCCTCGTTTCATGAGAATTTTTTTTACATCAGATTTCATAATTCTTTATTTTTTTGGAGGGAGGGGTTATAATTTTCTGTAAACTGAATTTTTTTTCTCTAATATATTTACTTATCTTTGAAAACATTCCCATTAAAAATCATTTTTTTATTGTTAAAAATGTCAGCTTTTATTTAAAAAAAGAGTTTTTTTAACTGAACTATATATATTTTAAATCACTGAACTTTGAAACCGTTTCCGGTGTGTGGGAAGAATCACGGTTACAAATTTTGAAATTAATGTGATCTTCCACTAACGTCTTACTTTCAATATTCGTTTTTATTTCTTTTATTATAAATTTAATTCTGTTGATTTTCATTACTTAATTATATAAAGATAATTCGTGGTAGAATAACTTCGTTCAAATATGAATCTGTTTTTAATCTGTGTATATTTAATTAATTGATTATACCACAAAATGAATTCGTACACCTCGTGAAAGAATTAATAAATATTTAAAATATAGACTTGAAAGTATTATAAGATTAATCACTTTTAAAACTGATTAAATGTGTGATATATGTGCTGATTATGTTAGTTTATTAAACTTATACAATGCTTATATAATTGAGAGAAATGAACTGAATAGCTATTGATAAAAAATTAAGCAATTATAATATAATCTAAATTAGTATTTTTTAAAAGCAGATAGCAGGTGAAATTGAAATAAATTATGTATTTTTAAAAATATATTGTGCAGTTGAAAAAAAGACCTTACGAATAGGTGAGTAAGAAAATTTTAAAATTCTTTCAAATTTCATTTAAATTGTTTATTTCATTTGTACTTATTTTAATTTTTAATTTTTTATAATAATATTTAAATTTATTATCATGGCGCATTACTATTTTATTGTGATGATAAATAAGATGTGATGTTGTTGTTTGTTGTTGTTGTTGTTTCTTTTCCCAATTGGCTGGCCAAGCCCACGAGCCCATACGTACTCATGATTGAAGGGGAAGGAAGTAGCTTCTGTTGTGATGGAACGCCCGTAGGTAGAAGTCTGACTTTTGACTCCGTGACGCTCTTACAGTCATATGAGACCGGGACTTACGGCTTAAAGTGTATTCCGAACCACTACCAAACATCCATGGCACCGAAGGGATTCGCATCCGAAATCTGTGGCACCGAGCGCCAGAGCGCTAGACACTCTGCCGTTCAGGTCCCAAATTTGTGAATGCCAACGGCACGCGGTGTCCCCAGGTGGTCACCCACCCACCCAAGTACTGACCGCGTCCAATGATGCTTGACTTCGGTGATCTAACGAGAACCGGTATATTCAGCATGGTATGGCCGATATATACGTTATATGATATAACCAAATATGTGATATATCATAGATAATGTTTCATGCACTGGAAATAATTTCCAACTTTTGGAAGCTATCAACAACATTAGACATATCTATAACAACTTCCTTGTATAAATCGAATTTGTACTTCTCCATTTTGAAAGTCACAATATCGTTGATTAAATGAGTGCCACGATAATTTTCAGAATTCTGTTTAATTAATTAAATTTTCACATCCATTTCGTCAAATCTCGATGTGAAATATAATTACTTGAATTCACTCTTAGAACATATTCAATTAGTTGCAATTTTTGGTTGATGAGCTCTTTTGGATTTCTCTCATTTAAATTATTGAGGTATAGAATGTCTATGAAAACTGTCCTATGGTATGTTCATTGAATTATTACAAACCTGGTGAAAGCAGATTATTCATGATTTCTGTTATAACAAGATTATCAGAACCTAAATTAGAATAATGTATCAAGAATTTATAAGTGTTTGATTTGAAAAATTTAAATTTTATTTGCATATTATAGGTAGACTTTTTATAGTAGTTATAAGATTTCTGAAAAAATTTTTTTTATCGTATACAACAAACATTTATTTTATTAATAATAATTAATTATTTCTTATATAATTATGTATATTAATTTATAATTTATAATTTATAAATATTGAAAAAACATTTTATCGTATACAATAAAAATTTATCTTATTAATAATAATTAATTATTTTTTATAATTATAATTTATAATTTAAAATATTGAATTATTACATGCCTGTTGAAAGCAGATTATTCATGATTTTTATTATAAAAAGATTATCAGAACTTTAATTAGAATAATGTATCAAAATTTATGGGCGTTTGATTTGAAAAATTTAAATGTTATTTGTATATCATAGGTAGACTTTTTATAATAGTTGTAAGATTTCTGAATAAAATATTTTATCACATCCATTAAAATAAAGTAAAAATCAAAATATATAATTAATTTAAAATATTATTCATGAGAGAAAAATTTTAAATTGCCATAAGAACAAAAATGCAGCTGACACTGGAATAAGGATTTTAAGAAACTTTTGATAACAGAATAATTGTAATAAAATCTAAATAAAATTAATTAAAAAAACTAAATAAAACTTAAAATGATTGCTGTTAAACTAAATAAATAAAACTAAACAATATACTAAATCAAAATATTAGTGTTAAACTTTTTTTTAACTAAATAAATAAAACTAAAAACTACACTAAATAAAACTGTTACTGTTAAACTAAATAAATAAAACTATTGCTACTACAAACCACATAAAAACGTAAATAAAAACTAAATAAGTTATACTATTAAAAAAACTAAATAAAACTATTGCTGTTCTAATAAGAGTTAAAATATATGATATTATTATTATTATTTTTTTTTCAATTTCCATAGGAACGATTTTTGACAATACATAGGATAAGTATGTCTATGTTAGGCTTCGCGATTTTTCATAAATATTCTTCATAAATATATTTTTAACTCTGATTTTCTTTTTAAGATACAAATTTAAAAAATAATATGATTTGAATTTAAATTAATTTTTAGAAATGTACCAATTAAAATGAATTTATAATGAGGTATTGAAACACAAATGTAGTTATATCTTGTCCTATAACTCATTTTATTCACAAATATTATATCAAATACTTATGTAATATCCAATATTTTTCTGAAAAATGTTGGAGAGTTTAAAGACCTCATATTTTTATATTGGGTATTCTATTAGAGCTGTTTATATATTTTGGTTTAAATATTTATTACTTGAATTACGCTCTAAAATGATTTGCCAGATTCATACAGCAAATAAAATCTTGTCAAAGATAATAAAATAGAATAAAAAAAAAAAAAAAAAAAAAAAAAAAAAAAACAGCTCATTTTTTTCAATTGCTTTGTATGTTCTTGATCACAAAAACTGTTATTACAGACATCTTCACATTATTAGTGCAGTCTGAGTCAAAAAGCTATTTTAATCCATCATTAAAATTGTGAGTTATTTTAAAATTTTGATTTATAGTTATGGGTAACAACCTCTCATTAGTAAATTTACTTTCAAATAGATTTAAATTTAATGATTAGTGAAACATGTCTGCTTTCCTCAAGTTTTGTTAAACAACTTTAAAGTAAAATGCAAAATTTGGCTTTATTTTATATCATTATTTAATAAAAGAAAATCAAAACTTGGGGTTTCTCTCAAACGAAATTTCTTTGAAAATCATAAAACCTTATTAAAAATAATATTTATATTTTAATGAGTTATATATATATTCGGGGTTTTTTTTTATAAAAATTGTGACAGATAAAAATTATATAAAATATTTCTTGTCTTACATTTTTTTATTGTTTTAAAATACGATTCATTAGTTAAAAGTGAAATTACAACTACATAGAGAAGTATTTCCCAATTATTTTGTTCCAATTATTTTATTTTCCAAATTATTTATAGCTTGATTTACTTATAAAATAAAACTATATTAAATATTTCAATATACGTCATTATCATGATAATTTATTTAAAACTGATGTAATTTAAATCAATAGAAATTTCTAAAATTATACATAGGAATCAGATGACCTCAGAAACCACTGAAGGCAGCAATTTCTGTATTATGGAAATAATATTGCTTGTAAAACCATAGCATTAATACAAAAAAGTCTTAATTTATAATTCTAAATTAAAAATTATATGATAATTTAATTTAAATAAAATGAAGCATTAGATAAGTTTATTGAATTATTTTAAAATTCCTCCTAAGAAGTTTTTGAAAATCATACCAGTTTTAAAACGAAAAAAATTAAATCAAACTTTTCCTTTGAATAAAATAAATAAATGTTTCTGTGTTTAGAATATTTAATATTTTTAAACTTGTTCAAAAATCAATTTATCATTAATCACAATTGCTTTCTCAAAAATTTAAACTCAAGTGAGAGATATTTGAAAAAAAAAAAAAAAAGTCTTCCCACAAAATTTTACAGAAAAATAATTAAGATTCCAAGAACAAATTCTTCAAGATAAATTAATTACGTATTTAAATCTTGGTGACAAAATCAAGAAAGATTTCTTAATTAAATAAGTTAACAAAAAGAAATTCAATTTTCAAAAAGGAGGTAAACATAAAGTGCCAGCTGGTTAAAACATTTTTAAATGTGTTCAATTAGCGATAACATTGCTTAATGAAATTAGCCAGAAAAGAAATATTTACAACAGATATTTATTTTTAAACCTTTTGAAAGACACTTATTGTTTAGGGATAATCAAAAATAAGAAAACAAGAAATGTTGTATTTAAAAATATTTTATTTTAGCTACTTAATAGTGGTCACTAAAGAGTTTTTGAAAATAATTTTTATTTTGAAAATAAGACTTCGTATATGTTTGTTCATATCTGACGAGGTGATGCTTTCATATTATATTTATACGTAAATGTCACACAAACGTTTATTAATTTTAAATAGTTTTTTAATTTGTGATAGTCTTTTGAATTTGTGATAATTTGAATAGTTTTTGAATTTGTGATAGTTTGAATAGTTTTTGATTATGTGATAGCTTGAATAGTTTTTGAATTTGTGATAGTTTAAATAGTTTTTGAATAGTTTGTAATTTGTGATTAATCGCGTTAAAATTAATGCTAGTGATTAATAAATTTTCCAGTGATTGATGTTCACATCTTTTTAGTTTGCTTTTTTTTTTTGTATACATTAATTCATATAATTAAATTACATATATGACCGACTCGTGGCTCAGGGGTAACGTGCGTCGCTGGTAAGCATTGCTGAGGTTCAAACAGCTGGCGTCATTGTTGTAGACACTGTTTCAAAAGCGAAGAGATGCGATGGCGTTTGTGATGTTCAGTATCTTGCCTCGTTACTCAGACTACTACTACTACTACACCACACCCCAACACTGTGCCTAGAGCTGAGTTGTCCTTTACAGTTTGAGAATGATGAGGGTGAAAAGTCTGATTGAGCTCTGTGGCGCTCTATGGTCATATGAGACCAGGACCTATGGCTTAAAGTGGATTCCGTACCACTATTGTTTATTGATAGGATTTAAATAAATTGGCTATTTATTCATGTAATAAAATAGCATATGTATTATAAACTTAATATTAACATTTCATATAATTTATTAAAACGAAATGTCAATGAATATCATCAAAAGAATAAGTTCCTAATTTGACTCAAGTAAATTTTTTGTATGATATTCAAAAAGTGAGATTGATTGTTAGGATTTAAAATGATAATTTAAACAAGTTGGCAATAAACGCCAGTAAAAAATAGATAAGCATTATAATTTTAATATTAACGTTTTATATAATTTATTAAAATGAAATGAAAATAAATATCATCATAAGAACAAGTTCTTAATTTGACTGAAGCTAATGTTGAATGTTTTTGTATGATATTCAAAAAGTGAGATTGATTGTTAAGACTTAAAATAATAATTTTAACAAGTTGAAAATATACGCCAGTAAAAAATATTTATGTAAATCATTAAATTAAAGTTTTTAAGAATTACAACGTCGGGTCTAAATTTTTTTCTCAGTTTCAAGAAAATTAGAATAATATATTTTATTATTTGTATATTATCTGAGAATGACATTTGAACAAAAAAAAAAGTATTTCATAAATGAAAAGAGCACTAGATGTATTTTTTTTACCAGGCATTGATTATTTTCTTCTAAGTGTTTCTTAGTTCAACTTTCTTTCTTTCTTTTTCTTGCTTTCTAATTAAAAGAAACGACTGTTTCTGATAAGAGTTTGAAATCAGGGTATTATATTGTTTTGCCTGTTCAGAAACTAATCGCTTTTGCAACTAAACAGTATTATACTTATTTTAGGAGTAAGAATATATTGACCTCTTAGGAGCTTAACTCGAGATTTTCATCTTATTTTCCGTCTGGAGAGATTGAGAGAGATTAGTGATATTTATTATTTTCATTTAACCAACCCTAGATTTTCAGTACCTACAGTTCAATTTATTTATTTTCCTTTTTCTTTTTTTTTATAAAGTTAAAAAGATTTTCTTTTTTCTGATATTATGCGTATTCTTCAGTTAGATCTTGAAATCGTGTTTAGAATTTAAGTACCCTTTTGCCAAATCGAAACCTTTTTTCTAATGAAAACCTATTTAAAACGTCGCAAATTTAAAGGTAAATTAAATATTTGAACGAATTTTGCAATTTATACAAAACAAAGAAATTAAAGTCCATTGTTTGGTGAATAAGACAGTATGTTGTTTCATCAATAAAATAAATTACAAAAAAGTAAGGTTTTTCATACATAGATTTTCATTAAATTCTATTATTAGCTATTAAGTTTCCATCTACACAACTGATAATTATCATTGACAAATCATTTTTTGTCGTCATCATCAAATGAAATCATTTGTCATCAACTGACAAATCATTTTTTATAAAATTTTAAATATATAATATCGTGTAATAAACGTATATATATATATAAATTACAAGATATTATATCTTTATGATTTTATAAAAATGATTTATCTAAAAGTTTTATGGATGGAAACTTAATTGCTATTAATAGAAATTAATGTAAAACTATGCATGGATTTTTTTTGTTATATATATAACAAAAAAACAGAACTAGCAGAACCCGGCATACGTTGTCCTGCCAAAAAATATGCCTTGTAGAAAGTTACATATCGTGAATATATTCTTCATGATCTAATATATGTGCATACAAATTTTCATTGATATCGCTTGAAAGGTATATAAGATAAAATGTTGCAGCACCATTTGGAGGCAAGTAACAATAAAGTGGAAAGTGTGAACCTATTTTCCATACTCGAATACATATTATTGCCAATTTTCATAGCGATTGATTGAATGGTATAGAAGGTGATATACTGCAACACCATCTGGTGTTGACTTACAACAAACAGGATGGCATAAAAACATTCTCCGTGTTTTGACAAACACAAAACATTTCATCAAAATCCGTCAAGCCGTTTAGGAGGAGTTCAGTGACAAACACACGTACAGAAGAGCACGATTGCAGCAACACCTACCGGATTCAATTCAAATCTAAACCATCCAGAGACCCACTCAGCACACACACAAAATTTTATCAAAATCTGCCTAGCTGTTTAGTAGTTTTTCAGTGACAAACACATGTACAGAAGAGTTAAAAATATACAAACTTTTGTTTACTATTTCATTGTCTATAAATTCAACAGTGTATAATTTTTTATTCATACTGACGTAAAATTATTCTTAAGCTTATAAATAATCCTTTTTTCATAACAACATTTCTAAAATTCTTCCAATGTGAAGGGAGACTGCTTCAGATCATGGCGCAGTATAGACTGTCTGTTAAAGCGAGATTCTTTGTTGTTTCCATTAAATTTATTTTGTTTAAAAATTACTGTAGCAAAATTAATGGTAAGTTAATTTATATTAAAGTAATGACTGTAGCAAAAGTAATGATAAATTACTTTATACTAAAGTAATAACTGTATCACACGCCATCAGTGAAATTGAGAACCCACTTCTTGTAATGTAGCTAGTGCTTTACCCCCACTGAAATATTTAATTCATAAAAGTAATTTACGGCATTTTGTTTAATTTTATTAAAACATGTGAAACATGTGTTTGCATGTAAAGTCAAAATTAATCATATTTGCAAGTGTATAGCAAAGAAATTTAAGCATAATTTCTCCATAACTTTTCAATATTTTTTTTTTTTTTTTAATTTCTTGAATAAACATAATTGCAACATACTCTTATCGATACGTTTAAAAGTGCTTTTCGAATTCGATTTGAATAATATACGAGTAAAATATGCAAATTTCATATTATACGAGTAAAATATGCATATTACAAGAAAGTGCATAAAATATTTTGCTATACAGCAAATTATGCTTTAGCACGTAAATGACTGGCAAAATGAAGGATGATAGATAAAGATATATAGATATTTATCTGCTTAATAAGAAATAAGCAACTATTATATCTATCTACACGTTAGATCTGACATCAAAATTATCACAACTCTAGTTCAAATTGTGGAACTATTTAATGAGTAATTAATAAATATCAGAATTTAAGCAAATATCTATACTTATGGATTGCCATATAATATAGTGAACTAATTGGAATTAGATACATGAATTCTATATTTAATCCCCTCAACTGTTTAATTCGCGCTGAATTGTGAGGTTTATCACAAACTGCAGAATGCCCACCTCAATTACCACAGATTCCCTCAGATACCAGCTTTCCGCTAAAGGCTGGATATCGTCATCGTATCGTTTAACTCCTAACAATCAATCCCACTTTTTTGACTATCATTCAAAAAAATTGCTTGATTTAAACCAAGAACTTATTCTTTCGATGATATTTATTTGCCTTTCATTTTAATAAATTATATAAAATGGTAATATTAAAATTATAATACTTATGTTATTTTTTATTGGCGTGTATTGTCAACTTGTTGCAATTATCATTTTAAATCCTAACAATCAATCCCACTTTTTTGAATATCATGCAAAATAATTTGCTTGAGTCAAACTAGGAACTTATTCTTTTGATCATATTTATTGCATTTCGTTTTAATAAATTATATGAAATGTTAATATTAAAATTATAATACTTATGCAATTTTTTTACTGGAATAAAAAATAGCATAAGTATAACTTAAGGAATGCAATGTAATATAGTGAACTGTTTGGAATTAGATACACGAATTCTATATTTAATTACCTCAACCGTTTAATTTGCGCTGAATTGTGAGGTTTATCCCAAATTGTAGAATGCCCACCTCAATTATCACAGATTCCGTCAGATACCAGCTTTCCACTAAAGACTGGATATCGTCCATCATGCTGGCCTACTTCCCATTACTTGTATCAGAATCTCGATTCACGCTGCTTGCGTGACTTCTCCGATCACGCGTGAAGCAGTAAGTGAAGCATGAAAAGCTGTGCTTCCTCATTACAGAGACGGGTAGCTTTACGACTCATCTTGCTTTGAGCAGTAATTTATGTAGCGCTCTTGTACAAGGCGAATTTAAAGTCAGAATGTTTTATTTTTTCTCCTCTCCTCGTGACATCTGTCTCGCAAGTATCACATAATTTGTTTCGAAAGGAGGAGTAGGAGGAAAGGAGGAGTAACTTCGAATTTATGGTGGAGCTTGATATTTCTTTGTTTCAGGAATTTAAGAGAATTCTTTTTTTAGATATGTTACAGTAACAAACGAGATCATTTTAAGCACTTAAAATATTTTTAATCATTTCCAAAAAGATTAAAAATTTATGTTGTGATAAAATAAATAAAACTTTATACGCTTTCGACATAAAAAATATTATAATTGCAAATTAGTATATTAAATTGTAATTTTCTCGAAAGTTTCAAGAGATTTTTTTTTTTTCATTTTAATGTTGTGAGTCATGATGTCTTATGTGATTAATAGATGAACCTTTGACATCAGAAAATTTAAGAGATATTAAAATATACTTTTAATATATAGTTTAATATATTGTTAAATACAGTAATAAATAATTATATTTAAAATATAGTTTTTTAGAAGTTTTAACTAAAGACATTATATAATAACAAAATACGCTTGATTAAATTTTATTGAAATAGTTTTATTGCTCTTAAAGAAGAATAGTTTGTTTAAAATACAAATTTTCCAACTAATATTTTTTCCCTTAAAACTATTTTAAGAAAAGAAAAAATACTATAGAAAATATTAAATTTTCTTAAATAAAAAATATAAATAATTTAATTAATAATTTGTTTAAAATATAAATAATATAATTTTTAAATAAAAAATATTAATTCTCCTTAAAATATTTGTATTTCTCTTAAAGTTTTAATCGAAGAATAGTTTGTTTAAAATACAAATTTTTCAACTAATATTTTTCTCCTGAAAACTATTTTTTCTTAAAAAGAAAGAAAAAAAAAAATTGTTTTTTACTGAATTTATCTGTCTTTTTCTGGAAACTAAATGAATTAAACAAAGAAGGCTATTTAAGAGAACAATATAAATCTTATTAAATATGAAGAAAGTTTTTAAACATAATTTAACAAACATACTGAGTAAAACTATTAATTTATATCTAGTTTTATTATAATATTTAAAAATAAATTTTAAACCTCTTGTCATTTTTAAGAACACAATTTCAATGGCATTCGCTAACCCTACATAGAATGTTATGAGTGAAATATAATTCCTTTATATCAGTAAGTAATATCTAACGAAACTAAAAACTATAACTATACAAGAAGCTAATGATGCAATTAAATGACATATTAGAGCATTAGAAAAGGCTTAAGAAACTATATGGTTAACTAATTATTTTATTATACATAATATACACGCAGCAATTTTTTTATTTTCTTATTTAAACTTAATAATAAACCACTCAAAATCTAGTATTGATGGCTTGTATTGTTTCAAAGAAAACTGATTTGGGAATATTATCATTATTATTAGATATAGGGGACTTAATTTTATCCTTTCACGAGTTTATCTGCCCATTACTTACATTATTAATTGTTTAAAATACATGACTCAAACAAAATAAAATATTATAATAATACACTTTGGATAAGCTATATAAATTTCTTTCCTGAAATATTTATTGCAGCTTTGTTCTTTAATACTGCTTGGTATGAATTTAATCTACATTGCAAAGACTCTAAACTTAATGAGTAGAGACACCATAGAAAAGTACAATTTAAATGATTAATATGTGATTACACCAGTATAAGAGCTTGATGAATTGGTAATGTTACTTATTCCTGAGTCTGTAGCGCTCAAATACAAAAGACAAGGCGCCAGTAGTAAATCAAGTTATCTTTTATCATGAAACCAGCATTTTACAGGGATTCTATTACAAAGAATATTGTTAACGTAAGTGGAAAAGTGCTTCAGAAGAAATTCTTGACTCCCAACTTTATTTTCCAGTCATTGAATCAGCAATGAAGATATCTTTTAAAGAAGAGGTAGCATTAATATTTTACTTTGTTTCACCTTCAACAATTGTAAATCGTTTTAATACTTCAAATACATTCCCATTCTCGAATCGTAAGATTTCAAAAACTTTATTTTAAATGCAATTATGTCATTTCAAAATATTAATTATTAAGAATTAAACTTGTTCATCAAATGAGTTCTTTTTAAATTTTCATGGTGACAAAATTCCCTGCGGTTGTAGGAGTCTTTTCTTGCTCTGCAAATCTGATAAGTGTCTGAGTTTATGAGACAGTTATCGATTATCATTAAAGTAAAAATAAAAAAAAAACTTTAATGATTGTTAAACTGTTAGTATCATAATGTTTTAAAACGATTTTCGGATATTTATAAAACAAATATTTCTGGAATTTTATAAATTGATTAATATATATATGGTAGTTGAATACACAAAGTAAATGTAATTTATTAAATTTAACTTATAAAATATTAAACTCTTCTTTAGTTGGAATAAAAAAGTACTTTGAATTTAAGATTGTAAAAGTACTTTTTAAAAATACTGAGGCCTTTCATATAATAACATAACCGTATACGTATAATCCGACTATAAGTAAAAACAGAAAAACTCTTAACTTAATGGCTTTTCATTCGATTTATAATTTACGTATGGTATTAAATTATGGAAAATATTCATAATTTAAAGAAAAGAGAAAATATCAGGAAAATTGTTTTTAATCATTAGTTAGGCATCAATATTTATATATAACAATGTGCTTCATTAAAAGGGCTTTTTACTTAAAACTGTATGTAGAAATAATTAAGAGAGAAAAAAAATAAATATTTCTCACCATAAAAATAATTTAAATGGAATGTTTGCATAATAAACTTAAAGAAAAGCTGATGCATTGTTCTGTGAATAATCTTGAATGAAATCATTAAGAAAAGAGAAAAAACATACAAATGAAATATAGAAAAATCCTTCCATTATATTCCATGAACTTTTTTGCAAAATATTTAGTTCCGTTAAAACTTTTTTAAATTATATATGAACTATAACACTGCAAGATAAAAAAAAATTGCATCAGCTGCCTATGTAAACAGAGACATCATAAAGTATCTCTACATCTAATGCAAAATATGAGTGGAATCTCCTTTATTGACAGAAAATGAAAATAACTCTCCAATCATAACCATAGGTTTCATTGTTATTGCATCTACACATAGCATTATTTATTAATTTCTAATTAATATTAATATTTATTGTTGATATTTTGAATAACAAAAAGGGATATTCTATATGTTTTTGATATTTTTTAAATCAAAAGGAAAAGATTTATGATTGAACAAAAATTCTAGATCTGTCTTTTAAAATTTAGAATATAACTCATGAATCACTTTTAAAACATTTAGGTTTGTCTTTAAGATTTTATTAAATTTCATTTAGTGTTACCCCAAATTTTATAAATGCTTAAATAGCATCTCGTTTCTTACAAATTTAAATTTGATACCAAAATAAATATTTTAAAAACAAATGAACCCTAAATATAAATAATAATTTCTAGGAGTCCAATATCCCATAATTGATCCAATTGTGTATTAATAAATTCTAGTAATTTCTAGGATACCGGCATTCGTTATTAATTTATAGTGTTCCGTTGTACGTCGCTAATGAGACACAGGTCACAAGGGAATCCTATTTATCGAACTAAGTTTTCTTCTCGCAATTATTATTAGAGCATTGATTAATATTCTCTTTCCATAAATGATTGCATCGTCATAAATCTATCACATCTCAACTTTAAATAATTATCAAATTTTGTCACCCTTCAAATTGCATAACTGGAATTCACTTAATAGGTATACGTACTGATAATTACATTCATTTAAAGGTTTGTGTATGTGTTTAAATGAATGCATTAGTAATTTTATATAAATGGTGCGAGTTGTTATCCAAATATAATTTCGTTCGAATTCCATATATGCCTAGAGAATAATATTTTTTTTTACAAATAATTCGTTTCTCAATGTATTAATATGAATTTGTATGGATGTATTTTAAAATTGGTTGTATCATAAATGGAATTCACTTGAAATTCACTTAATAGGTATACATACTTATAATTACATTCATTTAAAGGTTTGTGTAGTTGTGCGAGTTGTTGTCCAAATATAATTTCGTTCGAGTTCCTTTATTAATATGCCTAGAGAATAATATTTTTAAAAAATAATTCGTTTCACAATGTATTAATATAAATTTATATCTATGTATTTTTAAATTGGATGTAGCATGATTGGAATTCACTTGAAATTCACTTAATACGTATACGTACTTATAATTACATTCATTTAAAGGTTTGTGTATATGTTTAAATGAATACATCAATAATTTTATATAAATGAAGTGAGCAGTTGCCAAATATAATTTCTTTCGATTTCTTTTATTAATATGGCGAGAAAATAATATTTTTTTTCTTTAAATAATTCGTTTCTCAGTGTATTAAAATAAATTTGTATGGATGTATTTTTAAATTCGACGTACTGTAAGTGGAGCAAATAATTACAAGGAAATCATTATAATTGTGTTATATACGCATATAATTAAGCTTATTAAATTTTATTAATTAAATTTTTTGTTATAGAGATATAATTATTATATGCTATATAAAATAAATGCAATATAACATATATTATTATATGATATAATTATAATTTTTTATATATATTATAATGATACAATTATTTTAACGTAATATAGTGTAATTAAATTTTATTAATTCAATTTTTGTTATAAAGGTATAATTATTTTAATGTAAGTATATTTGCATGATTTTGAAACATTTTTATTTCACATTTTTTATAATAAAAAAAATTCTTCAAAATGTACAGTTTAGAATATTTTTTAATTCCATCCAATTCCCTTGATTCTTTTACCTGATAATTGTTTCCGTGCAACTAAATAAATAACTTATTTCTTACTAATTATGATATCCGAATATTTATTAGGGCATAAAATTTCATCTTGGACAACAATTACGTGAAATTACCAGCAAAAGAGATTTCTTTCGTCATTTTGTGATACTAATTACCATCTTTTGAAGTGTTGGATTAAAATGAATCCCAAACTGCAGCATTAATTGAAATGCTAATCATTGCCTTCAGTGTAACTAACTTCACATACAATTAATTGTACTGTATGGCAATTGATACTTAAAGACACAGAATCTATAACGAATGCTTCAGAATCGAAATGGGAAACTCGATGAAACTTTTATTACTTCCATGTCTCTAAATATCCCTTTGAAGTCTACAAAATGCGATGAACATAACTCTGCCATATGATGTTCCGCTAAAAATAATGCTTTTAACGTAAGATTACTATGCCTGCAGAGACAAAGTTAAGAGTGTTTATGCTTTCCCCTCTCTCTTCGTTCCCCAAGGTGATTTGAATTCGTTTACCCCATTCTCTTGCCCCATGAAGGTGCGAAAATAAATTTAACTTATCTTATAAACTGCAGTTTAACTTTGACGGTGGTCTTTTATGTCGAAATTAACGAATAACTCACTTTTGAAGCATTAACTACTGTGTCGGCAAAATTCAATTTGGTTACAGTTCATTCAGATTGCTATTCGAACACTTGCAATATAAGTATGCAAAGAAAATCGTGTATTAAATAAAGCACTCGTTATGTTATCGAGGGACATTACCTGTCCTAAAAAGAATCACATGGATTTCTGTGTTGTTGTTGTTGTTTGAACTGCAAAGATATGTTTTAGGTTGGAAATCCAGTGAGGTTTTCTGTTTACCTTAAAAATTTTAAATCGGTTTTTAGAAATTTTGAGGCAAAAGCAAAATTGTTAAAAAAATGTTAAATGATAAAATAAAATTCATATTCATCATGTTGAAATGTATGATGTCTTCACATTGCTTCTGTCTGATTTGTAATTCTTTGTTTCAATATATTCAGACACATAATAGAGTTTAGACACCTTAAAGAGTGTAACATATTCAACAAAAACATGATTAATTCTTCTAATTCTATGTCTGGCCATTTAATTGTGTTGATCCATTGTCAATTTTATTTGAAATGATATTTTTAATAGTTCCAATGTCTGAATAAGAATTTTTCGTGTAAGTACTTCACTTCGTAACATATTTTCCGAATTACAATAAATTCTAAGAAATATTGTTATTTCTGATCAATAATTTAGAAGCATTTACGATAAAGAACATTTTTGAAAAGTATAAATTTATTCAAAAGAAAATTGACTTTATAATACTTCAATATAAACTAAAAGTGAAACACTGTATATTTCCAAATATATGCATAGATGTTTTTCTTAAAAAAATTAATCTAAAGTTCAAAACTCGTATATAGGCCGAATTTAAAATAAAATTCCTGTAACGTATAAACATATCGCTATAACGGCAAAAATGTTACCAAGCAGGTAGAACTGATGAAATATTTTTCAATTAAATCGCTTTAAAGTAAAGCCTCAGATGCCAACGACGATAGTTATAACTCTAATAACCCTATTTGAAGTTAGCACATTGTTAAGTTGTTGTTTTGTATAAGGATATGTGGTATCTGTGGCCATCTTATTTTCTGTACCATTTTTTTTTTGTCTAAACGATAAGCAAAAACATAAATTCTTATACAGCAAATTTCAAACTAAAGGTGATCGCGTTTTCTGGAAACGTTTTAGTCAGCCGGGAGCAATTTTACCAACATTAGATTTTTTTTCATTTTGATGACGCAGTAGACCAACAATATAAAAAATTTCGAAAATAAAACAGCTTATTTTCATAAAACGAATAACATATTTAATTTAAATTTATTCCTTTTTTTTTTTTTTTCATAAATTTAAGAAAATATAAACTAAAGAAGTAAAAAGTGCTATATTTGGCGATTTATCGCTTGCGCTCGGCTAATTGAAAATTACTTAGATTTTTTTAGAGATTAGTGGATCTGTAAAAAAGCCGACCTCTGTAAATTAGAAATAATTCCAAAAACAGAATTAAAAATAGTTCTAAAAAGTATCGATTTATACACAATGTACAATAAGTTCAAGTAAAGTTTGAGTCCATTCATGTAACCCAAGAATCTGACCCTAGGGTCTGTTTCTTTTGATAAAAATGTATTATTTTTAAAATTCAAGGAAAAAAAAAGAGATATGAAGAAAATTCTTTAAAAGCAAGAAACTGGAAGTCTTTTTTGTCCTTTTTCTAAAAGAATACACCACGGATTTTTTCTAATAGATAGACAGGGATAAAACGCATCAAAAATGGTTTTTATTTTTCAAAACTTATTAAGCGCTGCTGTAAACGCATAAAAGTTTAAATGCCTCCAATGAGAAATGATCTAAAATATCGCTAACAGAAAACTCAAATTCTTTTTGGAAGAAATTTTATTAATGTGTTCTTATTTCAAAAATGGTTATTAGTATAAGACAAACAGAAAAAAAAGAAGAAATTTCAGCATTTGTTCAGAAAAGCAAGATCGGTTTGGGCAAGTTATAAATCATTCTTATGGAATTTACATTTTTCCCGAAATGGGATTTGGGATTCTTTCCCACGAATAGTAATAAATCATTAGAAATATACTCAAAATGAGTTTCAGATAGACAAACGGTTTGAATTACAATTATATTTCATCATTTTGTTATTTCAAAAACTTGAATCGTAGAGTCAACGTATATTTTAAGGTACAATTGTTGATAATTTTTATACATTTCATTTACTGTAATAATTTTGAAAGTATATATTTATTTGTAGTGTAAAATTATCATTAATATTTTATATATAAGGGTTCTTGTATGTAAATAGTATAAATTATATGTGTTTCAATACCTCCTCTTTCCCACTGAATGTTGGGTTTGGTTTGTCGTTCTATGGTTATTTTGTGCACATGAAAACTAAAAATCCTCATGTGCACAAAATGACTTGCCACCAGGCCGCTAGCATTTGGTAGATAAGAATAATCATAGAAGATTATTTCCTGCTGTCACCATCTTGTGACCACAGATAGTAAGGAATTTGCCAAAAATAAAGGATGTGCTACTATCCTTTTGATCTTTTAATTGGCAGGCTTTTCGGTCAACGAAATGCAGGGGGTCAGACAGTAAATTGTAGTTGAGAGAGGGTGTTTGTCGAAGAAGTTGGAAGTTGACAATAGACAATTTTTGTTATTCTAGGTAAATTGCCGCAAAGGAATTAAACTATTTGTTTGGTGATAGACTGCTAATCCTTGTTTATCCAGTTGTTTTGTAATAGAATTAAGCTCTGTCCTACAAACAGACTAGCTGTGCTGCTTGGTCATATTAGATGTTGATATCACATCCACCAAAGGAAAAGCATATAGGCCCCGGGCGGATTTTAAGATGGAAATACAGACAATAATGAAAAAAGGAAGGAGATCAGATGAAGGATAAAAAAAGTGATGGCGACATCGAAAGAGTGACAGGCATGGAAAGAACAATCAAGATCATCACCACGATGCAATTTGTTAAATGACCGGAATGGTGCCAAGACAATGAAATGGCAAACAACGGTCCCCAAATGGACAGTGAGCAATACCGCAAAAAGATAATAGAGAAGGCGAATGTTGGAGAAGGCGAATGGGCGTCAAAACAGAAATGGAGTTTAGTTGAAGAGATGAAGTCATTCTTGTGAGAAGAGGTTATAGACGACAGATTACAGCTCTTCCCTAAGAAGCACTGTGCACTTAAGTCGAGATATTTGAAAAGACCTATGGCCCAGTGGTTTCAGTATCCAGTGGGGTTAGAATACTGTTTATATAAATATATTTTGTGTTAATATGTTTTTTTTATTTTAGTCGTTTATTAACTTTTCTGATATACTATATTATCCTTTGAATGTGTAACATATTTTAGAAATGTTACACATTTCATATTTCATCCATTGCTTATGCTATCATTTTGTATCAATTTATTTCTTTGAACTAATAGGTTTAACTACAGTCATGCCGTATCAGTTCTGTCAACTGCGATTTTTATAAGGAGATGATTATATTAATCACAGTTAACCATTGTGATAAAACTAATTATGGTTGCTTGATGTACTCATTTACCTACATTTACCTTTATAAAAATTAAACTATATTTTTATTTAAATCAAGGTATTTGAATGTTTTTATTTAATGTGAGTGTGTATTTATTTTCTTAATTGTAAGTTCTGAAGGCTTTCGAACCAGCTATGATAATGTGGCTTTAGCTTTAATTAGTTTAAGGTGTTATTGTGGATCATAACTTAGATGAGTACATATAGCAATGTTTGGGTAGTTTATATAGATTATTAATTATTGCGGATTATTAGGCATTTTTTATTAAGTGGAAGTTAGCGAATTAATCTTTTTTTGTTTAGGTTTTATTAGATTTAAAAAAACGCCAACACAAAATCTTGATGAAGTTGGAAAACGGGGAAAATAACTGTATGTTAACTTTTGACACAATTTCAATTTATTAAATATCTTAAACCGAAACAATTATTTGATATAACAACAAAATAAAAATATACATTAACTACACTCTTAATTTAATTTGTACCTAAGCCTTAACTGTAAAGTAGAAATTTTTACAAGTTACACCAATGTGTTACATCAGATTGAATTAGTTATTATAGCTAATTATAATTGGATTTTCTTCGAATGTTAAACATGTAAGCACAAAATATTTTTACAAAATAAATGTAGCTTCCAACCAGAAGAAATGACAAATAAGGCTATAAAATTTCAAATTCTTCCAAATACGGAGCTATAAAATCCTTTAGAAACTATAAAATGTTTCTTAAAACTTTGATATATCTGGTTCTCGTATAAAAAGGTTTCAGTAGTTGTGAACTCTTGAAATTCAAGGCAACGAAAGAAAAAGCTCTGGTCAGAGCACGTTTCATGATAGATACTATATCATACATTATGCTTCCAAATATAATCTGGATTTTTAAAGAGCACGAATCATCCTTGAATTGTAATCCTGATCATAAAGAAGCTAATAACGGAAGAATGAATCATAAAATGCTTCTGAGATGACAGAATATGCTTGGGAAGCTTTGATAGCTCTCTCTGAAATACAATTTGATTCCACAATATATAGGAATTTGAAGAAAGAAACGCAGTTTCAAGATCACGAATATTTTGTATTCCATTTCTGGAAATGTAGTTAAATTTTTGTTCGCTCTTAAGTAAAAAAAAAATCATAGCAATATCTTGGTTAGCCAATATTATTTCATGTGGAGTTTTAAAATTTTAGTTATTTTTAATGACCAATTTTAAGCTTTAAATAGTTATTTTCTAAAAGTAACTATTCTACTCAGTTTGTTATTAGTTTTCTGATATTCCGGATATTTGACCAAAGGTCATTCGTCATTTATACAACAGACATAAAAATAAAAATAAAAATTTACTCAGGATGCATCATGGGATGAGGAGGGACTGTTGTTCAACATTTCGATGATGAAGGAATGTTGTTCAATATTTCGATGAGGAAGGAATGATATTCAACATCTCGATGATGAAGGAATGTTATTCAGCATACACAAGAGAGAGTAAGAAGTTACTTATTAGAGGTTTCTTAATTGTAAATATGTTACATGAATAAAATACGAAAATTATAATGCCATGTTGCCAATTTACCATGCTGCTATTTGAAATATGGGCATATTACTGTATGAAAGACTGATGCCTGATAATTGAAGGCTCATTTATTTAGCAATTGTTTTTATGTTTTGCAAAATTGCAAAGTACATCGGGAAACTTGTATATTTCTTTGAGGCATATATGTAATTGAATGATCATTATTAAAACAAATTGATCAACTTATGATTTGTCAACATGTTTCTTATAGATGATCCTTTAAGTGTTTCCTTTAATCATCATATCATATTAAATGTCTTAAAGATATAAGCCTATTTTACTAGAACTTTATTTCTTTCTAGGAAATTTATTTCAATAAAAAAATGAGGTTTTGAGTCCCATTTTAAATGCCCACTTTTTAATAACTGAATTGTATAATATTTACAAACATTGTACTACAAAATAATATTTCATATAAAAATACACTTAAGTAGCTGAGCAGTTGAAGAAAATGCTTTTATATAAATCCGCATAGAAATTACATTTTAAATGAAACTATATTTATTCTTGAATTGAAAATACAGTTACTTTAAAAATGTCCCCACATAATGGACACTTAATCCAGCCCATTTTATCTTTCAAATAAAGTTAAGTGCTTTAGGACATTACGTAGAAAACTTTGTTTTAAGTTATCTAGATCATATCATTTGACTCAACATGAAATTTATTATAAGTAATATCAAACCTAAATAGGATCATCAGAAATTCTAGAAAATATAGAAGGAAACAATACAACAAATAATATTTTGTACCAAAATAAAAAGAAAACAATTTTCTTACTAAAATAACATTTAAATTTTCCCCTTAAGTTTAGTATTATCATTGAAACGGTATGATAAAATCTCAAATCTTTTATTTCAATACAAGCAAAATAGTTGTTGTGAAGACATGTAATATTATAATGTATGCATTTCAAAGACTGTTACAATGACGTTAAGATGAGAATGTTCACAATTTTGAATTCTAATTCATCTAAGCAAAAGGATGTTTAAAA
Source organism: Caerostris darwini (assembly GCA_021605075.1). Classification (NCBI taxonomy): domain Eukaryota; kingdom Metazoa; phylum Arthropoda; class Arachnida; order Araneae; family Araneidae; genus Caerostris; species Caerostris darwini. The sequence continues at coordinate 176,948 of BPLQ01003786.1, read as the reverse complement.
TGATCGAGTTAGTTCTGCTATGTATACAAATTAGATCAGAAGAGGTATTTATTCATTGAGTGGAGAGTTTTATATGATCATTGTCTTGTTATGATCTAATAAGATCTTAATAAGATGTCGCCACACAACGTTCACGTAATCCAATCAGTTTTTATCTTTCAAATAAAGTTAGGTGCTTTAGGACATTACGTAGAAAACTTTGTTTTAAGTTATCTAGATCATATCATTTGATTCAACATGAAATTTATTATAAGTAATATTGTACCTAAATAGAATCATCAAAAATGCTAGAAAATACAGAAGAAACAATACAACAAATAATATTTCATGCCAAAATACAAAGAGAATAATTTTCATATCAAAATACAAAGAGAATAATTTTCATACTAAAATACAAAGAGAATAATTTTCATACCAAAATAGCATTCTTTTTTTTTCAAGTTCAGTCTCATCATTGAATTGGTTTGTTAAAATTCCAAATCTTTTATTTCAATATAAGCAAAATAGTTGCTGTGAAGTCATGTAATCTTATAATGTATGCATTTCGAAGACTGCTACAATGACATTAAGATGTATGTCACAATTTTGAATTCTAATGCATCTAAACAAAAGGGCGTTTAAAATAATCGTGTTAGTTCTGCTATACATGCAATTTAGATCAGAAGAGGCATTTATTCAATGAATGGAGAGTTTCGTATGATCATTGTCTTGTTAAGATCTAATAAATTAGGTTTGAAGTTCTAGTGATAAGACTACAGTATTGATCAGGTTCTTTAACTATTAAGAATTATAACTAAATTTATTGAAAATGTCCTGCCTCTTTTAATGTAAGGCACATTAAAATACTGATTTTAATAAAATAAAATGTTTAGAAGTTTTAAATATCAGTATTAATTTATTATTGAAATTGGAATGGATTTAACAACAGTATTTAATGGAACGTAACATATTAAGAACTCCAACGAAAATGTGAAATAAAATATATGTCTGTAAAAATTTAAGCGAAAGCCATGTTCTGTAAAATAAAACAATGTTGATATTTGCGTATCTTTATTCAATATTTTCGTGTTATATTACGTGTTTGTTTTGAATAACACTTTGCATTCTATTACACTTTATTTTATTTGAACTTACACCAACAAAACTTAACTAAACATTTTTATTCGATGTAGCTTGTTTATTTGCAAAGCTCATAGCATTTTCTTAAGTGCTATGTTTTCTTACAAGTTATTTAACCTCCCAGACAGAATAGAATTGAAAGGTAAAAAAGCATTCGAATGAAGGAAAATGCACACACACACATGCACACAAAAAAAATAAGCAAACATTGAGAATTCTCTTTTTTTTCTTTCTTTTTGATCCCATTTCCTCCGGAAGTTCAACTGAAATTCTTCTTCCTCTAAAACTGATTATTGTATTTTCTATTCGTTTTCCATGTTAAGTATTTCGTGAGAAATTTTTTTCCCGCTAACCAAAAAGGAAGGCTTGTTTTCTCCAAAATGTAAATAACTTACCTTTTCGAAATGTTTACTTTAGATTTCAAAGAAAATACAAAGAAAGGAACCGAGTTTTAAAAGTACCGGGGCCAATATATTGAAATAACTAGAATTTATACCAAAAAGAAAAGTATTCCAGGAAGCCGGCCATTTACCTGCTTTTCTTTCCATCTGTGTTGCAATTCTAGTTTAAAAGAAATATAATCATAGTATTTTACTCACATTATTTTTTGTAAAAATAAACATGAAAAGTCAATCAAACAATTCCTGTTATATTTAGTATAAGTCAATTTTTTTTATTAATATGTGTCTTATTTATAAAAAAAAGAATTACAGGAATAAATATTTGATCATTTATTTACCATTGAAAATCCAAACCACATTTAATTTTGTTTAGGTTATTAATTATCATTAAAGAATTTCAGGAATTTGTTTTAAGATCATTTACCTGCTTTTCTTTCCATCTGTGTTGTAATTCTAGTTTAAAAGAAATATAGTTATAGTATTTTGCTCACATTAATTTTTGTAAAAATAAACATGAAAAGTCGATCAAGTAATTCCTGTTATATTAAGTATCACTCAAATACTTTTATTAATATGTGTTTTATTCACAAAAAAAAGAACTAGAGGAATAACTCTTCTGATCAGTTATTTTCCACTGAAAATATTGAATTGAAAATCCCGACCACATTTAATTTCGTTTAGGTTATTAATTATCATTAAAGAATTTCAGGAATTTGTTTTAAGATCATTTACCTACTTTTCTTTCCATCTCTATTATAATTCTAATTTAAAAGAAAGATAATTATAGTATTTTACTCCAATTAGTTTTTGTAAAAATAAACATGAAAAGTCAATCAAGCAATTCCTGTTATATTAAGTATAAGTCAATTTTTTTATTAACATGTGTTTTATTTATATAAAAAAAAGGACCAGAGGAATAAATATTTGATCAGTTATTTTCCATTGAAAATCCAAACCACATTTAATTTTGTTTAGGTTATTAATTATCATTAAAGAATTTCAGGAATTTGTTTTAAGATCATTTACCTGCTTTTCTTTCCATCTCTATTATAACTCTAGTTTAAAAGAAATATAATTATAGTATTTTATTCCAATTAGTTTTTGTAAAAATAAACATGAAAAGGTAATCAAACAATTTATGTTATATTAACTATAAGTCAATTTTTTTCATTAATATGTGTTTTATTTATAAGAAAAAAGAATTAGAGGAATAAATCTTTGATCAGTTATTTTCCGTTGAAAATATTGAATTGAAAATTCAAACCTCATTTAATTTCGTTTATATTATTAATTATTATTTTTACATTGATGAAGTAATCTCAGATCGTCCATTAATAATCATTTATTTTCATTATAAACATTTTTTTAAATTTTTTGTGACAGACTTATAAAACTTATATTAAATTTACATATATTTTGTTACATGGAAATTTTCGCAATGCATAATTATCACACTCACTTGAGAAAATCTAATACAAAACAAATTAAATCCTAAACATTATATTTTAAAAGTAATAAATAATATATTAGAATTCAAACTATCAAATTATTTCATTAATTTCTTTTTTTTTATCGACATTAAAGCAAAATTGTTTCGACTATTGGCCTTTTTTTTTAATCAGAAAATATATGAAGCGTAAATTTGTTGCATTTCTATATATTTTCACTATCAAAATTATCTTTTAGCTCATATTAGTTTATATTCCATTAGAATGTTGATATAAGAATTTCATTTTGTAAGATACTTTATTAATGTCAAAACGATACATGCAAGTATATAAAAACAATATATCATTTACAGATATTTAATTAAATAAGTATTATACATCTAGAACATATTTAAAACTACAATGCCATTAGAAACTATCCACTAATTTGAAACTCTTGTTCGTATCTGCCTTCTAATGCAGAAGATTAAATTTTATTGCTAACATTATTTCAAAAGAATAATAAAATGAAGTAATATTTATTAAATATTAATTTTCTGTATAGCTTGTCTTGAATACTACATTTAATAAGCAAATCTACTTATAGTTAGAGAAATAAGGAAGTGTGTTTATAATAATTAATGAAGTGTGATTAATCAGAAAATGTAAGAAGTGTAAATTTATCGCGTTTCTTTATATTTTTACTACGGCAATAAAGATGGAAACTATATTTTAGGAAATATTAATTTAAATTCTATTAGAATGTTGTTATAAGAATTTCATTTTGTAAGCCACTTTAATAATGTTAAAAATATACTTAAGAGCATATAAAAATAATGCATCATTTACAGATAGTTAATTAAATAAGTATTATACATGTAGGTCCAATTTAAAATTTCAATGCCCTTAGAAATTATAATGAAAACTTGAAACGCCTTTTTTTATATCTACATTCTAATGCAGAAGACTAAATATTATTGCTGATATTATCTTAAAAGAATAATAAAATGAAGCAATATTTATTAAATATTAATTTCCTGTATAGTTTGTCTTGAATAAGTAAATCTACTTATAATTAGCTAAATAAGGAAGTGTGATTATAATAATTAATGAAGTATGATAAATCAGAAAGTATACCAAGTATAAATTTATTGCGTTTCTTTATATTTTAACTATGGCGATAAGACTATATATTAGCCAATATTAATTTAAATTTCATTAGAATGTTGTTATCAGAATTTCATTTTGTAAGACGCTTTAGTAATGCTAAAAAGATACATACCCGCATATAAATATAATGTATTATTTACAGAGGGATAATTAAATAAGTATTATACATGTAGATCATACTTAAAATTACAATGTAATTAGAAACTATCAAAAAATTGAAACGATTTTTTATACTCTGTTCTAATGCTGAAAACTAAATGTTATTGCTAATATTAGTTGTTTATGATATTAGCTATTGTTGTTAATAGCCATTGTTGTTAATTGCCATTGCTGATGTAATTGCTAATATTTAAGAATAATAAGATGAAGCAATATTTATTAAATATTAAATTTCTGTATAGCTTGTCCTGAATACTACAGATAATAATTAAATCTATTTATTGTTAAATAAATAAGTTTGATTATATTGTTTTTAAAATGAAATAAATAATTATAAATCATATTTTAATTAATTTCTTTTAATTCGAAGCAAAAAGAGCAAGATTTATAAACGAATTTCTTGGAAATACGAAACCCAGATATGGTGAATGTCTTCATTCCTTTAAATCCACGATTGTAAATCAATGCAAGTAGTCACCTTAAGCGGTGGTTATAAATTTAAGCAAATCTTGAAATATATATTCCACTGCTTCCTTTTCTTTAAAAAAATGCAGAAAATGTCACAGGCTTTGGGCTCTTTTAAAGCAAAATAATCGCGACCCGTTTAAAACTTACGGTATGACTTCAGAGCGATCTATTTCTATCCGAAATCAAACCCTCGTAGAATAAACGATTTTAGTCTGGATCGATTTTCGATTTTTTTTTTCTGCACCAACACAGAGATGTAGTTTGAGATACGTGATCAGGATGAAACAAATACTGCTTTGTTTCTCTTTTTCAGCTGCAATTATTCCTTTTTCCTTCGAAACGGAAAAAGACGGTATTTTAAGGTGTATAGAAAATTTATCTAGCTATCTATTTCTCTTTTTTTTCTAATTTATGCATCAGTTTCTGTTCTTCAATGCAAACTGGAAGCTTTACGTTTTTTAGTAAGAAAATTAGAATGTTAGTCATGTTCTAAAATTTAAGAATCTTTTTTTTTTGTCGAATCTAAATGTGTAAGGAATAGGTCTTTAAGGGAGATTAAAAATGTATTTGTATATTTTGAGTTATCTCAAGAGGTTTGTAGTATTTCTTTGAGGAAAAATAAAATCTGTAATTATTCCTTTTCCTTCGAAACGGAAAAAGACGGTATTTTAAGGAGTATAAAAAATTTATCTAGCTATCTATTTCTCGTTGATTTTTTTTTTTTTTTTTTTTTTCTAATTTATGCATCAGTTTTTGTTCTTCAATGCAAACTAAATATTTTAGGTTTTTTTGTAAAACAAAATTAGAATGTTAGTCCTGGCCTAAAATTTAAAATTCTTTTTTTGTCAAATCTAAATGTATTTTAAGGGAGATTAAAAATGTATTTATAAATTTTGAGTAATCCCAAGAGGTTTATAGTATTTCTTTGAGGAAAACTAAAAAAAGATGTAGATCAAGGTACATAATCAGGATGAAACAAATACTTCTTTATTTCTCTTTTTCAGCTGCAATTATTCATTTTCCATCGAAACGGAAAAAGACGGTATTTTAAGGTGTGTAGAAAATTTATCTAGCTATCTATTTCTCTTTTTTTTCTAATTTATGCATCAGTTTCTGTTCTTCAATGCAAACTGGAAGCTTTACGTTTTTTAGTAAGAAAATTAGAATGTTAGTCATGTTCTAAAATTTAAGAATCTTTTTTTTGGTCGAATCTAAATGTGTAAGGAATAGGTCTTTAAGGGAGATTAAAAATGTATTTGTATAGTTTGAGTTATCTCAAGAGGTTTGTAGTATTTCTTTGAGGGAAAATAAAATCTGTAATTATTCCTTTTCCTTCGAAACGGAAAAAGACGGTATTTTAAGGAGTATAAAAAATTTATCTAGCTATCTATTTCTCGTTGTTTTTTTTTTTTTTTCTAATTTATGCATCAGTTTTTGTTCTTCAATGCAAACTAAATATTTTAGGTTTTTTTTGTAAAACAAAATTAGAATGTTAGTCCTGGCCTAAAATTTAAAATTCTTTTTTTGTCAAATCTAAATATATTTTAAGGGAGATTAAAAATGTATTTATAAATTTTGAGTAATCCCAAGAGGTTTATAGTATTTCTTTGAGGAAAACTAAAAAAAGATGTAGATCAAGGTACATAATCAGGATGAAACAAATACTTCTTTATTTCTCTTTTTCAGCTGCAATTATTCATTTTCCATCGAAACGGAAAAAGACGGTGTTTTAAGGTATATAGAAAATTTATCTAGCTATCTGTTTTTCGTTTTTTTTTTTTTTTACGACATGTGACTACAGTGGGGCTATTCTAACCCGGACCCACACGAGGACAATCTTCCTTTTATCCTTCTAATTCGAAAGCATTGATATAAGAAAAAGATTATTCAGTTTGACAAGTGAAAGATTAAAATAGTAATAAATTCTAAAGGGAATAAAACCCATTTTAACTATAACCAACCCATTAAAGCATAGGATTTCAACCATTGACACCTCAGTGGTAGGAAAGTGGGTCGTGACGTGAGAAAGACGTGATTTAGGAGGATTCTAAGCAATGGATAAAAAAAAAAGTCAATTTTCTTATTTTCACTGACCTGTAAATGAATTCGTATCTTTTTTATATAAGCTGTATCGAAGATGCTGATCTAATAAAAGCTAAAATCACAGCGATTGGATTATAAGATTTTGATGGATTCTGGTATTTTATGAAAGAAACTTATTCTTATGAGGTACATCAAGTTATTTAATGGACATTTTCATTTGTAATACATTATATTTGCTATCCGAAATTTCCAACAATTATGACAACGAAAAGAGACCGAAATCGATTAGAGGTATAGCATGACAAGAATAGACATGAATGTCACTGAATATTCTCCCACCAAATACTATTCCCCTGTTAAATGCTTTCATTCAAGATTAACAACATATTCACACTAACATACTTATTTTATGTGGTACAGCAAGTTACTTAAAGGGTATTTTCATTTGTAATAAAATATATTTGCAAATTGAAATTTTGAACAATTAACGAAAAGAGATCGAAATCGATTAGAGGTATAGCATGACAAGAATAGACATGAATGTCACTGAATATTCTCCCGCCAAATACTATTCCCCTGTTAAATGCTTTCATTTAAGATTAACAACATATTCACACTAACATACTTATTTTATGTGGTACAGCAAGTTACTTAAAGGGTATTTTCATTTGTAATAAAATATATTTGCAAATTGAAATTTTGAACAATTAACGAAAAAGAGATCGAAATCGATTAGAGGTATAGCATGATAAGAATAGACATGAATGTCACTGAATATTCTCCCGCCAAATACTATTCCCCTGTTAAATGCTTTCATTCAAGATTAACAACATATTCACACTAACATACTTATTTTATGTGGTACAGCAAGTTACTTAAAGGGTATTTTCATTTGTAATAAAATATATTTGCAAATTGAAATTTTGAACAATTAACGAAAAGAGATCGAAATCGATTAGAGGTATAGCATGACAAGAATAGACATGAATGTCACTGAATATTCTCCAGCCAAATACTATTCCCCTGTTAAATGCTTTCATTCAAGATTAATAACAACATATTCACACTAACGAGTTTTAAAATAAAAGTTTTAGTTTTATATGTTTTATATTTTTCATTAATATTTATTGCACCGTAATTACTGCATAACTGTTTTTTGTGTTGTTGTTAACTGTTCTTTAATATAACATATAATTTATATGCTTTTAAAAATACTATTATATGAAAGGGATTCATAATCATCGTATTAATTGCCAAAGGAGTCCGTGGAACAAAAATAGGTTAACAACTTCTAAAAAAAAAGGCTAAGAGAGATAAAATAGGTAAAAACTAGCATTGCGAATTCTCCAATGCTTCAATAAATCAAGGTTAAGTGTGCTCTAATCAGTTAAATTTTAAACATTCGTCAATTATTGTCACTTAAAATAACTAAACAATTGAGATATTTTTTTAGAAAGTAGATAACGTCGATCACTCTTAAGGTTCAAAACTATTTCGATTTTTTCCATCATCATAATAAAAAATATGTTTTTATCTCCTGTAACTTCGTTTAAAAGGAATTCTTATACTTGACAATCTATCCGTTACATCTATGGCAAAAATAAATTGATTTGGGGCAAGTCAACGTGAGTAATGAAACCGAATTTCTATGAGAGAACCTCCATTTATCACACAGCATAAATGAAAAATGAAGAATCAGCTAAAACCAAATGGTTGAACGAGTTCTAGTTGTTTACAATTTTACGTAAAAATTACTTCAAAAAAAATGACGGCTTTCATTGTGTTACTATTAATTAGTCTTTGAAATTTTCGAAAAAATACTGATTGCACAAATTTTCTTTTATTCTGAATGGAATTTTTTCATTTGGACATTTTTGTGCATTCAATAAAGTCATGTTTTTTAAATCTGAAAAGGATTTTAGTTAAATGAATTTGCTTACAGTGACATAATTGTCAACTAAATTTACAGTAACTGTCATTTGCCTTTATATAAAACTGAATAATAACATTTGATTTTAAAATAATTTAATCATGCAAATAACCGTGTGACGAGTAATTATTAGTTAACTATACGACATTCTATTTCAACTTATATTAATTTTAATGCTTTATATAATAAAATTACGACAAATGCTCTCATACTTTCACTAAAGTCATGTTTCTCAAATCTGAAATGGATTTTATTTAAATGAATGTTGCATACAATGATATAATTGCCAATTAGAATTACAGTAACTGACATTTGCCTTTATATAAAACTGAATAATAACATTTGATTTTAAGATAATTTAATCATGCAAATAATAAGTAATTATTAGTTACATATACTGCATGCTATTTTCAAATTATATTAATTTTAATGGTTTATATAATAAAATTACGAAATATATTTTTACTACTTTAAAAAATAAGCATGCTAACTACAAGTGACTTCATTTTCTTTTCAATTCATAAACATAATTTTATTGTATCCATAATTCTAAGCAATTCAAGTAGCTTTAGCTTAGTGAGTGTAACGTGTAATATCTTAGTTTGTTATATAATTTGGCATACAACTAAGAGCCTAATAAGAAGATTAAAATGAGTTATATAAATTAATCTAAATAATTAACATATTATTTAGTTATAGAAAATAACATATTGTCTATGATGATTATTATAGAGAAAATTGTTAAAGTTTATTTTCAATAAAACTTAACTTTAAACCCAAAAAACTTTTAAATGTTTATTATTGTTAACCACTACTAGTTTAATTATGAAATAAATGAGCAAACTCGGTGAAAAGAAATTGCCATTGTTATTTTCATTTAAGTTACTTTATTTTTAAACTATGTCAGAGAGAAAATAGACAAAGTAATTGTTCGCTTTCTCTTCAAAAACTCTCAGAATAACTGTTGATGTATTCCGAAAAAAAGATATTTTACAGCATTTTCCTTCTACTCATCTACTAATGCGCAGTCTAAGACGAATAACTCGTTGGTACTGAATTGGGATATTGCGTGTTGCTCTGCAATTAATGTTCCGAAAAGAGTAGCTGAACTGCAGAATCATAAGTCGTTTCAAAAATGGATGAGTTTTTTATTGATCATGTAGCGAGGAAGTATCAATAATGGAATTTCTTAGACAGCATTTAAAATTTTATAAAAGAAAATATTTCTTATTATTTTTCGAAATGAATTTTTTTTACTGACTGTAAATAAAATGTGTGTATGAGATAAAAAAATGCAATTTTTATGAAAATTATTTATTTATAAAGCTTTTTTTATATACCAGTGTTGCTCTACAATTAGTGTTCTGCAAAGACTAGATGAACTGCCAAATAATATTTTGTTTAATAATGGATGAGTTTTTTTTTTTTGATCACATTTTCAAAAACAATTATTAATGAAGTTTTTTGGATAACATCAAAAATAGATAAAAGAATATATAGATTGTTATTATTTACGAAGTTTTTTTGGGCAGCATTGAAAAAAAGATAAAATAAAATATATGTTATTTTTTATGAAGTTTCTTGAAAAGTATTAAAAAAATAAAAGGAAATATATATAATTATATTTCAAAATGATATTTTGCATGGTTTAAAAGTTTGTTTGCAGTCTTTTCACATACAAATTTTAATTTATAAATTTCAGTATGTCATATATATCCCTGATTTTATTAATTATAGTTATTAGTAAGTTTTTTTTTTAATTTTTATAAAAGTTAACAAGTTAGTAATTAAAACTAAAATTTTAAAAGGATGCAATGACTTATAAATTCATAATTATTGTGATAGAAGTATATTAAGAATTCTGTTCGTTTAGGTATCTATATAAGATACAAAAATGGAAAATATTGTGTTAGAAATAAATTAGGGCAAATATTTTGAAATTAAAGTGTAAACAATATTAAACTAATAAAGTAAAGTCAATATTTATCAGACCCAATACTAAAATAAATAAATGATTTTATTGTTGAAAATTTAATCCGAAAATCAATTCGTACATGAAAAATAAACCGTTAACCTATTACACTTTGACATCATTTTTTTATTAACTAAATTTGACACTGCCGCGTGCAAACGTTACTATCTAATAGTCAACCCTAATTAATTTAGAAGTTAAATTGAAACAAATTTAATCCTTTGTGTTTACAAACGCTTTTCTAATTTAGTTAAAGAATCTGTTTCATGTTAGGCGAGCGATACATTTAAGTCGAAGCTTGATTAAAATCCATTATAAGACAAACTTTGGTTAAGTTGGAATTTTTCAATATTTAAGAGTCATTAGCACGATACGGAAAATTTCCTGCATTTAGCCAGAGGCAATTTCAGCAGACTGATCACCATTAGAAAGATAACCTTCAAAGAATTTATGCAATTAACATGTTTGGAACGAAATTAATAAAAAAACACGATTTCTGTCTCAACCTTCAGACAAACTGTGGAAATTTATTAAGTTAAGAAGCTGGTAGTTTAAAACCGCTGATAAACTATAAAATATATGGTCAACTCGTTCAAATACGATTATATAAAGGTTATTTATCTTTATTAACTAACAGGAAATCTTCAAATTTATATATATATATGTTTGAACAATTTACTTTTTCGTATCTTTTTTGAGAGTCTGAATGTGACACAAGTCAGAGTTTTTGTATTGCTAATGTTATGATGGTTTTTGTATACGATTTTATTATATTGCTGTGAATACGATGTCATTTTTTGTGTAACAAATACTATTGGGGTTTTTGGTGTCAATATGGTCATATTTCTAGTTTGTTTCCGGTCTTGTTCATTCCTTGTCTATATAGTTTTTGTTTTGATATTTTGTGTTATTTACACACATATACTAGTACGTATATATTTATCTATAGTTCGTTAATTTTTACGCAAAAGAATAAAATAAAAAATGCATATAATATAATGTAATTTAATTAATAAGAATTGTTCTGTTCTGCATACAAGGTATTTTAGAAATGTCTCTTAAAGATGGATGTAAAAATGGTTTCTTTAATAAAAAGACCATAAAATTGAAATATTGTTTGAAAATTTGTTTGAACTGCAATCACAGTGACTGTCACAGTATGACGGAATTTTTAATTGTAAAATATGACAAATTCGAAACCAGATGTAAAATTATATTTGATTCAATTTTGAATAGACATAGCCTAACGTAAGTGAAGTTTGAAGCCACATTTTTCTATAACTGAAATAGACACGATGACTTGCTGGTGAACTATTCGGATTCTTCAAGTGTTTGATGACTATTGCAGAAATAGTTTCCTCCTTAGAACGAAGTCACACAGATGAAGATCGGGCAAGTGTTGAGGCCAATCCTAATGCCAATTTTAGTCACTTCGGAATAGTTAAAAGTCATCATTCTATCAGTGTTATATATTAGTTAGACTTGTAATTTTGATAAACTCTGTATTTTAATATTATAGCCTATTCCTCAACCATACCTCTTATTTCTATTCATAATGATTTATTGGACAGGGTATAGCGTATTTTAGGAGTTCTTTATGAAGCATAGTTTATATGTATTATAAACATATTATTTTAACTACCTGAATGAAAACCTCCTTTCTCCACTGAAGTTATAAATAGGCATTTTATTTTTAGCTTATTAGTCATGTTTTATTAGAACGCATAATTCGGGTGCCTTTTAAAATATTTCCATATATTTGCGTTCATATTAATCTAAATCGATGATAATTGTAGGAAACTAAACTTCATTTTTATTGACATATGAATTTTGTAGAGAAACTATTAAAACTATTTTAAGTTTATCTGTGAATTTTTTTGTCAGCTTTACAAATCGATATTTATTAAATTTTATAAGTTTTATATCTTTTAATAAGTTAATAAAGGTTTTATGACTGATAAGCATGTACTATTATAAATGTCTTATGCACTGATAACTATGGACTGTTATAAATGTCTTATGCACTAATAACTACGGACTGTTATAAATGTTTTATACACAGATAACTATGGACTGTCTTATGAACTGAAAACTATGGACGGTTATAAATGTTTTATGCACTGATAACTAGTTACTCTTATAAATGTTCTATCTACTGATAACATTAAATTTTCCTAAAAACATTGTTTTGTAATGCACTGCTACACTTAAATACCGATTAATAATAATATATTATAGTTTATATAATTATAATTGGCAACATTATTTAATCTTTTACATTTATCTATGTAAATTGACATGTTTATCTTCTTATAGATCTTTAATTTGTTGAATCGTAAAGAAATATTTTATTTGTAAAAAATTCAAAGAGTTTTATCACATATTTTAAATACAATTTATTGTACATATTGTACAACATTTTGCCATAGAGATAGTAAATCTTCTTTTTTAATTATATCAAACACTTCATTATAAATAAGACTTATATAAAAATTAAAAACATTAATTAATGTTTTAATTTTTATTAAAGTATTTGCTTAGAATTATTGATTAAGGACTTTAGGTCTTTATTTAGAATTATTTTTAATGATTGAGCTTGAAATATTAAGAAAATTCTTTAACTAAAAAAAAAAACCAGATTTATTTAGATCATCCAAAGATAGTTAAAAAACTCATAAAAAGTAGTGTATTAATTAAATCAATGTGTAAATTTATGAAGAAACATTTTTTATTGTTATGAAGAAAATAAAAAGTGTAAACATTTTAATTAGTGAAAACCTTTCGTTCAATCTTTCAATTCAAAGATATTTAAAATAATCATTCAAAAACTCATAAAAATAAATCTATTAATTAAATCAATGTTTAAACTTATTGATAAACATTTTTTATTGTTATGATGAAATAAAAAGTGTAAACATATTAATTAATGAAAACATTTCGTTATCTTTGCATACAGAAATATTTTGGGGAATTTCAAAATATACATTGGAACTAAAGTCATTAAACTACACTTCCACAAATGACTCTTGACAAAATTAGAATTCTTACATTTCGTTCACTACCATGAAATGAAGTTTCTAAATTAGAAAACTTTTTCTATGTAGCAAAAACGAGCTTTAAGAAATCGAATGAGCTCATTCCTTCCTTGTCAAGATTCTTTCTATTATTATACGAACTCTTACCTGGTATCAATGACTAAAAGAATACACTGTACCACAAACTAAAAGCGAGAAGTAATCTCTAGTGACCAAAAGTGTGGGAGAGATTTTAGTTTCTTGATAATGAACAGTTAACGAGATTAACATCCATCTAGCCAGGTTTCATCTTCAGTGGGTTTGTACTAAAGACGATGAGAACTACTCATCCATTGCAGAAAGTTATTACATTGTAGTCAGTTATGTGATTTTCTACTTAATTCTGCTTTTTCATTTTGGTTTATCCGCATCAATAATTTTTTATAAATGCGATGATTTAGAGAAGTCGTTATCCGATACAAGTTAAATTTCTATATTGTTAAAAAAAGCTATTTAGAATTGCTTATCTAAAATATTAAATTATTTTTTTTTCAACTTATCTTATTAGGGAATATATGATAATGATATTTCATTTAAGTTGATTATATTAATGTCATTGCGTTTTTAGTTCAGTTGTAGGTATATATTTTTTTCTTTACAATTTTATTCAATAATATGTCAAGAGCCTGACACTTCAAAATACCAAATAACCAGCAAAAATATATCAACTTGCTAATAAGTTAATAATAATTTTAACCTCTTTTAAAATTTTTAATTAGTAGATTTAATGCTTCTTAAATATTTTTGTCAGTCGCTTTTTAATTCCTCTTTTGTATTCTTATGGGGTTTTAATAAATTTATTATTTCTTTGATACTTTATGAAAATTTTTTATTGATTTTTTTAAAAGATGAGACTAATTTTATAAGATTAACTTCACTTAAGATGGTTATACTAATGTCATTACGTTTTTAGTTTAGTTGTAGGTTTGCATATTTTTTCTCTAATTTTTATTCAATAATATGCAAAGAGCTGACACTGCAAAATGCCAAATTGCCAGCAAAAATATGTCAACCTGCTAATAAGAAGATAATAATAAATAATAATTTCAGTCTTTTGTAAAATTTTTAATTAGTAGATTTAATGTTTCTTAAATCCCTTTCCTCTGTCACTTTTTTATTCCTCTTTTGTATTCTTATGGGTTTTTTATAAATTTATTATTTCTCTGAAGCGTTTTTAAAATATTTTATTGATTTTTTTTTTAAAAGATGAGAGTAACTTCATTTAATGATTAAGTTGAGATTAATTTTTATGAGATTAACTTCATTTATGATTATATTAATGTCATTATGTCTTTAGTTCCGCTGTAGGTATAAATATTTCTCTTTAAATTTTTATTCAATAATATACCAAGATCTGACGCTTCAAAATACCAAATGGCCAGCAAAAATAAGTCAACTTGTTAATATGAAAATAATAATAAGAAGAAAATAATAATAAGAAGAAAATAATAATAAGAAGAAAATATTAATAAGAAGAAAATAATAATAAGAAAATAGTAATAAGAAGGAAATAATAATAAGAAGAAAATAATAGTAATTTCAGCCTTTTGTAAAATTTTTAATTAATAGATTTAATGTTTCTTAAATCCTTTTTGCCTGTCGCTAGTTTTTCTTTTTTTTGTATTCTTATGAGTGTCTTATAAATTTATTATTTCTCTGATGCTTTAAAAAAAAAAAATTTTTTTTTGTAACTTACCTCTGTAAACCTCATGTGATTCTTTGTGATACAAGAGAATTCCTTGTAAATTTCAATAAAAAGAACGCTAAATATAGGTTTTTATACCTAATAATTAAACATTATTTAATCTGAAAAAGATTCAATAATTATTTTTCAGGTAGTGGAATAAGTTTATTTATGTCGAGGATACCTCGGTATTGGACTGCATTATGATTTGTAATTTGGTGAAGATATCTCATAAAGAAATTAAGGAAAAATTAATTAAAAAATTAGGATTAATATACGATCATTTGTTATGTGTTAAGCTTACAACAAATTAATCTTACTCAGAGTATAAAATAATCTGTTAGGTATAACTTTCAAAATCGATTGGTACTGTGCAGAGATAGCATTTTTATTTGTTTTCACTTAACTAAAGTGTTTTCGGCATGTTTCTCTTGCTTTATCGACTGCTACACTCCGTCGATTGGCGTTGTTTCAGAAATCAATTCTATTTGTGTGCTGAACATCGTTAAGTTAATATATTGGATTAACACGAGCAATAAAACTAATAAATTGCAATTTTCAAATAAATACAATAATTACCAAAACTGGAAGGAAAAGTGTTGAAGTCGACAAGCGAAAATTTTTATTTAAAAAAAAAATATTTAATTATCATGGATGTTATTTTTTTAGAATATGGCAAACTTCCGAATTTAATGATGCCTAATTAATTCTGTTATATAATAATGCTTAGGTTATATACTAGATTTAATGACATACATTAGACATTAAAAAAATAATAACTAATAAAAAAAATCTGCTTTTTTCGGAGTTAGATAAGTGTATCACTATTGATGTCTTACATGTATTATTATACACTATTAAATTTAGATAGTTAAAATGCTTTAAATAAATAAATATATACATGGTAAACTTCTTTTTAGTGTTAGTGTTAGTTTAGTGTTAGATTATAATTTTTTGTGCTTGTTTCGTGAAAATATTTATGACCATATGTAACTTATAAAGAGATAATATATAAGTTTTCTCACTTATATGATAATAATCAAATATATATTATCTTACTTATGTGATATTAATTATCTCACTTATGTGATATTTTTCATAAAGAAATAATTTAACTTAGATTAACCAATCTTATATTTTATGAATTTTTATAGAGGATTAAATAATTTAATATTCAAGTTTATGTGAAATTTTACCTGTTAAAAAAAGTCAACCTCTTTTTAGAAAGTAATTTTTTCCATTTGTATTTCCTTATCTACAGTCTAGGGAAATAAATATGATTTTTATAGGTATTGTCATTTTTTCATATCATAGTGTTGTTAAAAAAATTGAGTTTTTACTCGAATGAATTTTAATTTAACATCACAGATGGACGGAAATTAAACTAGATTACACTAAAACAATCTATATTATATAAATTGTATGCATGCAAATTTCACTTATGGTTTTGATAGAAAAAAGGACTTCCGAGTCATTCAACAGCTGTGACACTGTCAGTCGAATGCCCATCCACCACGGCAAGGTCATATCAAATTAGAGGGGAGAAATCGGTGGAACTTTTTGTGGAACTTCATTTTCTTCAAGTATCTTCAGTTCAAATTTGAACTCATTGTGACGAGTGGTTCCTTTTTTTCCAGTATTTTGAAAGTGTGACTTTAATTATAATCACCCTGTATATATTAAATTTAACATAGATAAATCTTTAGACGCCTTTACTTACCATCGCTGAATAATATTTGAGTTGGCGAAATTCGCAACAAAAACCTTTTGTAATTCTATGCATTTTATGTCATACAAAAGGGATGCATTCCCTTCTTCCTTTCGGTATTTTCGTTTTTGGAATCGGGAAAAAAGCAAACAAGTTTGCAACAGAAACAAGCAGGCTGAAATACACTTGAAAGATCAGTCGACTTGGAGCTTAAAGCCACTGGATGTTCTTCCTGTAAGATTTGCATTCCAAATTGATATTCTAAAGGAACAGTGAAAATAGCGGCGGTTTCCAGACTTCGAATGAAATACGACTCCCTGTGTGAAATTTGAATAAAATGGGAAGCAGCCAAAATATTCCTTTACAAGCAAAGGAAATTTTATATAAAATTATTTGTTAAAAACCGGCGCAAAATATCATTGAAAATTTCGTAAATTTCGATTCATGTTAGGAAATGGAAATTCGGAATAAAGTTACAATATGTAGCTTATTTTAAAAATATTCAGTAATTCAGACAGCTCGTATAAAAATAAATTGTAATAAAAAAATAAAATTTTATTACTTTCGCAATAAAATGCATTAGGAAATTTGGAGAGATTTCCTCTCACTTCAAATGCGAGAATAAACTAAATTTTGTTAACAGCATTTTTAGAATAAAACTGAATACACGATATTTTAAGTAAATATATCATTGATTTTTAAGTATTTTTAAGTTACTTAAAAGGAGTGTTAGGTATTTTTATAAATACATAGGAATTCAATGTTTACTATAGGTTACATATTTTACATTGGTATCAAATACAGAAGATATGGAATAATTAATTTAATTTTCAAATAACTTTTTATTTAGTATAAGTAAACAAAAAATATACGTATAAAGTATAAGTATATGAAAAATTGTATTATTCTTTATATTTGGGATTATTTTATCATCAAAAATTCTAATGCATTAACATTACTCTCTATAATTATTTAAAATATAATGCATTTTTTATTAAATTTATATAAAATTTATGTATTCAATAAAGGTTTGCTTATAAGAATTTTTTTTCCATTTATTTGAATATGTGCGATCATTTAGTAGCGTATTTGGAAAACACTAATGAGACTGAATTGGGTAAATCAAACTGAAAGTGCTTCTGAAAAAAATTCTATAATATATATTTTGTTCTGTCTTAAATATGGGGAAATAAATATAGCCTTATTAAACAACATTTTAAAAATATTAAATTTTAAAATGATGGATATTTGTATCATTTACAATAAAATTTATTTTTAAATCTCTGAAAACATTGCACTTGTTTTGATAAATTAACAGTTATATAAATCTCCAATGCATATGTTAAAATATATTAAAAGAGATCTTTAGTAGTCTTTACTAATAATCGCTGAATAATATTTGAGCTGTTGAAATTTGCAACAAAAACCTTTTGTGATTCTATGCATTTTATATCATACAAAAGGGACGAGTTCTTTCCTTTCCTTTCGGTGTTTTCGTTTTTGTAATCGGGAAAAAAGCAAACAAGTTTGCAACAGGGACAAGCAGGCTGAAATACACTTGAAAGATCAGTCGACTTGGAGCTTAAAGCCACTGGATGTTCTTCCTGTAAGATTTGCATTCCAAATTGATATTCTAAAGGAACAGTGAAAATAGTGGGGGTTTCCAGACTTCGAACGAAATACGATTCCCTGTGTGAAATTTGAATAAGATGGAGGCAGCCAAAATGGTCCTTTACAAGCAAAGGAAATTTTATATAAAATTATTTGTTTAAAACTAGTGCAAAACAACATTGAAAATTTCGTAAATTTCGATTCATGTTATGAAATGGAAATTCGGAATAAAATTACAATGAGTAAATTGTTTAAAAAATATTCAGTAATTCATACAGCTTGCTTAGAAATAAGTTTTAACAAATAATAACTTTTTACTACTTTCACAATAAAATGCATTAGGAAAATTGGAGAGATTTCTTCTCACTTCAAATGCGAGAATAACTAAATTTTGTTAGCAGCTTTTTTAGAATAAAAGTGAATATACAAAATTTTAAGACAATAAAACCTTGATTTTAAGTATTTTTTAAGGTTTATTTTTAAGTTACTTTTTGGAGTGCTGGGTATTTTACAGAAATTCAATATTTATATTACATATTTTACATTTGTATCAAATACAGAAGATACGGAAGAATTAATTTAATTTTCAAACAAATTTTTCTTCAGTATAAGTAAACAAAAAATATAAGTATAAAGTATAAGTATAGGAAAGATTTTATTATTTTTTATATTTGGGATTATTTTATTATCAAAACATCTAATGAATTCACATTACTCTCTAAAATTATTTAAAATATTTAAATAATTTAATTAATATTTAATTAATATTTAATTAATATTTAATATTTAATGATTTAAATTTATTTAAAATTTCTGTATTCATTAAAGGTCTGTTTATATGATTTTTTTCCAATTATTTGAATCTGTGCGATCATTCAGTAGCGTATTTGGAAAACACTGTGATGACTTAATGGGTTAAATCAAAGTAAAAGTGCATTTGAAAAAAATATATATATATTTTGTTCTGTTCCTAAATATGGGAGAAATAAATTTAACCTTTTTAAACAATATTTTAACAATATTAAATTTTAAAATGATGGATTTTTGTATAATTTACAATAAGATTTACTTTTAAATAAATGAAAACATTGCACTCGTTTTGATAAATTAACAGATATATAAATCAATCCATATGTTAAAATTTATTAAACGAAATCTCTAACCGTCTTTACTTACCATTGCTGAATAATATTTGAGTTGTTGAAATTTGCAACAAAAACCTTTTGTAATTCTATGCATTTTATATCATACAAAAGGGAGGAGTTCTCTCCTTCCTTTCGGTGTTTTCGTTTTTGTAATCGGGAAAAAAGCAAACAAGTTTGCAACAGAACAAGCAAGGCTGAAATACACTTGAAAGATCAGTCGACTTGCAGCTCAAAGCCACTAGATGTTCTTCCTGTCGGATTTGCATTCTAAATTGATATTCTAAAGGAACAGTGAAAAGAGCGGCGGTTTCTAGACTTCGAACGAAATAGAACTCCCTGTGTGAAATTTGAATAAAATACTAAGCAGACAAAATGTTCCTTTACAAGCAAAGGAAATTTTATATAAAATTATTTGTTTAAAACTGAAGAAAACAACATTGAAAATTTCGTAAATTTTGATTCATGTTATGAAATGGAAATTCGGAATAAAGTTACAATATGCAAATTATTTTTAAAATATTCAGTAATTCAAAAAAATAAATTGTAGCAAAAATAACTTTTTATTACTTCCACTATAAAGTGCATTAGGAAATTTGGAGAGATTTCCTCTCACTTCAATATGAGAATAACTAAATTTTGTTAACAGCATTTTTTAGAATAAAACTGACTATGCGATATTTTAAGTAAATAAATCATTGATTTTAATTATTTTTTAAGGTTTATTTTTAAGTTACTTCAAGTTGTGTTAGGTATTTTATAAATATGTAGAAATTCAATGTTTATATTATATATTTGATATTTGTATCAAATACAGAGGATACGGAAGAATTGATATAAATTAATTTAACTCAATTAAAAATTTAATTACGAATGTAACTGTGGTTTCAACTACGCACTGCAAAAGCGCCCCTTGCGTCGTGCTGGTAAAAAGTTCGGCATCGAACCTCCCGCCCGAGAGGACGCAAGGCGCTACTGGCGCAAAATAACAATCTCTCAGAGAGTTCTCGAGAAGTGGAGTCCTTCCACTCATCTTTTAGTGTATATCGTTAATTATGCTACATGTGTGTTAAATAACGTTTATAATTCATTGTGGTATTACTGTAGTACTTATGTGCATGTGAAAAATAAATGTGTTATTGTACTTGGACTCGTTTTGACCACACCCAATTGAGGTACGCCCAATTGAACAAGTTAAACGGCGAGATCTACTACACAAATAATTTTTTCCCTAAGTGAACTATATGAAAAAAATTATTATTCTTTATTTTTGAGATTATTTTAATACTGAATTCTACTGCATTCACCTTACTTTCTCCAATAAATTATTATTTATTTGTAATAAATTTATCTAAAATTTATGTATTCATTAAATGTCGGTTCATAGGAATTTTTTCCTATTATTTGAATATGTGCGATCTTTCATTGGCAGTAGAATTTTCTGTTAAATTGGCTTTTGGGAATGACAAGATAAAAACTAGTATTCCTGGTCTCATAGGTTTTCTCTTTGCCCTTAGCGTTTACTTTGTGTGTTAAAACGTTTGCTGTAATACTTGGAGGTCTCACAAATACAATTGGAGTATCAGTTTTATTAGAGATATTTATGGAAGTAATTAATCCATTTTAAATAGAATTCACAAGACAGCAATAAATTGAGATTATTTTACTATATCAGTAAAGATATGTAAAAACAAGATTATTAATCTATAAAGTATTATTAATCTTAATCGGATTATTGTAATTTATTTATTATAAATTAAGATTATTTTTCTGTATCCCTACCTCTGATTCAGTGGTAAACGAGCAGCATCATAGGGGAGGAAATGACCTTTAAGAGATTTGCACAGAATTTGACTAGAACGTCAACAAGTAATAGATTTATTAATTTCCCCCGTTAAGCCGGAGGTTTACCATTTCACACTATCCGTGGTCGAATTATGTTGTTGTTTATTATCCCACTTTGTGAGAAGCAAGATTTAGACCACGACCAAGAATCCATGTGGTCTCATGAAAGGAGGGAAAGGGATAGTCGAATTATGTTGTTGTTCCTTATCCCATTTTGGTGGGTAGCAACAAAAAAACAAATCCTAGAACCCATGTGGTCCCATGGAAGGAGAGAAAGGGGGCCAGTTTCTGTTGTGATGCAGCATCCATACGTAGAAGTCTGACTTTTTACGGGGTAGGGTTGTCAGTCCTACGCCCAATCTCTACAGTCATATTAGACCGGAACCTACGACTTAAAGTGAAATCCGAACCGCTATAAACATCCATGGCACCATTGGGATTCGAAACTGAAACCTGCGGCATCGAGCACCAGTCATTCGGCCATAAGGCACCTGTGGTCGAATTATAATTCTCTTTATAAATATTATAGATTTATTCGCTATTTATATCCCTTTTTATACGTAATGTAAAATTTAAAATGTTTTTAATTACAGCAAATAAATAAAAATAGATTAATACAATTATTAAAACTAATTACAAACATTTACATACAGGAATTAAAAAAAATAGCATTTAAAAAAACGTTATTGCTTACTTTATGAGCGCTACCTTTTAAAAAGTTAAATGTGACCAGAAAAGTTGAAAATATTCTGGCGTGTAGAAAACATTCTGTAATAAGGATAAGATTTATGTGTGTCTACTTTTTTTAAAGAACAGCATCAAGGTTAAACGTTTCTTAAAAAAAAATTAAACCAACTTCATCATAAAATCAAAATGTAATGTACACTGTTACTTCAGACTTACGGAAGGAAGTCATTAAATTTACTTCTGGAACACGATGTTTATAAATAACGTGCTTTTCCATGAAAAATCCCTTTATTTATATAAAAAAATTTAAAAGGCTGTGATTTATTACATAAATATATTGTCGGTAAACGAATGCGAAAAGCCTAAGTGATATAAAGTTTTCAAAGCTGTTGCTAGGGACATGGTCATTATCATTTGCGATGTATTTTTGTGATTTTTTTTGTAACTATTTTTCTACGTCTTTTATAAGATGATGATATTGATAATGATATTTTTCTTAACAGAAGTATTTTAACTCAAATAAAAATCTCCGTATATATATATATATATATATATATATATATATATATTCATTGTAGAAACTATTTTTAAAAAAAGATGTGTGATTATTATCGGAATTTTCTACATATCTGGTTATTTTTATGAAATTAAAAAGCAACAGTTAGAAATTTATTAAAATTATAAATGCAGCAAAACCTCCATTGCCTGTATATTCTAATCGAATTAATCGATTACAATCGATCATCTTGTCGATTATTCAATTAGAATAGAGCCATAAAAATCTTGTGATTTTAACCAGTGTTTAATTATGAATAGAAAATTGAAATAAAAATATGTCAGTGAATTTTTGTAAGAAAATAACGCATTTCATTTGCACTTTGAAATAAACTATAATTGACGTTATTTAATAAAGTTATTGACTACAATATAGAAATAGACGTACAATGAATAATTTAAAAATAAAGCAAGAACATTATTATTGTTGCTTATTTTCTTCATATACATGGTTAATATATAATGAATATACATTCTTATCATTAAAATAATATACGTATATATTATGGAAAATTATTTTTGATTTAAGTTAAAATTTTTAAAAAAGGAGTATTACATAGTTAACAACTTGTTCGCTGTTATAAGAAGAAAAATTTTATAAGAAATAAAATTTTCTCTATTTTAAAAAACAGATATTTTTCTTTTTGGTGAAATTAAAATCTATTTCAACTTATTACTGACGAGTAGAAAAAAAGGGAATTTAATGGAAAATAAACTTTTTTATAACTTTATATAGTTTAGAAAAATTAGAAGGGTGACTGCACCCATGAAGACAAAAGATATTTACTATGAAACCTAGAGCAAGTCAAGTTACAGTTTCAAAACCGAAAAAAGGCAAAAATTAATGATGACATAATTTCTACAGGTTCATTCTGATCTGACAAAGACTCAAAATAGATACTCCAAATGAACAGACAAGGGTATCATAGCATAGCTCCAGAAAATAATAGGTTGGATACCCCTCTCGAAGACTTAAAGTGTCATTTTTATCCTGTCCATTGCAACAACAATCTTGCAATTAGATCTTCTAAGGAATCCTTAGGTAACCTGCGATTTCAAGTGCCAGAATTATAATCTGAAGCATTTGTGATGTGTTTCTTTTAAAGAACATTGTTTGTTTTGACAAGCACTCTACTGGAACTGCCAAACTGTCAGAAAGCCAATCAGCAGCAATTGTCAATTTTTCTTCTTTTCACTGAAAAGTTGAAGGCGGTAAATGCATAACGTTGATGTTCTGGAGATATGATACTTCTTCGATGCGAAAAAAAATGACGTCAGAGTAATGACTTGTGCTTTTTGGGGTGTTTTAAAATGATTCATGTTTTTGCACTAAAAGTTAGGTGCGACCCTAAAGTTTTGGTATTATTAGGTACTATAAGCCTTGTTTGTCAAAACATTGGACGTACACTCTCTTATATATATTCCTATTTCCAGTCTTAATATATAGTAATTGAACTGATCACCAATGAATAACTTTATATTTTAAAGACTAAATATGTTTCTTAACTTATATAAAATGTTGTTGTTGTTACCTATGGCTTTATTAGAACTTAATACATACAAATTTAGCCACTTATCGTAGAAACAAAAAAAAACATATAAACAAATCAAAATTACAAAGGAAAAGACCAAACATTCATAGCAAAAACGACCAAAATGCCTTAAAAACAGCTAAAAACAAGTTAATTATTCTAAGGATAAAACTTAAAAAGCTAGAAGCACCATTATAAAAGTCCGTGTGATCAGGACATGTTTTCTCTGGACCTGTAGTAAAGATTACACAAATAATCATTCTGTTTAAGTTAGAGTCCAGTCCCGAGCAAACACTACTAAACAAGTAGATAAGCCTTATTCATTTTCTCTGCCTTACATAAAACACATATATCAGAGTTCACAATCCCTATTTTGGCCAGATGTTTGGCCAGCCATTGGTGTTCAGTTCATAATCAAAAATTGGCAACAGCCTCTTTGCGAGTTTTTCCACCAAATTTTTTCCAATTATCCCAGGCTTTTCCTTTGATACTTCTATAAAATAATACAATATATTCTGAAATACTTTCTTTTTTCCTCAATTTTTCACATTTATTGTTATAAAAGCAAATAGTTTGTAATGGTTACTGACATTCACCTTAAGACTGTACATTGCATATTTCAAATCTTATCCAGAATTTATAGTCTTTAATAGCTTTTAAAAAACAAATAAAACAATACTTATTCTATTGATATTCCAACACCATAAAATTCAACATAATATATATATACATATATATATATAGGTGTGTGGGTGTGTAAAAGCTGTATAAATAATTCTTAAAGACCTATCGACAATTTTATCAACCGAAATTGTTTTCTTCAACTGTAAATAATACCTTTCAAGTGAAGTGTTTGACATACTTTCGCGGCTTATTCTTGAAGTATGTATCAATCAACTTCAACTTTTATCAACCAACAATAGCTTCTACTCTAGTTTTAGCAAAATTGTACCTCTGAAGAGCGACCGTGATTGTTTGCTCTCTTTCAATACTTGAGATACATCAGTTAATCATCGATTTTTTAGAAAATATTGATTTAACCATCTGTTTAATCTCCTTTGTTTGTGAAGTTTATATAAGAGGATTATTTCGAATAATCTAAAAATTGATTTATATCATTGGCACCCAATCATTTATTATGTGCTACAAACTTATCACGTTAAAAGCAAATTTGTTTTACTCTTAACGTTCGAAAGGCGGAACAATGTTATATAGTTGTGTAGTTCAGGCTTAAAATATGTAGTTAAGTAGTCAGTTAAAGTACTGTGTTAGTTAAACTTTATTGTTAAAATTTTATATTATGAAAACACTACTGCTGAATAATATATGAAGGAGATGTGTACAACAAAAATTAATTAAAATGTTTTTTTTCTGCTGTTTTGTTTAAGATATATTTAAAACTATATGTGATAATTATATATATTTTTCTTTTGGTAAACCTTATTGTAAGTTATTGGTTACAGTTAAATTTATTTTTAATAAAATTAGGAAATAAATAGGCATATGTAGTTAAGTAGTCAATTAAAGTATTGTGTTAATTAAACTTTATTGTTAAAATTTTATATTATGAAAACACTACTGCTGAATAATATATGAAGGAGATGTGTACAACAAAAATTAATTAAAATGTTTTTTTCTGCTGTTTTGTTTAAGATATATTTAAAGATATATGTGTAATTATGTATATTTTTCTTTTGGTAAACCTTATTTTTAGTTATTGGTTACAGTTAAATTTATTTTTAATAAAATTAGGAAATAAATATGCATTTGTATTAGAATTCTATATTTGAAATCTCCATGAATGAAGAAAAACTATTATTATTTTGAAAACTTTATTAAATAAAAAAAGCATAAATAGCTAAATTTACAGACAGAATAAACTACTGATTAATCAGTATTTTAATAAATATTTTTGGCAAAGTTTATTAAATAAGAAAGCATAAATTAAAATTTACAGACAGAATAAACTACTGATTAATCAGTATTTGAATAAATATTTTTTGGCAAACTTTATTTTAAGCTGTCGGTTAGATTTAATTTTATTGTTAATGAAATCAGGAAATAAATATGCATTTGTGTTAAGATTCTATATTTGGAATCTTCGTGAATTTAGAAAAAAATTTATTTTGGAAACTTCATTTAGATAAAAAAAAGAAGCGTAAATTAAATTTATGGACAGAATAAACTCTACTACTTAATCAGCATTTTAATAAAAATTAATTTAATTTTATCACAAGCAATATGTGATATCCATAAATTTAAAAGATAAATATTATACATTTTATTTTTGAAACTAGTAGAACCATGATACAATGATTATTATGCTTACTAATATTAAATATGTGCTACTACCTAGAAAATATTAATATTTTGTAAACTACTGATGTTTTAAAGATATTACATTTGTGAAACTGATTGAACATAAATTAGATTTTCCCTCAAAATAACAAGTATTTTATTTTTATCCATTATTTAAAATATATACCTTAAAAATTTATTATTATATTTATAAAAATTATCATTATATATGGTACATTTAAAATATATACAAATAAACAAATTATTTGAAACATTCACCTTTTGAAATTTTACTGACATGCTGAATTTTTTAAACTATTTTTGTGTTTGAAGTTACAGAAAAAGTTTATAAAAATATTAACATTACTTGCATTCAAGACATTTTATTATTGTTTATTTTTCTACGTGGGGGGAAAAATAAATAAAAATCAGATTACGAAAAAGTTGGTTTAAACAAACTGCAAATTACATCATACATGATATTTTAAATGAAATATTTTAGAATTTATTTTAAGCTACGTATATTAATTCTGAAACGAGAATACAATTTTTAAATTCTTAATATCTAAAATATCCCTCAAACATATTATGGTGAAAATTTTCCATTGTCTAATTTCATCATCACTTTTAAAGTTATTCAAGGAACTCAATTTTCAAACATTTTTTTTGTTCCAACGCAGCTGGCAACTACTCAGACAATTGTCTTTGATGCCTTAAGGCAAGCGCTGCACAAACGTTACTCACTTAGCACTACCCAGGAGGTGCGTGCAGCTTGAAGAAAAGCCACGGACGCCGAGTAACAATACCCCCGCAACGCTCTACGATCCTGTTAGACCCGGACCTACGGTTTAAAGTGGATTCCGAACCGCTACAAACATCTATGGCACCGCTGGGACTCGAACACGAAACCTGTGGTACCGAGCGCCAGAGCACTAGCCACTCAACCATTCAGGCCCCAATTTTCAAATATAAGAACACCAAAATTACATTTCCTTATTTAAGATTTAGTTTACTTCAGGTGAAATTCAATTTTATTGCTTTGCCAGTGAGATGTTTTGAAAAAAATTGTCGTCATTTTTTCAGAATTTGCAATACATTTATTCATTATTTTACGGTCTTTTTCGTTAATGATCCAGTGGTAGAACATACAGTTCCTGAGCATGTAAACCACAGATTAATTTCTCATGTGGCCTGTGTTTCAGACACATCAGGTTATTGAGATGTTATCTTGCTTCGAGTGAATGATAAGTGATGAATAGATAGAATAGTGATGAATAGATAGAATAGTGATGAATAGATAGAATAGTGATGAACAGATAGAATAGAGATGAATGATGGTTTTCTTCCATACAATATATAATTGACTTTGAAAGTATTTTTTGGTATCCCCCTTCATTCTGGAAGACGACGTTAGCACATCGAAATGGTATTTCCATAATAAAATTATCAACACTATAAGGTTTGTAGACAAAATATCAATGAAAGAAATTGCTTGTAAATCTATTTTGGCTTGTTGATAAAAGTTTTTGAATTGTGCTAAAAATACGTTAAGAAAAAGGAAACTTAGAAAAGAAAATTTTACTGTTTAGTAAATAAACTCATGGAAATTATTATATCCCAAATATATTTTATAAAAATAGTTATTTTATTCCCTTTACATATGCGCTCTGCTCTAAATTTAGGGAAAAGGTAAAAAAGGAAAATTAGTGAATGTTTAGTAAAACCTATGGATAAATTTTACTAAACATTTAACAAAAATGTAACATTTAATTAAATTTACTAAACATTTAACTAAAATTTAAAATTTAACTAAATTTACAAAACATTTAATATTAACTAAAAACAACATTTAATTACTTAACATTTAATATTTATTAAAATTTAATATTTAACTAAATTTACTAAACATTTAATTAAATTTATTAAACATTTAACTAAATTTACAAAACATTTAACTAAAATTTTACATTTAACTAAATTTACAAAACATTTAACTAAAATTTTACATTTAACTAAATTTACAAAACATTTAACTAAATTTACAAAACATTTAACTAAATTTACTAAACATTTAACTAAATTTACTAAACATTTAATTAAATTTATTAAACATTAACTAAATTTACAAAACATTTAACTAAATTTACAAAACATTTAACTAAAATTTTACATTTAACTAAATTTACAAAACATTTAACTAAATTTACAAAACATTTAACTAAATTTACTAAACATTTAACTAAAATTTAACATTTAACTAAATTTACAAAACATTTAACTAAAATTTAACATTTAACTAAATTTACAAAACATTTAATATTAACTAAAAACAGCATTTAATTACTTAAAATTTAATATTTAACTAAATTTACTAAACATTTAACTAAATTTACAAAACATTTAACTAAAATTTTACATTTAACTAAATTTATTAAACATTTAATTTAATTTACTAAACATTTAACTAAATTTACTAAATATTTAACTAAATCTACTAAACATTTTACTAAAAGTTATGTCTAAATATGTAATTTAAAATACGTTTAGTTATTTCAGTACAAAGGAGTTAAAATGTATTCATTAATTCTATGGATGAACATGAGTAAACATAATACATGAATTTAATCGTACCTTATTTCCAACAGAATCAGTCTTTTAATAAAATATTTAAATTATCAGTAGAGAGTATAGTAATGAACAATTTAATCTAGAAATTCCACTGATAAGATGGATTAACACCATTTTCAATAGTATCGAATTTAATTTTTCGTATTTCATATAATACGTTCAGTAATCTCCCTTTCAACAGAATCGCATAGCATGTTAATTCCTTTAAAGCATTGGGTTTTCTAAATAAAAGTATCTCAGATAAATAAGGTTGGAAAATGAATAGAGCTAATTCTCTTCTGAAGTGATATCGAACTTATCAAAAGCTCACGGCATCGTGTAATTAAACCCAACCAACTGAATTGATAAAGAGGCTAATTTACACCGAAGTAATCAAAATAATTTTAAGTAAATGACACTAGTATAGGTGTCAGAGATAGAAAGTAATCCAAGAAAGAGTTACTTTCTCTTATGTAGTAATTTACTAATTGCAGTTTAAGTCATTTAAAATATTTAAAAGTACTTTTAATACATCTAAGATTAAAAACTCATTAATAGAAGCATAAAAATGCTAATAGATAAAATCTATCTCACAAAAGATTTTGATGAGAAGGAAATCAGTAAATGTAAAAATATTTGGCATTAAAATAAAGCTTATCTACGCTCAAAAAATTCTACACTAAAGACATTTATTAAATATTAATATTATTCAATATGTAAATCAAAAGATGCTTCAAATGTAAAAACTGAATATATTCACAGATTAGAAGCAGATGCATTGTTATTTAAGTTACTGAACTAAGCGTGACCTGAATAATAAATATTTCAGCTACTAGAAAATCTTTTCTTTTTCTTTTTAATTCTACGGAAGGATATAAACTTTGGTGCTAGGAAATAACTCATGAATGAATTTTTATGATATTCATAAGTATGAATGCACTGAATTTGAGAGTCCCTTAAAAAGATATACACGTAAATCGCTGCAAGCAATTCCCTAGCATGTTTAATTATATTTGCTTGGCATATTAGAAAGGACTCATAGTTTCCCTCGGGCTTTAAATTCTATTATTATTTAAATATAAAATGTTATTTTTATTTATTTATAATATCTCTTTTTATATAATTTTATCATTTTGACTATTTCATATTTATTAAAATAAATACGAGTTGGAAAATTAATTCTTGAAAAGTATTCAATGGTACTTTTATATCATGGTGTATGACTTTATCGTCATTTTAAAAATTTTGATGCACTGATAGCTTTTGAAGCTCTTTTGTAAGCAACAAACTATTATTATTAGTTATTGCAAAATATAAATATTTCCATAAATAGATTTAATTAAATTGCAAACTTTTTATACTATTTCAATATATAAATATGACAGAAAAAATGATAGACCATCTTTAAAAAATAAACAATCCTGAAGTATTAGGAAAAATAATTTTAAAACTCATTTCCATTTAAGGATTAGGCTTTTATTAATAGAAAAAAAAATAATCTGTTACAGTCGGGAAATCTATTATTTTGAATGGCACATTTCCTCTTCGTGTAAGAAAGTTGTATATCTATCTATCTCTCTCTATATATCTAAACTTATGACACGTAATTTTATTGAATAAGTTATGGTCATTTTAAAAAACTTGAATTTCTATTGAAAGACCAGATCTTCAACTGATAAATCTACCTTTAATCACACGATTTAGCAATCATGTTTTATTTCACAACTTGATATTTTATTTGGAGTGTAGCTTTAGGTTATAGGGTGAATTCCTTTTAAACTTCTTTTTTATAAAGCAGTCACGGGGATTCAAGTCTAGACCAAAAAATTACTAGTATCAATTTCTATGACTGCTTTTGAAAACGTAAAATTGTCATAAAGTTGTATAAATGTATAAAAATGAAATAATGTCTATTCTTTGAACATTGTGGACTTTCATGAGGCTATTTGTAAGATTACATTGATAATACATTTTTATAGGGGAAATATAAAATCGGAATTCTTTTTGATAGCAAAAAAAAAAAAAAAAATTTTTTCGCTTAACTTTTTCTTAAAATGCTTTTTATATATAACTAGTCTTTTGCTTATGTAGCTAATATTCAATAACTGACTCGGTTAAATTTTGTACTTGAGTATTTTTCATGATTGCAACATATTGAAAAATTTGGTACTTTTGAAACACTTTGATATTTCTTCTTCAGTCTTACAATCGTTTAGGTAAAATTATTTACTCATTCTAATTTAATACTTAAAAATTAATTCATTTATTTTTAAAGTTTAATATTAAGATGGCAAACAATCTCATACTTATTAAAAAATTGAGAAATGATAATAACAATAAGATCAATAAAAAAAAACTAAATTAAATGATATAACATTTTTTTCATTGTATTTCCTCAATTCATAGGGGAAAACTTTGTGTCTGGGAATAAATGTAAGATTATATAGGGCAATTTAGTGTATTTTATGTATTTATCTTTCCATCTTTAACAGTTACGAAAAAAATATTCAATTTTTTGTAGTACTTTTTTAATAAAAATAATAAAATAACTAATAAATATCTTAACCCTTTTGATGAAAATGTATTTTTTAAGTAGGTGGCACAGTTTTTCTTTGTTAACTATTGGCCATCTTCTACCAATTACTCCAAACATATCAAGCGAGTTCTTATACTGTCCAAAGCAAAACATTTTTCGATTTTTTTTGTCATAAATAATAATAATTAAATATGAGATAGTGTTAAACTAAACAGAAATTTCTGTAGTTTTTTTTTCAAATGATTCATTAAGGGAAAGTTTTTATGAAAAATGTGAAAGTTGTGACAGCTCATAAATTTTGTTTTTAGTAATAACTGCTGATTCATGAAGCAATGGATTAAACAAATTTATTGTTTAATGCTGTCAGAATCCACAGACTCGACAGAAAATCCTAAAAAATTGGATGTAATTAGAAAAATTAAGAATCTGTTAAAGAAAACGTACAGGTTAAGAAGTAATTAAAAGCTCAAACCGTTAATATATGTTGTGAAAGAATTATGAGTATTTATCTTTACATAATTTTTTTTAACATATTTAATGTTTCTTTTTAATTTTTATTCGTAAATATTTTGCAGAATTTTCATTATAATGTATGTTTAAAGCACGAGTCAGTTTATTAAATTTAAAAATGACATTGATGTTAAATTATTTTTCATACAATATAGGGATTTAATTAGTTATATAAATAAAAGATATGGTAGATTCTGACAGATTAAGAGTAAATAAAGTGCATCTTAAATATTTACCTTTCATAGTTCTGTATGTCAATATATATAAATTTGTCAATATATATAATATATGAATCTGTATAAATTTTTGCACATCAAAATCATTTGTCTAAGAAAGCTAATTTTCAACTTTACATTAAAAATTAGGCATAAAACTTTGATCTTGTGTCGACAAACATTTTTCAATTAAAAAAAATGTTTGTTTGAAATAAAAGTTTTTAAATAAATTTTCAAATTATTTTCAGTATAATGTTCGGTATTAATGAATTAAAATTTAAATAACACTTTAATAAGAAATAAGCAATGTCTTTATTGAAATTTATTTTATTAATTTTAATTGTATTTCCAAATCTTGCTTTTTTATTTGATTGTTAATAATTATCGATTTTCATTTTTTTACCTTTTAATTTCCTTTATTGTTAGTAACCAGGCAAAGATATTATAAATTTCGTTACATTTCCTTCGATATTAATCTTCGATCACTATATTTTCGATCGAAGTTGTATTTTGAACAACTAAGTAAAATTCATGTTTAAGACTTCATTTAAATAATAACTTGGATAAATATCATATAAATTTAGGAAATGTGGGAATTTTTCCTTAAAGAGGTTTTTTGGAACCCTAATAAATTTATTTTATCCATTTTTTTTTCTGAAAATAAAAAAAGCACTACACTTAAATGACTTTTGAACACTTAAAATTTTGAAGAATACACTGACCGATTATAGAATATTTGCAGTACCTCTTTGAAACTTAATGTGGCCTTCTGTCATGATTGTTAATTTAGTTGTATTGAAAATTATGCTGTAAGTATATATTGCATGATGCAAATATATACCAATATTAAAATAGCAACCATAAAATAGCATGCAGTTTTCAAAGTTATGCAAGCAATTAAAATATATAGTTGGACATCCACTTATGTAAGTATATGTCATTGGACTTATATTGTAATGAATAATAATGGCAGAATGGTGCTAAGAAAATAATTTATGATCTGTGCTGCTAACATGGAAGATGAATCAGGTACTCAGGTACAGAGTTTACAGAAAAATGTAAAAATGGCATATAATGCTATTACAATACTTTGAAAATTTGAACAATTTATTGAAATAAATAATTTGAAGATTAATATCGCAAATTTTTACTTCCGCCTTTGGTCATAAAGTGCATCACGCTATCATAAAATCCCCAAACACATCATTACTTTCAACTCATATTAGAGTTTATAATTTATTTTTATTAATGTGTCTGAATAGATAATACCAGCATATAAAGCAGACATTTCATTAAAAATAGGAGACACTCAAATAACATTATATAAATGGGATCATAAATTTTTATACCTTTTTAGATGTAATGAAAAGAATAGCTTTATGACAGAAACAAAATGTTACAAATACACATCTCTTGGGACATTATTGCCAATTTACAACCGAGATCTGCCCGGAAATAATCGTTTCACACTTTATTTATTTTTATTTGGTTTTAGTAACCGAAAGCATTAATCGTGCTTTCTATTCGTTTTTTTTTTTCCTTTCGATTTTAGGGTTATCCATCACCAGAGAGTGATATATAGGTAGTGAAAAATAAGAATTGGTATACTGTGCTTCATACCTTGCAGGCATATTTTTATCTGAAGCATAAATAACCAATATTTGCTTTATTTTGTACCACAATATGGATATGAATTGGACTAAGATACTATTTGCTGGTATATAGAAATTCTATTAACCATTCTTATTTTTAACGTATTGAAGTAATTTTAAAATTTGAGATTAAAAAGATTGTACAGTGTAAAATATATTAAATACGTTAAATTTAATTATTTTACGATATTTTGTAATCTACTTAGTAGTGAGAGGAAAATATTGTTTTATTGGAATAAAAGTATGGAATTAATAATTTAAATAGGGAACTACATACAATCGACCCTTGTTAATCAGTAACCTTCATGCTTTACTATAAAAGATGGCGGTTTCAAATGGTTTTACATATATAAAGAAATCGTCGGACCACCTCTTTTTTAAGAAGTACGAAAGTAGCAATTTAACAAGATTTAACTGTCTATTCTCATAAACCTTAACTAGACATACTGCTAACGGAGGCTTTTCACCTAGATGTCCATTTCACCCATGATTGTCTAGAACGATTTAGGTCCATTATTCTGGAATGATCTGTTGATTCTGGTCATCATTTAGTTTTATACAATACTCTATTAGGTGAAACAGCAGCTAGGTACTTGAAAGTATTTATGTGAAATAATATAATATCAATTTGTTTAGTTTTGTGCATTTTTTTACCCTCGCTAAACCTCCACCTTCATGCTTTGCCATAAAAGATGGTAGTTTAAAATTGTTTTACATATATCGTCAAACCATTTCTTTTTATTGAGTAGCACAAAAGTAGCAATTTAACCAGATTTAACTATCTATTCTCATAATCATTAACTGGACATACTACGGATGAAGGCTTTTAACCAAAATGATGATTGTCTTGAGTGATTAGGTCTATTATTCTAGAATGATCTGTTGATTCTGGTAATCATTTGTTTTCATCGAATACTCTACTGGGTGAAATAACAATTTAGTACTTAAAAGTATTTATATAAAAATATAATGTCTATCAGCTGAGTCTGGGCATTTATTTAAACTGGGGAATTTCATTATTTCTTAAATATTGTATTCATTTAGAAAAACTAAACCAAACATATTTAAGGTTGATATAAATTTCATAAACTGGACATTTTTCTTTACTATTTGAATAATGTAATCATTTGATTAAACTTTAATAATAAATAAAGTTACAAATGCGACACATTTCAATTATGACAAAGATATAAAACAAATAAAAAGTGAACTGCATATAAGTTATTAAATTTCATTTGGTTTTAACATTTTTTTTTCTGTTGATTATAGAAAATCTCTTCACTCTGTCTCGCTCACCGTATATGTATGTGTGTGTTTTAATGTGTATGTGTTTGTGTTAGTGTGTGTGTGGGCGTTAATCAAAGGATCATTCTGCTTTTCCTAAAACTTAAAAACTATAATACTTAGAGTTCAAATTTTATTTATGTTAATTTATTATAGTTTTATTTGATGTATGAGCAAAGAACACGAAATATTATACTCATAATATCTATTAGTTATTTTTTTATATGAAAATATCTTTTTTTTTGTTCAAACCCGTGTAATTTTATTATTATATTTTTGTTTCAAATTATATAATTATGAATATAATTGACGTCAAAAATTTATTATTACTTAAATATACACAAAAACTTTGCTAGACTTATTATTGGTGTCTGCTACCATTTTAATACGTTTTACCTGGTGTCATTATCTCTTACGTCTGTTTAATTGTAATTGCTTATTAAATGTTTCGCACTCGGGATTGAAACTATTTTTAAATATATGGTTATCATATTCGTCTGTATAGCTTCATATAAATGTTTTCTAGCAGTTTATTATAACCATAATGCTAGCAATTTATTATAATCATGATGATAGCAATTCATTATTATAGCAAGATTCATTCTATAGAAATTCATTATTATATCAATATTCATTTTTATAGCAGTTCATTATTATATCAATATTCATTTTTGTAGCAGTTCATTATTATAACAAGATTCATTCTATAGAAATTCATTATTATATCAAGATTCATTTTTATAGAAGTTCATTATTATAGCAAGATTCATTCTATAGAAATTCATTATTATAGCAAGATTCAGTTTATGGAAGTTCATTATTATATCAAGATTCAGTTTTATAGTAGTTCATTATTATAGCAAGATTCATTATTATAGCAAGATTCATTATTATAGCAAGATTCATTTTTATAGCAAGATTCATTTTTATAGCAGTTAATTATTATAAAGATTCATTTTTACAGCAGTTAATTATTATAAAGATTCATTTTTATAACATTTCATTATTATAGCAAGATGCATTATTATAGCAAGATTCCTTTTTATAGCATTTCATTATTATAGCAAGAATAATTTTTAAAGCAGTTCATTATTATAGAAAGATTCATTTTTATAGCAGTTCATTATTATTTTAATTCTTTGTTTTAAAAAAAGTTATTTAAAGTAGTTAAATGTTTTATTTATTCATGGTTTTGAAAACTATTTGTTTTATGTAGCCGATCAACGCCGGATTATATATAATATAGAAAAAATATATAATGCCCCTGTTTTATCTCGTATTACTAATTTTTTAAAAGTTTTTTTTATTAAATGAAGTCGATACATAAACTTCATCGATTCATATTCCCATCTGATTAAAAAATTTTTCGATATTATAATACTTATTTAAGATTTTGCGCTTGATTATGATGATTTAAAGCGTTAATCTTCATAAAATACCTAATTTATTTTTTATACCATTAACACTGAATAGGTTTAGCTGAGTGAAAATATATTTAAATCAGCAGTACATAATTTTTACGCTGCGTTTAAAGAAATATAATAGTCATTTTAACAAACTAATTAAGAAATAAAAGTAAAAATTTAATTGTAAAATATTCATTTTTTTAGCGATATGATTAAAAAAAAAGAAAACAAATTTTGAATAATAGTTTGTCAAGCAGAAAATTATATCAAAGTATTTGCATATTTTAATTAATCTACTTAAAATTAAGATATACTTTTTTTTATTAAAAGTTTAAATTTTTTTTCACGACCCCCAAAACAAATTTGTTTTTTATACAACAAAAGCCTTAATATCGGCGCTTCTAGAGAACAGTGAACATAGTTACGTAACTAATTGCAAAATTTTGCAAATATTTGTTGCTAAAAAAGATAGTTAGCTTAAACAGTATTTTAAATAATTTGTCCTTTAACCAATATTAATGACTTGAAAATTTCTAAACTTTGGTGTAGTAAAATGGAGTGATTAATTTAGCATTTTTCAAATATTCACTGTATTTAAAACTTCATGCTTAAAACGGAAGAAATATTAATAATTATATTTTAGTTAATAATTTTCCAGCTGACGTTTCCTTTTTGTAACAGCTAAATGAGATAGAAAATTAAAAATGCACATTTTTATTTTAGAAGAATTCTCACGAACAGTAGAAAAATCGTTCATCTATATAATACATATGAAGAAATGTGATATTTATATTTGACTAGAAATTTATTGCAATTGTAATGATCTCATTGCCATAAAAATTAATGTAATAAGAAGGATTTGTCTAAACTAATTTAAATTTTACGTGTGTGTTTGTAACTTTGATACAAATAATTTATTATAAAGTGAAAGAAAATAAATATTTTATTGCAAGAAACTGGGCAAAGAAATACAAGGTCTAGTACTGCGATTAGCAAATTCTAGTTTGAATGTACGATGTTATACATAATAGATTGAAGGCATGATGTTAAGTTATTGAGACATGCATCATTCTTATGCTGTCCTACGCCATCTAATTGCGCATGTACTGTAATATTACTTCTAGTTCAACCAAACTCTCACGTTGCCCAACTTTTCGGCTCATATCAACTGATAAGTCTTCAATTTATGGCAAACTGGAGATTAGGCCAGGCAACCAAGTGAGACAATATTGATAAAAGAATCCTGTGACACCCTTTTTGTGTATGATCAAGTATTATCCTCTTGAAAAGTGCTTCCCGGGAGCTCTGCTAGGAAGAGAAGTACATGTGTGTGAAGAATTTCACAAATGTCCTGATGGGCTTCCATGCCTTGTAAGACTATTGGCTATTGGAGGGTAGTACATATTCTATATAATAACATCCCAAACCGTACAATAGACAAAACCTCAAAATAGTAGACAAAATTGAAATGTACACGATTGTAATCAATCGAATTGTCACTGAAGATGACTTGTCATGACTCCATCGCGGTTTAATCCAGCCGAGTGACTCACTACTCAAAATGTAGGTAATGATGGGTGGATTTCGGGTAAGCACACGTAATGGGTGCCGCGATAACAAATGACTGTCATCCAGGCATTTTACTGTTGTATGGTCATACACAGGGTCCCATAAAAATCGTTCGACCGGTGTGATGTTGGGCAATGATGCAGTCGACTATAAGTATGCTTGTCGTAGGATGAGCCAGTTCTACCGGTTAATTGTCGTTCAAGTGCTCCCAAATCTCTGAAGCGATGCGTGTTAATTCACTCACGTGGACTAGCTCCTATACCTCCTTACAGTATCAGATGGGATGAGGCTTGGGGTTGCTTGCTGAGCTGGGGTTACTTACTGATCACCCAACCAGTATCATCCCAATTATACCCCTCCTCTCACACTCCGGTAGCTTTTATAATAACGTAAGGGTATTTATGATGAGTCTCTCTGCAGCAGATGAATTGCATACAGAGAAATTCAGGAAGACTATTTATGGGAAAGAGTTTATCCATATCAGAGCTCTCCACTGGCCATACGTCATGAACAATCAAGGTAAAATTATCATTTGTGCAAATGCTTAATGCAAAACTTAATGCAAGGCCACCATTCAAAAGATTGGCATACGAAAAAAAATTTATATCATGATGATGTGGGATATTACTACACAAAAATGAAATGTCTTATTAGCGATTAATTAAAATTTAGAATATTTAAATTACAGCATATATTTATACTAAATGGGCATTTGATGTAATATTAAATTTAATTTAACTATTTTTCTTTTATTGTTTATGATTAAAGATTAATATTATGGTAGTCATGTAATGGTAATTTGGCCCTCAGGTTAAAATTAGTATTTTTGTGAAACTAGATAATGTTCACCACGCTATTTGTTAAAGTATTCAACTATTCAAGTATTCAGTTATTAGAGTACAAACTACCTCC
The DNA here is from genome assembly GCA_021605075.1 of Caerostris darwini. NCBI lineage: Eukaryota > Metazoa > Arthropoda > Arachnida > Araneae > Araneidae > Caerostris > Caerostris darwini. Next base: position 137,432 of record BPLQ01003786.1, on the reverse strand, counting down.
GGCAAATCGCCTTTTTTAACCTAATGTCATGTGAGTGGGTTATGTTATATTTTGGATTAATTCAAACTAATTTATTAATTTTTGTAATACAAGAAATTTAGCAGAAATTTTATTTTTAATTTCTTTTGAACTTAGATCAAAAGCTTTAACAATCCTAGGGATTCAAATTTAGGCCAAAGAATTATTGACATCAATTTCAATGATTACTATTAAAGACATGAAATAGTCATTAAAATTATTTTTAAAAATCGTTATTTAGATATATAATTATAATAACCTTAATCTTTCAGATAACATTGATTTTCCCAAAGGCAATTGAAAAAGGCTAATTTTTTAAAGGCTAAATTTTTCCTAAGGCAAAAAAATATCATTCTTACATTGTCATTCAAGTAATATGCTATTCAGGTATGTGTTTAAAAATTTATTTTTAGAAGAAGGAAAAAAATTTTTATTGAAACCTATGAGAAAATATTGTTCAAAGATACATATTTGATAAATTTAGATACTTTTTGAATCATATACTGTGTAAAGTGCAAAATTTTGTGCATAAGTATTTAAAATCCGATAGTATTTAATTAATAAAACAATAATATAAATAGGAGAAAAATTTGTAAATAATATAAATTGCTGTGAAAAGATTAATAAAAAAATATCATTTTTACATTGTCATTCAAGTAATATGCTATTCAGGTATGTGTTTAAAAATTTATTTTTTAGATGAAGTGTTCCTAATGTGCTACTGTTACTACCTTTAAATAAAACTCTGGAAAAGTAGTGCATTTAAGCCAGTTACAATTTGTTTAGAATGAACATGAAATGAATTTCTTTCCAGTAAGAACTAATTCGTTTATTAAATTTTAAAAACATTTAGCTTGTAATGAGGCAAATTTTTTCTTAAGTATTTGAAAAACCTTTTGGCTCATTTGAGAACAAGTTATCTGTCCCCATTTTCGTCTAAGATTTTAAAATAGTGTTAGTCAAGTCATTTATTCAAGAAACTAGCTAAAATATTTAGATGTTAAATTATTTACAGCATTTTTTTTGTCGCAGTTTAAAGTGCTTTTCAATGTTGTTCAATTTTACACTTTAAAAAGTTTTCACTTACTGGAATTTTTTGAAGAAGAATCTGGAATAAAGATTTCTTTAGCAGAAACTGTTATTGAAGAAATTAAATTCTTAAAAAGTTCTGTTACATGTTTAACTGATTAAGAAGTTAAATATCCAATAAAGATTGTACAGAATTTCTTCTTCATCTTTCTAAATATTTTTCATTTTTTTGTAGGAAGCTTGTTTATCACTATTTTATCTGGATGTAAGAAGGTGTTTTTTTTACTAAACTTTATGTTTTTCTAACCAAAATGATGTGTATGAAATCTGCTTATATTTATGAAGACTAACATTGATCTTACTAAACTCTATGCTTTTCTAACTGATGTGTATGAAATCTGCTTATATTTATGAAGACTAACATTGATCTTACTAAACTCTATGCTTTTCTAACCAAAATGATGTGTATGAAATCTGCTTATATTTATGAAGACTAACATTGATCTTACTAAACTCTATGCTTTTCTAACCAAAATGATGTGTATGAAATCTGCTCATATTTATGAAGACTAGCATTGTTGAATTTGATATCGCACTTTTTCAGTTGATGTATTATAATGGTAAAACTTTCCACCATATTGCATATTTTGAATAAATTAAATTAAAGCCAATGAAATTAATTCGAATTCACCTTGAATATAGTTAAGAAAATGGAGTACAAAACCAATATTTAATTATATTAATTAAAATAACGAATATTTAAATAAATAATTCATTTTATATGGTGTTTAATATTTTTAAAATTTTCTAAATAATGCAGAATATGAAAATTAGTTTTAAAGGATGGGCATTGTTTTAAAGTTGTTCTTTAATTTTTAATTTTTAATTTAAATAATTTGTTGTATATTTTAACTTGTTCTAATGCTTAATTTAAATAATTTGTTGTTTTTTATAATATCATAAAAGTCCTACTGAATTAAAGAAAAACCTTCATCAAATTTTAATTAATAACAGAAGAAGGTAATTTTATATACCAAAGTAATCATAAGAGCAGCTATTATTTTAACTAATTAAATGCTTGTAAATATTTAATTAATTAAAAATAACTAAAACAGCAAAAAACTGTAAGAAAATAATTAAACAGAAAAATAGCTGTTTTTCTGTTTAATTAAAATTATTTTTTTCACAATAATATAGAATAAATTATTAAAAATATGATTCATCATTAGACATTCATGTAAAAATTACAAAAAAAATTTTAAATTAAAAAAAATATTTTAATTAAAAATTTTTTAATTAAAATTTTTTTTTAATTTTAATTCAAAAAAATTAATACTTCAAAAATTACACAAGTGAATTTTCAGTGATATGGACATCCATTTTATATATTTTAATAAAATATTTAAAAATTCCAATTTAATAGATTAAAAAACTGCATCCCCATCTTTCATAGTTTTGTCATTGTTTTATTGTTATGTCATTGATAAGTTTAAAAGAAATAATGCAGATGAAAAAAAAAAAAAAAAAAAAAAAAAAAGATTGTCATTATTTAGAATATTTCATAAATCTAACAAGCATTTGATTAGTTAAAAGTATTAGCTGGTCGTATGATTACTTTAGCATATAAATTACTTTCTTGTGTTATTAATTAAAATTTGGTGAAGGGTTTTCTTTAATTCAGTAGAAGTTTTATAAGATTCATTTTTTATTCTATGTATTTTAATATGCTTTTAATATTTATTTTATGGATTATTAAATATTACGAGCGTTTATATTGTGTTAAGTTTATCATTTGATAATATAAATTACATTAATTCAAGCTTTAAATTTAAATTAGATAAATCCCTTATGGTTAAAATAATTGAAACCTTATTTAAATATGAAACTAATGATTTTAATATAAATGCTTTGTGTACCAAGATTCACCCCTCACAAGTAGCATGAGTAGCAGCGTCATTTAAATCATAACAGCGTAGACATAGCAAACAAGTCAAACAGAATTCAATTTTTATTAAAGGCATGCATTGAAATCATACAAAGATCCTTTATGAACACGCAGACTCAGTGCTAATTGTTACGAATTGTCTTGCATCAACTTAGACAGCTTGGTTGAAGTTTTCAAAATTTAATTCCGTGCAGTTTCCAAATGTAAGGCAGTCCAGATCAGAAATTCTCAGAAGTAGCTTGTCTAGCAGCGTAGACATAGTAAACAAGTCACACAGAATACAATTTTTATTAAAGGTACTCATTGAAATCATACAAAGAGCTTTTATGAACAAGCAGACTGAATGCCAAATGTTACGAATTGTCTTGCATCGAATTAGACAGCCTGGTTAGAGTTTAGTGGATTTAATTCCGTACAATTACCAAATGCAAGGCAATAAAAATCAGCAATCCTTCCTTTATGCATTGCTTTTTTCTAAACTATCAGATCAATAATGGTGATACAATCTAAGAAGAACTCGAGATTCAGAGCTCAAGATCAGAAATCCTCAGAAGTAGCGTGCGTGGCAGCGTAGACATATTGAACAAATCACACATAATTCAATTTTTATTAAAGTTACGTATTGAAATCATACAAAGAGCTTTTATGAACAAGAAGACTCAGTGCCAAATGTTACGATTTGTCTTGCATCGACTTAGACAGCCTGGTTGGATTTTACAGGATTTAATTCCGCACAATTCGAAATGCAAGGCGGTAAAGCTCATAAATCCTTCATGTATGTCTTGTTTCTTCCCTAACTCGGCTTAACAGGTTCGAATCCTAGCGGGGGCATGGATGTTTGTTAGTGGTTCGGAATCCACGTTAAACTGTAGGTACCGGTCTATTTAGCCCAAAGTGTGCAGAAAATGACAGTAGAGCGGCATACAAAACCAAATCTACCCTAACTATCAGAACAATAATGGTGGTATATACAAAGAGGAACTCAAGATTTAGTGAAAACATTTACAAAAAATAGACTTTTAACCTAAATATTTTAAAAATAACTTATAAATACTGATAACAGACCACAATTCTTAATTTTCTCTCAACTTCTCTTCTGCAAATGGACTAACTCCGGATCGAAATGGGAATCCTTTTCCAGTTTCTGCTTCTATTTTTCCTGTAATGTTCCCCTATTTTTTTCATTTGAAAACAAATCATTCGCTTAGACGTTTGTTTAAACTCTGAAAAAAATCTGGAATGTAAGCACGTCACTTACTTTTTTTCCAGCCATCTTTCGTAGCACCTTACTAAAAAGAGCAAGCCATTTAGAATGCTTCGATACTCACAGAAAAGGGTTTCTGAATAGTCCCGTAAAAAGTGAAAGATTTACAGTTTTTCGCATTTCTTTCAGTGAACTGATTCTAGGTTTGAATGGAAATGTATTTCACCTTCAGTTTCTGAATATTTTTAAAATGTTAACACTTGCGCCTTTTCACATATTTCATTTAACTTTCTTTTCTATTGAGGACGAAAGTCCATTATTCAACCCGGATGCTTAACCTTTAAGTATTCGGGATTTATGAAAGAAAGTACTAAAATTATGAAATAATTTCATTGTAAATGTAATGTAAATGTAATTGTAATGTAACGTAATGTAATGTAAATGTAATTATAATGTAACTGAAGGAAATGTATTTCACCTTCAGTTTCTGAATATTTTTAAAATGTTAACACTTGCGCCTTTTCACATATTTCATTTAACTTTCTTTTTTATTGAGGACGAAAGTCCATTATTCAACCCAGGTGCTTAACCTTTAAGTATTCGGGATTTATGAAAGAAAGTACTAAAATTATAAAATAATTTCATTGTAAATGTAATGTAACGTATTGTAATGTAAATGTAAATGTAATTGTAATGTAACGTAATGTAATGTAATGTAAATGTAAATGTAATGTTACGTAATGTAATGTAAATGTAATTGTAATGTAATGTAAATGTAATTGTAATGTAATGTAAATGTAATTGCAATGTAATGTAAATGTAATTGCAATGTAATGTAAATGTAATTATAATGTAACTGAAGAAAATGTATTTCACCTTCAGTTTCTGAATATTTTTAAAATGTTAACACTTGCGCCTTTTCCCATATTTCAGTTAACTTTCTTTTCAATTGAGGATATAGTCCATTATTCAGCATAGTATTCAACCTTTATGTATTCAAAATGTATGAAAGAAAGTACTAAAATTATACAATAATTCCATTGTATATTGAATTGTAATTATTTGGGTACATTTTCATATGAAGTATAGCTTTGTAACAACATCATGCAAATTCGTTTTATTTATACTCCATGCATAGAGAAAATTGTTTGCAAGCATAACATATGAATAAATTTAATAAAAAAAAGTCCATTATTCAACCCAGAGGCCTAACCTTTAAGTATTCAGGATTTTTGAAAAAAAGTACTAAAATTATAAAATAATTTCATTGTATATTTAATTGTAATTATATCGGTACATTTTCATATGAAGTCTAATAGATGAATAAATTTTATAAAAGAATAAAGTATTGGACAAAAAATTAAATTTACTAAGTCTTTTTCATTTCATCTTATAATATTTCTTACTCATTACGTAATTAAAAATAGTTCTTTTCATTTAGATTTAATAATATTAAATATATTTTTCTAATTTCTTGAAACAAAATATAATTCTTACTATTTTAAATAAAATATAATGACCTTTTATTCATCGAATTTTTAAAACATGATTAGAAAAAAAATTTCAATGAGAAATATACAGCCGACTCTCATTAAACTATCACTTTCTGTAAAACCTTAAAAAGGAGTTGTATAAATAGTTTTTCAAAATACCTGTCCATTATTAAACCAATTATCTTATAACGAAGCATCGTAGTAGTTTAACGATGGCCGACTGGGATTTAAAACATATCCTAGTATCGATTTCAATAAATTAAATCAAATATTTAAAATAAATGAATAAATGACATATATTTTAACGAGAAAAAGTTCACCAACGAAAATGCTTATTGTATATCTATATATATATATATATATATATATATATACATATAAATTTTAAAATGTAAATTTCTAATTTAATTTAAATGTACATTTCTCCCGCCAATCGTGTGGAAAATTAGCAGGCAGCATAGTTGGATGGATTCAAACAGAATGGCGTAATAGGAGATAAAGGTAATATCACGTATTCTCTTCATACATTCCTTGCAATATGTATATATGCTCGTGTGTATAAATATACATATAAGGGGATCAACTTTTAATTACTTCAATCTTAGTCTGCGCGATCAAAAAATTTTGGAGATCACTATTATAGATTAATGAAACAAATATATTGATTTATAGTATGCACTAGTTTAGCCAATCTACAAAGATAAAAAGTAAAATATAGGAAGATTCCTCAACCCAGCAGATCGATGTTGCTATGTCGATTGTCGATTATGTCCCTATGTCGATTATGTTAAAAATAGAAAATCGTTTCTTGTAAGCTTTGAAGAAAAAAAAAGCTGTTTTACAAAATGTTCATGTTACATATATATATATATACAGAGAGAGAGAGAGAGAGAGAGATTTATATAGAGCTTTTCGGGTTTGCTCCCATCCAACACGCATTTGAGGAGCACTTACCCATAAAAGTCCTCCCGGAAAGCACTATCCTCCTCTCATCATCTTTTCGTTGTTCGTGGGATGCAAAAGTGGTAAATGAAGCTTACCGACTTTACACACCAAAAAAAAATGAAGATTATACAAAAATGAATTACTTTTATATCTACAGAAAAGCTAATAAGAAACTAAAATTTAAACAATTTTGTTTTGTAAAGGAAATTAGAGACGTTATTATTCATAAAATAATCCTCGAATAATATATCTCAACTAGATAGTGGTATAATTGAGAACGGAAAAACAGATGCATGAAACATTTATTGCATATTAAGAATTCTGAAAGCTGAAATTTTTTTTCTTTTTTTATTAACACAGATGTACTTGTCATTTTTATATTGTCTATTTTTATTTCGAAAGAATTTTACTTTTTTAAAAATAGTCTCTATTTTTATCTCTATCACATTGCTCATATTTAAAATCCCTTGAGATCTATTAGAAACCCACATTTGAAAACCTTTATCTAAATGTTTAATTTTTAAAAAAATATTGTTTGTTTTAGATTATTTTGATGATATTAGGGGGCTTTCAGATTAATAAAAATAATTTACATTGAAATTTTCGAGGTAATTTATATTACATTTTGCTGTATCATAATTTATGATTAATTATCATTAAATTTATGAAATGTGCCAAAAAGACGAACCTTATGCAAGAAATAAAGAATTTTTCATTTTATAAGATAGAAAAATAATGTTTGGTATGAATGCATTTTTCTAATTAGCCATATGTTGTAATTCGACCATTTTCTTATTGGAAAAGTTTTCAATTATTCAAAATTTTTAATTTTGCTCATTTCTACATAAATTCTTCATTTTCGTAAATGCGCAACAAAATGGAATTTTTGTAATGAAAAATATGCATCTGAAAGGTTAATGAATCATTCCCTTCACCCGCAAATTAAATATTCCAATTTCCATCATTATTATCTATTTATATTTTTAAGCCGGCAAAAAAAGATATTTTTGCAAGCAAGATATTGATTTTCTCAAAGAAAAGGAACATTATCCGGTTAAATATGTAAATGTAATATAAACGACCTTCAAATGACAAATGATCTCAAATTTAATGAAAGGTTGCATGTATACAAATGAACCTAATCTTGCAAACGTTTTAATTATTTTCTACGTTTAGGCAAAATACATATAAGGCTCATATCTCTTTCGAAGATAATTACTCCTAAATTAAGCACACAAATTAAATTCTTAATCACTTTTACAGTTTTTCATTTCACAACTATAGTATTAGTTTCACAAAGCATTTGTTAATGTATTACAATTCCTAAATACTGATTCTTTCTGGTGTTATTATTTCTTTTTTACTTTTTAGTTCAAGTTCAAATTAGTTAAAAAAAACTGAACAAAATTATGTATTAGTGTGATAGTTTCTTAAAAGGATTCCTAGCGTATGTCACTACCAAATGCCACTGGAATGTCCCTCGATATTCCAATACTTTAGTAAAATACAATTGAAATATCATTACAAAAGAATGCATACAAGTATTTGACGTTACATACTAGTTGTGCATACATATTTGACGTTACATACTAGTTTGACGTTACATAATAGTATTTGACGTTGAATATTAATATTGGACGTTACATGATTTTTGCCTACTGGTAATTGTAATGTATTTGAAATCAATTGTATTGTATCAAATACAATTGATTTCAAATGCATTACAATTACCTCTAGGCGAAAATCATGTAACGTTAAATACTAATACAAATACATATTAGTTAAAAAAAACTAAAGAAAATTATGTATTAGTGTGATCATTTCTTATAAGGATTCCTAGCGTATGTCACTACCAAATATCAGTTGAATGTCCCTACGATATTCAAACACATTATAATATTCACTCAATTCCTCGATTATAATATTTCCTCAATTTAGTCTCTATAATATTTTACTTAATTTTCGAATAGATCATAAATGTAATAAAACAATGTAAAGCAAAATTTTACTAGGAAAATTTCAATAGGGTATCTTGATTTGTCATATTATTAGGCTTCAACTTAACTGAATATCCAAGGTTTCATTTCCTTGGACTAAATGTTCAAGGTTTTATTAGGGAAAATGGATCATATTGTAATTGTTTTCATATAAACTAGTAAACCTTATCATTTATTGATTATTTTAACTATGGTGAATTAAATCTCATTGTTAAAATATCTGCCAATGATCAATTTTGCATTTTAATTGAAGCGTTAAGACATTATAGTCTAGTTTTCTCTGTATATGTAGTTTTTAATAATTTATATTCAATGTTTGCGTATTTATAACTTCACTAATATTGGGTATTCGCATTACTTAAAATAGAAAGTATGACAATATTAATAAAAAACACTGATTATCGAATTATTACATTTTTGATAATCACAAATCAAATACTCAAAGAGATTGCTTTTCCTACTAGAAGATCTACCTCCCCGTGGTGCACCTGATAACACTTTTTCGTGGCTAAAAGATCTGCAACTTGGCATTATTGTTAGATTAATGAACTCTGTTTCAGCATGTTTTGTTGTATTATTTAGTTGTTGTTGTATGTTTTTTTTTTATTTATTTATTTTTTTTTTATTTGCTGTAACTGTTCATAATCTGCCATTGGAAATGAAAAAAAAAAAAAAAAAAAAAAAAAAAATTCTGATATGAGTTTTAAATAATAATTTTATTTTATTTAATGTAAAGTCTGAGAAATTTCGCATATTAAATTACATAAGTATTTTAAGGTTTAAAAAAGTATATCCATATAATTATTAAATTTTAAAATTTTTATAGATTTATCATATTACATAATTTTTGCACGTTTGTAGCTATGCATGAAAATTGAAACTATGGTATTACAATCTTATGAAAAATATCAATTCATTAAAATGAAATACAATCTTATGAAAAATATCCATTCATTAAAATGAATTGCAATCTTATGAAAAATATCCCTTCACTAAAAAGAATTACAATCTTATGAAAAATATCCCTTCATTAAAATTAATTATAATCTTATCAAAAATATCCATTCATTAAAATGAATTACAATCTCATGAAATATATCTGTTCATTAAAATGAATTACAATCTTATGAAAATTATCCATTCATCAAAAAAAATTACAATCTTATGAAAAATATAAATTCATTAAAATGAATTAACTGAATGTTTTTATAAAGACCTAATTGACCAAATAGTAATGAAATTGTTAGTTAGTACTTATTTTTATCACATTCTGATGAATCCCTTAAAGAATGAGAAAAACTCATAGATCAAAATGTAAATTTCTCAAGATGAGTGAGTATTCTTGAAAAAAAAAATGATTTAAATAATGTTCTTAAAATCTTTATATTACCAAATACATTGTAGCCAAAACTTGGTATTAACCACACACTGCAAAAAGATGGATGACTATTTTTAAAACTCTCATAAAATTACCCTCTTAATTTCGAAAAAAAAATTACTTAATTGGAAGTTTTTAGAATAAAGATAAGGTAGTCATGAAATTGTCTAAATTAATTTCGCGAAAACTAATTAAATTTTCCTTGAAAAATATTCCGCACCTGTTCAATATTGCGGAATAATTTTTCTTCGTTCTTTTATCTTTCGTGGCGTTTTAAGAATTTGTCCGGAAGTAAATATTAGGTTTTTATCTTAAAAGGAGTTATTTAATTTGAATTTTATTTTGAAGGGTAATTCATTTTTACATTGTCTAAACTCCATGTTGGATATAATAATTAGCATCGGTTTTACACACAATATCACAAAAATTTTCGACCTTATATTCTGTGAGAAATTAAAAGGTATAACTTAGTTAAATGTTGTATTTAAAAATTATTTGGAAATTTTATGATTATTTATAATTGACATGTATGAAGTAAAGTAGTGCCTTTCTTTCTAAATTACTAAATAAATGATTTATTAAGTAAATTTCATTAAGAAAGTTAAAAAACTAAAACTTAAAAAACTAGTATGATGGGCAAAAAATTAATAAAATATTTATTTTAACTTTATTGTAGGCTGGCATTAGTTCCCATGCATCAAAATTAGTTGTAAATCTAAAATGACAATAACTTATATATAATTCTGCATTTCTTCATAAATATAATGTGTAAAAAAATTTATTTAACTATTTGTTTTACAAAATGATAAATATAAATAAATAAACAGAAAAATGTTTTTATAAAAATTTACTTACATACTTACATAATTTTTTAATTTATCATTATATAAGTAATAGTTGATAAATTTATCATTATTTATCACTTCATTGATAAATATTTAAAATAATTTTTATTTAAAGAAATCTCAAATGGTTGTTATACATTTTTGTATTTTTAATTCATATTTATGTTCGTATTTAAATATTGTTATTGAATTCGAAAACATTCGAGACGTTATTGTTATCGAAAACATTGTTGTCATTGAATTCGAAAACATGAATGTAAAACATTCAATTAAAACGAGGAAAATTGGTTGAAGTGGTGATTACAGAAAATACAGTTGTATTTTGTTAAATATTTCATAAACAAAGAGATAAATTACAAGTCATTTCGGAAGTAAATTTTTGTCTTGAAAGGAAACACAAAAGACATTTTTTAACATATTCCATATAGTTATGATTTTTTTTTCACTATAAATTTTTAAGGATGGAGAATTTATATTATAAACATATTTATTTAAATAACAAAAAAATGAAACATGTTAAAATGCAATCATTGTAATAATAATTTAACACATTTCTCGAGTAACATAGTTATGCATTTGTAATCTATGTTTTTTAATTCAATTTGCTTCTTGTTGTATGTACATTATTTCTACTATTTTTTAAGATTATCATTAAAATTATTTTTTTCTCCTAAGAATTTTAAATATTGTTCCTTTAAAAACAAATATAATTTATATTTTTTTGAGAATAAGAATGAAATAATGAAAGAAATAAAGTATAAAACAATTTTCAAATATCAAAAAGTTAAAAAACCCTTATGAAGCTTTTTTCTAAATCTTTTGGAGATAATTCCTAAAATAATAATTGAGTGCTATGTGTAATCGTGAATAAATAATAAATAATTATAATAATAATAAATTATTGAGCACTATGTGTAATCGTGAATAAATAATAAATAATTGCAATAATAATAAATTATTGAGTGCTATGTGTAATCGTGATTACTTTATTCTTAGTAATAATGAAATAAATAAATTCCATAATAATTTTAATGTAGATGAAATAATAATTATGATTAACACAAACAGATTAATCTGATATCTTAATATATTCGATATCATTTTTTAAAAAAATAGAAAATTTAAAATGTAGATTTTTTAAACTTTTCGTTTAAAAATTAATTAATTTTTGTATTTTTATACTTAATATTTGAATAAAGATATGTGCAATAAGTAAAACTACTTATTACATTCAGTTTAGCATTTATAAAATCATATCCTGTATATTATTCTTTTTCATTTAATTGAAGTTCAGTTGTAAAATTTTAAATATTACCTATAATTATAAAAATAATTGAAATCCTAAATTAAATACAAAATAACTATATAAATATTCTCAAGCCTTTTTTCTTTTATCTGCAATCTTTTGAATTATTTCAGGTATTTTAAATCTCTTTCAGAGTAGTCATACTTTACAGCAAATATCATTTTTAAAATATTGCTGCTTATAATATAAAATATTTAAATTAAAGAAGCAAACAAGCATTATATATAAATAATAAGTAATGCAATCAAAATTTAAAAAGTAGCACAGAAATAAATCTGTAAAATATATACAGTCGTTTAATGAATAATGAGATTGCTATTTGTTTCTATTAACATGTTTTTAGTAAAAATCTAGTTGTTAGTACAAAAATACTTTTTACTCATGATTATTTGGTGGCATTACATTAGCTTATTAATTGGTTCATTCTATCATCTATGAATCCAAAATGAATGCATAAATAGTGATTACATTATTTAAGGAATCATTTTGAAATTGACGCATATTTTTATTACGAAGGCCTGTTGAGGGAATATGGCTTAATATATATATATATATATATATATATATATTTTTAATTTTATTGTTTTGTTCTATTTTCGAATTGTCAATATCTTTACTGAAAAAAAGGGAAGGAGGAATTTCCACACATATATATATATATATATATATATTGAACAAAACTTCTTTTACAGATTAAAACTTAATATACATGAATAATAAAATTGTTTTTGAATTTGAAACTATAATATTAAAGAGAAGGGAAATATTGTCTTCAGCAAATTAAAGCTTAATATTAAAAAATCAATACAGAATTAAAGAATTCGATTCAAAATACGATCGTAATAACTGTAGTTAGTTGGATACTCAATCATTATAGACAATGAATCATCATAGACAATATATTAAGCATAAACAGATCATCATGGATATTTGTAATTAATTATCCTTAAATACAGTTTTGTAATGAAACTGAACTATATGATATAATATATTTAGAACAAAGCTGGAAAATTTACTTTCATATCAATTACTTTCATATTGACTCGTAAAAGATCTTCGATACTCATCATAATAGATGAAAATTCATTGATGTTTGTTATCGGCTTTTTAAATCTAAATAAAGTGGGATTTCTAGACTAGTCTAAAAATATTTAAATTAAATTTATAAACTTTAATAAAGTTTCCACTTTCATAATTAGTCCAATTTCTCATCGTTTCATCACTTTGCCATTACATTAATTTTATACATAACATTACCGACACGCTTTCTAATCGCATGAGCAGTAGTGCAAAGTTTTCGATATGCATGAGTAGTAATGCAATGCTTCCGATGAGCATGCGCTCTAGGAAGAAAAAAATAACGGAATACATGATATGGTTAAAAAAAACTGCATGAAAAAACTCTGTATTAATAAATTTCAAAACATTCCAGAAATGAAAGAATCCCGTTCATAATTAGTTGAGATCAAATTCAGCTTTTAAATGAAAATATATTATAATGCCAGAGCACAGTAATGAAGAATTTAATAATAAAAAAACATTTTGAAAGAATTGATATTAAAAAGGTTTATAACAATCTCTCTATATATATTATTAAAAGATTGTTATATATATATATAGATTAAATAATAATCAATATTATCTTTAAATAATACATTATCTTACTTTTAGATTGACTTTTTAAAAAATAATTATTTTCTATTTGCATCTTATTTATTTTTTATTTCAGTAAGATGAAGAAAAAACATTCGTATAGAATAGTTAGGTACTAGGGCGACAAATATTAGTGGCAATAAAAGAATAACATGTGAATTTTTTGGGAAATACATTGTCCAACACCATAAAAATGTAGGCAGAATGTGACGAAAATTGATACACAGATGAAGGGGGCGTATGTAAATAAGTGATGTTATTTACAAGAAAATTATTTTATACAGCGATGAAAAATACAAGGTGTTCCATAGTAAGTAAGAATCCTACGAGTTACAGATTCAATTAACATGAGGATAATATCCTAATGGATGGAAACCCATATCGACTCAACTATTCTCTGTAGTTTGTCCTCCGATTGAGATTGGTGCAGAGCAGACAGACAACAGCCAAATACGTTACAGATATGCTCTATCGTCGAGAGATCAGGAGACATTGCAGTCCAATGAAGTAATTAGACACTTTACAAGGTCCATTTGGCGGTGAATGCCATGTAGTGTCTCGTGTTGTCCTACTGGAAAATATTACTTTTCAGCTGCTGAATGCATTGCAGCATACCCTGCTCCATCACCTAATCAACGTATCATCGGGCATTTAATGTGTCTCGGATGCATATCAGGAGTGACCTCCTATCATATCTAATGGCACCCTAAATCATTACGCCATGTTGACTAGCAGTATCACTTTCAACAACTGTCAAAATAGTAGTTTTTATAATTATTTGAGAACTAATTTTAAGAGATTAATCAGAATTAACGAATTATAAGAGAGTGTTTGATATTTTATTTATTTACTCTTTTTTATTTAAATACTCACGCAAATACAAATTCTGGAATTTTATTTTAAAAAATGTGTTTATGAAGATAAGCTTTCCGATGTTATCTAGATTCAGAAAACCCGATATTTTTAATGGCCATTTAAACCGTTTTGTCGTTAAGGGTTTCAACATGAAATGAAGCTCAACTAATTTATTGCAAATGAAACGTCAACATTTATGGAAGCTTCGCTGACTTTTTTTTATCTCTCAAACGAGAAGAATTATATGAAATCGAATGTTGGGTTTCAAATGGGTAGTAAAATATGTGAACCAAACACGCTTCTACGAATGCATTTTTAGTTATATCTCTAGAAAATGTAATTCTCAGTCTTGAAAGCTAAAGCGTCAAAATGAAAAATAATAATTTATTAGAGCTCTAATCAATTCTGAAAAGCTTAAATAATACAAAACAATGATATGCGATTGGTGAACTGTTAAACTGTTAATATAACTATTAACAGTTTACTAATTTATCTAATTAATAATTTATAAAATGTAATAACTATTAACAGTTTAACAATTTGCTTTAAAATCTTCTAATGTTATATGTTATAACTAATGTTATGTGTTATACTTATTTTATATCTGTTATAACTTAAATTCATTACAAATATTTTAGTTTGACTCAGTATTTCATTTTTATTAACTATAAACATCTGCCTTATTTCAATATAAAAACAAAAATTTATTAAAAAAAATTATTTTTTTATCTTTAATCTCTAAATTTAATAAATTACTAAAGTGTAAATATAATTCACCAATTTCATTTGCAAAATTGAAAAATTAATGTCATGAAATCTAATATTTTATTTAAAATAAATTGAAAAATTAATAAATTTTTAATTTTAAAACAAATTATTTCTCATATATAATGATATTTCTTTTCTTTAATAGCATATACAAATAATTATAGATTTTTATGCATTTTCTACATAATGATTATGTAGAAAAATAATGAATGTTTCTTAAAACAACAACATTTTATAAGCATTAAGTATACATTTTTTGCAATTTCATTTGCTGTTCAAATAGTGCATTAAAAATCATTTTACTTAAATTTAAATTGTTTCTTCCTAAACGAAATGTATTTTAAATTTTAATAAATAGCTCTTTGTGGAATATATTCAAAAAGGAATTATTTTAATTTTCAGTGAGTTTCTTAATTCAATATTTTTAACCAATTCCTTAACCAGTATTCTTTAAAAAAAGCTTAATTTTGTAATATATCTCTTATTTAGTTCAGTCATTTAGTCAACACGAATTTTCTTTTGTATAATTAAAAATATTCAGACATCCATTACATTTTTTGTCATTAAAACTAAACAATAGGCTTATATTGTTGTATTTCAGTAAATGCTCTTTTTGCAATAAATGAAGTGCATTACACGAAGTATTTTCACTATATTGTAAATACAGAAATTTCACACTTTTGCTTTTAATGTTGTCATTTACTTTATCACTATTATTGCATTTTTTACGAGTTATATATAAAAGGACGTTGTATTATTTCTGTACAGAACCATTTAATAGAAATTTCATAAGAGCCTTTAACTATTTTTGTGAACTAATGAAGCAAAAAGAATATCATTATATAAGTGAAATTAATGGCATTTTCAAAAATAAATGTCCTTTCGTATTTATATAGTGTTATATTAAATTTTAAGCTCTTTATTTCATGCTATACAATACTTCCTTTCTCGTTATGCATCTATATGGATTTTCATGCACGTCTAATTGAATATTAAAATTCTTATTTTTACATTAATTATGGAAATATTTATTTACAACACAGTTTTCTCAAATGGAGAAAAAGTTCATATATTTGTTGTTTTTTTATCCCACTTGGAAGACAGCAACATTTAGACCAAGTCTAACAACCCGTGTGGTCTCATGGAAGAAGGGAAAGGGGGGCAGTTTCTTTTGTGAGGGAGCAACCGTATTTAAAAATCTGACTTTGCTCCGTGTCGTTGAAGAAGGAAGAGAGCTCCTTCTGAGAGGAATTTTAGGGAGAACTACAACGTATTTGAGTATCGTATAGAGAAAACGCGGAAAACACCCACAAGGTAGTCCAATTAATGAGGCAAGGTGCTAAACATCCCAAATGTCAGCGAGTCCTCGTTTTTTGAGGCAGTGTCTACAACAAAGCCACCAGCGGATTGAACTTCCGCCCTAATGCTCACCAGCGGCGCGTTGCCACTGAGCTACAAGTCGGGCTCATATATTTGCAATAACTATTAACACTTTAATCCATATAGATTATTGAATCATTAAAATAAATTTTAAAAACAGAGTAAATATATCTAACGTTTTGAACATCCAATTTTATTCAGGAATAGTGATTGATTTTTATATAAATTAAAAATACTTATGTATATAAGAATATTTTAATAAAACAGATAAAGTTTAATTTCATATTATATTCTTATTGATTTTGGTCAGTAAGATATGATTGAAAGGTTCGACTGAACTAACGACTGTTTTCCTCTAAAGTTAAAATTTGTCTCCTTCCTCAACATTTCTTAAATACCTTCAATAATTTAATAAATAAGGATTAAAAGTAATGCAATTTTAGGGTTTTTAGAATAATATCAGCATTTGAGTTTCAATGTTTGCACATGTAAAAGAACTTCTATAAAACAAAGATAGTGAAAAGTGGACTTGAAAACTTAGTAAATCAAGATGTGGTGATGAATGTCCTGTCACTTCGATAATTAAAATGTAAGTACCTTAGCAAGCTGCCAGCTTTAGAAGAATGGGTATCAGCATTCCGTACTCGTATTTCTGAAAAGCCATAAGGATTAGTCAGTTGGAATTGGATATTCCCCAACCTTGCGTAGTGATACATCAAAAGCTTCGAATGCATGCTTTATAAGAATCAATTGTTGCATGAAGTCAAAGTAAATGGTAAAGCTTAAAGCACCGTCTGGAAAAGACGTGGACGAAATCTGAATATTTGGGAGGCCTGTAAAGTCACAAATGGTCCGTATATTTAAGCATTCAAAGAGAATATATTACAATAAGACTATTCATAGTATTTATACGTTTCAGTGAGTTTTTTTTTTTTCACGTAATGTACTGCAAGTATAAAAAATCAAAAACAGTAAAAGAAACTAAATTTGAAATAAAATTTACGAGGTCTAAATTTTCAGTAAGTTCAAAGCTGCAATAGTACAAAACATAATCAATCAATATATCCAAATCATTTCAAGAACTCCTTAAATAATTTAATAAAATAAATAAAATTAAAATTAACTTTAAAAAAACATAAAATAAAATAAAATAGTAAATTTAATAATCAGGTTGATTTTCAAACTATTTCAGTTTTTAATTAAATAATTAAACATATAATTTTTGTACATTAAACTATCAAATTCCTATTAAAAGAAATTAATATATAGTAATTCATTGAGTTTTTATGAAAGCCTTTTAAATGGTACGAATACGTTAAATCTTTATTTTTATAGACTGAAATCTGAATTGAAATTTTTTCCAATAATTTTATTTGTATAAATATTGAACAATCAACACAGTTTCCTATGTTTAATAAACACTGCGTCAAATAAGTAAATATTTAGTTTACATAAAATACTTGTTAAGGCATTTTAAAGTATAAAAAGCGCCTGATGGCCGTAGCTCTCTGGTGCTTGGTGCTACAGGTTTCGGATTCGAGTCCCAACGGATGTTTGTAGTGGTTCGGAATCCATTTTAAGCAGTATGTCCCGATCTAATACGACTGTATAGCATTGGGCTTAGTGCTTACAACCCTACCACGTAAAAATATCACCGTCACGTAGCCAAGTCAGACTTCTACCTACGAGTGCTCCATCGCAACAGAAGCTGCCCCCCCCCTCTTTCTTTCCCTCCATGAGACCACATTTGTTCTTGGACTTGGTTTAGATGTTTCTGTCTACCAAGTGGGATAAGAAAATGACAAAATTATAAAAAAGTTTGGGATTTTATAACATTTTATAGTGCAGAAAATGATTGATGTCATATTAAAAAATAAGAATCATTATTAGTACCACAGTTGTTGAATAAATTTGACTATTGTGGTACGCCTGATATATATATATATATATATGTATGTATATATATATATATATATATATATATATGTATGTATATATATATATATATGTATGTATATGTATATATATATATATATATATATATATGTATGTATATGTATATATATATATATATATATATATATATATATGTATGTATATGTATATATATATATATATATATATATATATATATATATATATGTATGTATGTATATATATATATATATATATATATATATATATGTATATATACATATACATACATATATGTATGTATATGTGTATATATGTATGTATATACGCCTGTGGTACGCCTGATAAAATTTAAACCAAAATGTACTTGCCAACTGTTTTGCATGATTATAATCGTATTTTTATACTATCTTGAATTTTGAAGATTTAAATTCATACCTATAACTATATGTTTACTAACATGTCTACCATATTATTTATTTCTCACTTTTGCTCATCTGATGACTATGGTACATTCCGTAGACTATCAGTTAGAGAAACACTTCTTCCAACTTCACGCTAAATCGGAAGCATTGAAGTAAATAATCGAATCTTTAACAGCCAAACACGTTGCTGTGCTTTACGACTGTTTATTCCAAAAAACAACTTATTTTCTTGCTTACAGCTTTTGTTTTCCATCGTTGAATGCCATTGACTGAATAAGAAAACTAGCCCATCACTTTTCTTGTTCGTCATGAGATTTAGCAAAGTTTAGTAAACAACCGTGATCGATTTGTGACCTGTTCCTTAAGATGCTTTGCCGGAGTTCTTAGCGAATGAGAGGCTCTATATCGCATATCGAAGTCGTTTTTCACATAGGGTGAAAGAGGAAACTGCAAATCAATATACAGAAAATGCATAATACTTAGTGCTTTCTTTCTTCGAAAGAAAACACTTGGCATCTTCTGTGTTCTCGATTGTGGAAGAAAGGAAATCGCGAAAGTAAATGCGTTTTATCGACTGAATATGTGAGCTTATATCCTTATTGAAGGTTTAGAGTAATCATGTGTTTATAGAAAATGGCTGGAGGGGAAAAAAGCAAACACCTTTAACTTTTAAAGTACAGCAAAAAGAATATTGCTCTTTAAATAGGTTTTCCGAATTCTAGATATTTTACGATTTCAAAATATTAATCTAACTAAAGTTAAAAATATTAATAATCT